>PVIW01000534.1:0-276361 GCA_004026585.1 Noctilio leporinus
AAAAAAAAAAAAAAAAAAAAAAAAAAAAAAAAAAAAAAAAAAAAAGGAAAAAAAAAAAAAATCCAACATCTTGCAATGGTTTACAAAATCCTACTTAAATCACTTGACCTTCCAAGATCCTTTCTCTGTACCCACTTGGTCGTACTTTTCTTTATATTATAGCCTTATGTTCCCATCTTATAATAATTATATACTGTACTTCAATGTTATTGAGGGTAAGAAATATGTATGTATATAGCCTCATAGATACCATGGGTTATGCTGGGTGCTGGAGATATCTACAAGACATTTAACATATAGTATATATACTGAATGAATGAAACAGTGAATGAATTAATGGGTCTTATTCAGTTGTCCTTGAGAGGGCCTAGCAATATAAACTTCCATGCTATTGGCTATTGAGAGAAAAAGGATTAAATAGGTATTTATTTACGTATATGCACTACTTTGAAACATGGCCAAAAGTCAACATCTTCTCAGGCAAACTAGCAGCATTTTTTAACTTGATGTGTAGGTGCTGGGAAGTGCTAAGACTATGGATTAATTGAAATTCTCCAGCTTCTTCAACTGCCAGACTTATTAATAAATGCCATTCAGAGAGGGAGCTCTGATATCCTTATGGTGACAGGGCTCCATTAAAGACACAAAACTGTCCTTGTTTGAGGACACCTGGGAATTTCAGATATCAATGGAAATGCCATTAAAGGCAAATAATGCATATATATTCTGCATAATTATGTGCACATGCATAGATATGCCTGATTTAGTCCCATTTATCATGAGCCTTTTAATGACTCAGATCTCAAACATGAATATAGTTCTTAAAGAAGAGCTCATCTAAACTTTGGAATAAATATCTATCATTATTGTGGTGCTTCTCTTGGGCAGAAAAGAAAAAAAAATCAAACCCTTTGCTTATCTACCTATTATTGCTTTTAACACCATTAGGGGAATGTTCATTCTTAACACACCCTCTGAAGTGGATAAATTTACTGTCTCTATGTGAAATTAACCAGCACCTGGCTACTATTCATGGCTTAGTTCAGTTCCAGCAGCATGCCTGCAGGGAACCGTTGAGAGTGATGAAAAGGAATGGTGCAGACAAAGTAGGCAAGGTCAGCACAAGTGTGTTTTTTATGTAATTTTTTTTTTATTAAAAAAATTTTTTCAAGCCTTGGCAAGGCAGCTCATTGGGTTAGAGCATTGTCCCCAAATGCCAAGGTTGCGGGTTTGATCCCCAATTGAGGCACATAAAAGAATCAACCAACGAATGCATCAGGAAGTGTAACAACAAATCAGTGTCTCTCTCAAATCAATACATTAAAAATAATCAATTATTTATCAAATAATTCAAACCAGTTATTTTGTAGATAACAAATGTTAACAAATGTTATCTACATGTGTCATTTTGTATCACAGTGTCTAAAAAAGAAAAAGAAAAAAACCAGAAAGGTGACTGGATTGGAGAATGGTCTTTTTTTTTTTTTTTTTAAGATTTTATTTATTACCCTTAGAGAGAGGCGTAGAGAGAGAGGCAGAAGGAGAGAGAGACATCAATGTATGGTTGCCTTTCACCTGCCTCCAGCCACAGATCTGGCTGCAGACCTGGCTTGCAACCTGGTTATGTACCCTGGCTGGGGAATCGAACCAGTGACCTTTGGGTTCGCAGGTGGGCGCCTTTGTCACTGAGCCACCAGCCAGGGCCAAGAATGGTCTTAATTCCCACATCATTAGTATAAATCCCTTTGCTTAGTTGTAGATTCCCTTCCTATTGGAGACAATGCTTTTAATGGCCCCATTTTTGTATTCTACAATGCAGCTTAGGTCAGTGCCAGGCAGATTACATTAGCTCTGAGAATGCAGGAAAATATCACCAGGTAAAAGTCTAGCTGTGAAGTTAGTTAGTTTATAAATAATACAAACTTGATAGGACTGGTAAGAAGAAATTGCCAACAATTTGCATAACTTGTGTGGCAGGAACAAGTGTGGGTAAGTATTTGTGCCGACTGAGGGAGTGCTCTGAGCCGAAGTACTTGCCAAAGTGACTCTTCTCTCTCCAGGGTGCTTTTAAAGGTTCTTGTTGCATGTCTTGCCCACCCCCCACCCCACCCTGCCATTTCCCATCAATTCTTGGGAATTGTTGAAGATGTGGGGCTGCATGATTAGCTTTGTTTATATGACATTGAGTTGAATTGAGTTCTTTTAAATAAAAGTCTAATGCTGTTCTAAATATTATCTATGTGTGGTTCCTTTGTTGACATTCATTGTTGGGTCATAAAGAACAATTTGTTACATTTTTTACATTTCAGATAAGTCCGGAGCTGTGGGCTCCACAAGGATTTTTCTGAGGTCCATATGAACAAAATACCTGAATATCAAAAATTACTTTCGCTGCCTGTTAAATCCCATGCAATCATAAGTAAATTTCTTTCTTTCCCAGTGGGGGTGGGGGGGGGGATGTTCAAATAGAAAGTTAAAATTAGAAGGAAACTTAGAAAACAGTTCAATCACTTCTTTTTTGAAGAAACTCAGCCCTGCCACCAATTTATGACAGAACCAGAGCAAGAAAACAGGAATCCTAACTACTGGTTTATTGCTAACATTTGGGGATGTAAGTATAAATGTATATATAGTACAGATAGAAGTACGCATACATGTATTCTTATATGTTAGCAATTAACACTGCACATATTTTTACATGTATGTTAAATATAGCTTGAATTTTAATTTTGTTTAACCCCTGAAGACTCAAAGTGCAGTCTGCGCCCATGTGGCATTGCTGTCACCAGGAGTTTGTTGGAGATGCAGAACCTCAGGCTCCCCCCAGAGCCGCTGCATCACCACCTGCCTCCTGATGGGATCCCCAGGTGATTCCCATGCATTATTTGGTCACTCCAGCCATTCCTGGGTTTCTGTGATAGTGAAGTGTAGTTGTTTAGAGTTCAGAGATAATCCAAAACATTTATTACATGTATTGATTGCTCATCACTCTTTTGCCTTTCAACAAATTTTATAGCCATTTCCCATGGCTATAAAATGAAATGATACTAAAATTTATCACTCCCTTTCTACTCCTACCTATTATTAGTAGAAGGGATTGCTTTTGGTTCAGATTTCACCTCTCTTTATTCAAATGATAATTGTTAATATGCATGGCATGTTTGTTCTAAGTACTCTTTAATCTACGTTACAGTGGTGTGAGGTGATAATGATCATAATCTCCATTGTACAGAAACAGAGACTGAGGCTGAAAGAGGTAAAGTAATGGGATGGGTCAGAGTTTAGACTCCAACCAAGACTTAGCTCATTCCAGAGTGTGGACATTAACCACAACATATGTTGCTTGTGCAATTTGAAGTTCTAACTTGCTCTTTTTCCTAAGCATTGATGCTTCTAAAACATAGCTTATCTTCTCAAGCAAAAGGTCACACTTAGCAGAGTGCCAGGTACATAGTGAGCACTTAAGAAATATTTGTTGAATAAATTTATGAATGAACGAAAAGGCCTACGTCTCCTTTCACCAAGGGAAAGAGATGTTCACCAGAAGAGACATGTCCCTATGGCAGCAGACATTTCCCTGGGGTCCTTAATCCCTCCAACCGCATTCCACTTTCCTTGACCTTTGATATATATATTACTGCAAATGCCCTGCTGTTATTTTAAATTTTTCGTTTTTATTCTTGTCCTATTATCTCACACCAGTCATTTTCAATCTTTTCCATCTCATGGCACACATAAACTAATTACAAAAATTCTGCAGCCCATCAAAACACGTTACATATTTTTTGCCGATCTGACCAAAAAATAGGTATAATTTTATTCATTCACACTGTATAGATATTGTTGTGTTGGCTGTGGTCATTTTTTATTTGACAGTCTAAAGAAAAAGAGGTCAGTGCCCCTGACCAAATAGTCAGATATGGCATGTTTTAAAAATTGTTGCAGCGCACTGGTTTTAAGTCGCTGTCCTGCATAGTTGTCTTCCAGGAGGACTGAGGCCAAATCTAGCAACATCCTTGGAGTCCCCAAGCTACTAAATGAGGGACTCTGAGAAAGTCCCATCAGCTCTTAACCTTCCTGCACTTCCTGGGACTTTTAGAGCTAGAGCATCTTTAGGTGAAGATTTTATGTTACTAGACCTTTGTGTGTTAGTGTTAGTGAAAATTCAGGGACCAGGGCCCGAGGAGAGAATTAAAATACAGGGATCCTGAATGCCTGGGACTAAGGGGGTTGGAGGAGGAGGGAAAAGAAGCTGATCCTACTGAGAGGTCATGCTGGGAGAACAGAAGGCGAGCAACCCACCTCCCCTTTAAGGCAGGGCTGGCTTTGACAAGGTTCTAGTGGTGGGAGCCAGTGCAGGGCAGGGGGTGGTGGCTTGAAACACTTGCGTCCAGGACGCAGCTGCCACCGTGTGTGAACTTGGTGCCAGGAGACAAGTGACACACCACTCTCATTTCCTAAAGCTATAAAACAATGGGGTTAGGGTAGTTAGGTGTTCATTTCCTTCTGTTTGGGAGGTTTCAAGAACAGGCATTCCAAATTAGGAAAGTGGCCAGCTGGACCCTGTGGAGGCTGGCGCAGGAGGGCTGAGCAAGGAGGGCGCAGCTCATGGCTGCTGTGATGGCTTGCTCCGTGGTCCCCTCCCTGGCCCGGCCCTTTATTCTGGGCAGAGGAGCTCTTGTCCCACCATATATGGCCCCCTGGGGACAGACCAGGCATTCTTCACTGAAAGGGCTGTTTCAGGATTTACCACAGGACTTTTTTTTAAACCTCCAAGCTGACAATGATAATCTGAATGTCATCTACGATTTTGCTATTTTAAATTTCGTAAATGATTCCTATATTAAAAAAAGCGTCCCAGCTACATATGTATTTATTGATTATACATGTGTGTTTGATTTAGTTTCCGGGGAGGAAAAACTCTTTGCTAACAAATTTATGGTCCTTCCACCAAGACTATATGAGGAATTGATTTAGGTCTGCTTGTTCATTTAGCTCAGATTTGTGCATCAACAGCCTTGTTCTGGATGTTGCCCACGCAAGCAGCCTTACGTAGCAGTTGGAGATAAAGATAAATAAAATACAGCCTCCGCTTTTGAGGAGCTCCTAATAGAGTGGAGGAGAGATAGGTATGCAAATAGGTCATTCTAATACAGTTTCACAGACGATACCGGTGGCATGAGAGGCTCTGTTTGGGAAATTAGCTGAAGTTTCATGGACCACATGCCATCTGCAGGTGCTGAAGTCCCCATACTTAATTTGCACATTATATCTCTCACCTTGAGATGACATTTGATTACTTGAGGGCTCAGCAACGAATCTTTCTCCCTCCCTGTGCTCGCTCTGTAACCCAGCACAGAATTACAATCCGCTGAAATGCATGACGGCAGATAGTGTAGGGTAGGAAGCAAAAGCCACGCTGGCTGACTTGGATTGGCTCCAGAAGGCTGCAGAGAGCACTTCATTTTATAGTTTTTCTGATCAAGGCTTTTCCCAGCAGCTTCTTCAGTGGAAACAGGTAAGCAAAACAAGCAGCGAGCAACATCACAGACCATGTATTTCTGTCTTCTCTGTTTCTGGCATACTTAGCAGGACGTCATCAGCCTGGTGCACAAGGCAAATAAAATTGCTCGCATGAGGCCCCTGGTACAGTGAAGAAGGGGGGAAGTAGAAAGGAATTCAATCTCCGGCTTAGAAAAATCTAATTCACTCACAGTATATTGAAGTCTAGGAAGCAGTTATCATCCTGAGCAGCTAGACGCAACTTGGAATGTAGCTCCTAATAGCCTTGGTGAGATTAAGTGAAGTTTCTGTGATTGTGGTCATCACACACAGGTCACGTAGGGTTTGCTGCCCTTCTCTGCAATCAGCTTGGACCTGCAGTCCCTCCCATAATTCCTCACCTACCCCACGTTTTTTTACCTTGTTCCTGCTCACCCAATCTACTGGCATCTCCACAGGAGGGAGAAGAAATGAGTGGCTTGACAGCTTGCAGGGATTCATTTAATATTGTAGAAGTTGATGGAAGTGGCCCAAGAGGCCACTATTCTATTATTCTTGCAGCAGGACAGATGATTGGGGCTGAAGTATTTTGTGACTGAGGAGACTTGATGCTTACTGGGTTTGCAAGGGAATTGGGAGAGGAGTTGGAAGGGAATTTGAACTGTAATTGATATGAGGTCAGCCATAGGATGGCAGGAGGAGGAGCAGAGTGGTGGGGTGGTTTTTGGATGGTGTGAGCAATTCTGCTCCAAAGTTAGCACCAGGAGCCTTTGTCGTAAGAAGTGTAATTTGGGTGCCAGGGCTCAATTTGTGGGTCTGGTTTGATTATATGAGATATACCAGCCTTTCAAATCTACGCATTGATCAACATGCAAACAGATTTGGTAGCACCATTTTACCTCTACTATTCTTTGCATGCAACAGTTAATCTTGGAAGAATTTTAGACTCCTCAGGCAAAAGATACTTCAGCAGCCATTGCCTGGAATTAGTCTTTGGGCTTTGATTTTAGGTCATGTTTTTCCTTTCTTTTTCTCCTCCCTTCCCCCCTCCTTCTCACTCCTCCTCCTCCTCTCTCAGTTTTGCTCTTATTTCCTTATGACTTCAGCAGCCTCTTCATACACAAGGAGAAAAGGATGTGTCTTCCAAGGATACCCTAAAACTCCTTGCGTATCCTACAACTCAGGCTGAGAAGTGACTTTCCTGAAAAATGAGAGTCCCAAAGATTCACAAGGAACATGATTTTTTTCTTTTTTCCATTTGAAAAACAATGTATTATTACCTAATGATTCCTATAATGTTAGTGGCATCAATCAACTCAAACTGACTTATGAAGACAAAGGGGGATCTGTTGGCTTATGGAAACAGAAAGTTTGGTAGTAGCTCTGAGGTTACTTCTGCGAGAGCAAGAGTATCTGAATGGTATCAGGGCCCTTTCTCTGCCTCCATCTCTAGACTGCTTCTCTTTGTGATGGGCTGATGACAGCTCTGAGCTCATCTCTCTCAGTGTAAGAGTCCAAATGATACACTTCCTTTCCAAATTTTATGTCACATTTGCTTGGAAGGAAAATGATAGTTTCTGACTTGATAAAATTCCCATTGTGACTTAGGGAATAGGGAACCGTGATCCTGGGTCAAGTCAAACAGCCAGGGTGTAGGTAAGGCCCTGTGACTGACAATCTTCCACATGGAGTAGGAAAGGGATGGTTTCCAAAAGGAAGGAGGGATGCAGGGTAGACAAACATAACAGATGTCTACTGCTTTATTGACCTGGTTGTTTCTCTTTCCGGTGACTATTATTCTTGGATAAGATAATTTTCTCAGTAGGGATTAGTCTGATTCTTCTCTCTAGACATTCTAAGTCTTATGTATAATCTGACCTCAATTTACCTTTTTTGCTTTATTTTATGTTGTTTTCAGAGTCATGTCTAGTTGATGGGAAGACATGACCACAGATTATTCTCCAAATATTTTCTTGTTTATGTCTTTGTTTTCAGGGTCCTTGGGGTTAGAATTAGAGGAAATGCTCTTACAAATTAGGAGTAGAATATTTTTAAAAAATGTCTTATTTCCAAAATTGAACTAAGGGTCTAATTTTCTTTTTCAAGAAGCAAAGCCCCGAATAACATTTGAATCATGTCCTTTTCCCCCCACTTGGTTCTTTTGTTGCTATTTTAGCAAATTGATTTAAGGATCATTGTATGTATTCTGCATTATCCTAATCTGTGCTTTTTTATAGCCTTCTAATTAATTTTTTAATGTTTTTTAAAAGGTATTTTATAGTTTCTAAAAAAAAAAAAGAACTATCCCAGGCAATAGCAAAAAGCATACAAAAGCTTAAATTATGTGGTTAGAGGAGAATGTAATAGAAATAGTGGCTGTAAATATCTAAGAAGAAAATCAGGTCCTGGACAAGAAAAGCCCCTATTTTGCTTCGTGATGCCTTTGTTCATTTCTAGGTGTGGACTGTCATTGTGATGAAAGCATCAAAGAAAATTAGAGATCTTGCAAAATTGGGATCTGGAATAACTCCTTTGAAAGTTTGCCTTTTTAACTTTTTCAAGCATTGCCAAAATGGGGATATTTTTATTTTCTGTTTTTTTATTCTTGGATTTTCAAGGACTACAAAAATGTGGGGGCAGGGAAAAGTCCCTGTAATTTTAGCTTATTAATTATGTCACTTTCTTTTCTAATACCCTCTCTATCTCATATTTCCCATGCTGCAATCTTTAATCTTTCTAGACCCAGCTCATGGTTAACTTTAAATAATTTTATCTCTGAGCACCTCAGCTAAGAGTACTCTTTCTCTCCATCATCCTCTCCAAGTGTCATTGGACCGTTAGTACCAGAAACATCCAGAAAGCATTTATTGAAGATGCAAATTCTTTCCTCTTCTGCACCCCGCAACCCCCAACCTATTGATTCAGAAACTAGGAAGGGGCTCATAATCTTGACCTAACATACCCTCCAGAAGATTCTGATATATGGTTCAGTTTATCATAATTCTAAAACTTAGCATTGTGTCTCATATTTACATAGGGGATGTATAACCTCTGCTCTACTAGACAATGTGCTTCTGGGAGAAAGTCTATGTTATATTTGATTTTTAAGCCTCTATAAAAAGTTTTTAGGCATTGAAACATGAATGTTTGTAGATGAATGGGCATAATAGGGCATGGAGCTTACATAAGAAAGAGGAGAACATTTGCTTCAACTGAATGGACTGAATAGTTACTGAATCCCTATTTCACCTTATGGCCAAATCCTTTTTTCGCTTTATGTGGTGTCTGTCTGGACACAATAGATGTATTCTCATGCTACAGTCACTAGGTATGTGTTTATTGATGATGGTCTGCCTTCCCTTTGGCAACTGAGCAATTGCAATACCATTGCTTAGAGCTTAAATGGAGTCTGCTGGTCAATTTTAAGTAAAGGGCAAATCCACTTTAAATATATAGAACAGTCTATTAAACATTGTTTTGTTCTTCAAAAGACACTGTTCCATTCCATCCAGACAGACTCTCACTCACTTCAGGTGAGGCGGCTCAGCTCTCTGGGTGTCTAACTTTGCCTTCTTATCATCAGCTATTAAAGCTACAAAAACAGAAGAATGCTTAAATTCTCCTGCCGTTACAACATTAATACATGCTTTGCTGAACTCAAATTTAAATGCTTTGAATGGCCCTTTAGGGGATCTTCCTCCTTTATTTTACTTCTTTAAAACTTAGCATTTGGTCAAGATTCAGCAATAGTGTTAGCTTCTTCATTCCCTGGATATGCTCATATTTCTCCATTTTTCCCCCCTCAAAAGGGCTGGCTAGCCATTAGCCTAAGAGGTAATTTTTAAGCTGTTCATTTGTATTTAAAATTCACCGTTCAAAACTTGAATGACTTTTTTTGGCTTTGCCTTCTGCTTTTCACTCCAAGTCTTCATAATTTTCTTTTTAACTCTAAAATTCCAAATGATTTTTACAGGATGGACCAGTATAGGATGAACTAAAAGGGAGTCAGAGGGAACCTTTCTCCTTTTACCTGCCCAGAAGAGATCTAAGGTGAAATAAGGAGCTCACATCCTATGTCCTACACCTGACTTCAACCCTTTTCTCTCTTTTTAAACTTCCTTTACAGTCACATTCTGTATTACATGAACATCACCTTCAAATACATTCTTCACTGAATTTTTATAGGATTTTCCCTTAAACTCTCTGATTTTCTCGTTCCTTTATATGTTCTCAATATGGACTTCAGGAATATATCTAATGCTCCTAAATTTCTAACTCATTTCCCTACCTTTCTACAGAGTTCCAGATATCTATTCTACCTGTAGTCAACTTCGTTATTTATCTAAGGTCTTGCTACTCAGAGTGTGGTCTATGTATGTGCATCATTGGTATAATTGGGGAAATATCAGAAATGTTGGATCTTGAGCCCACCCCCAGACCTACTGAATCAGAATTTGCATTTTAACAAGATCCCCAAGTTTGCAGCTTTCTAAAGCATATTCTCCATGTACTGCTTTATATTCCATGAGTGAATAAGTGAAAATTAATACTAGTAATTATTTAAAAATGTCTCTTCTATGAAAGATCTACCATTGGCACTCCAGCATGGGGATTACAGGTTCTCCTTGTTTCAATTTTGTGTCCTCTGGCACTTTGGCCTATTGCACACAGTTGTCCTGCTATGATGGCTGCAGGCCTTTGGGAAACAGGGCTGCAGCTTCTGTTTCAGAATTTACTTAGGCTGACTCCTGGCTTGCCATTGGCAGAAGGTTCCCTATGTCACATCCCTGTCCCTTTACCCTTGATTCTGTGCTTCAAGCCTCAACTTGTTTCATATTTCCTATAGAGTTTCCACTTCATTTGGCCTCTTTTCCTAGCTCATGATCTTTGACTCTCTGCACCTTATAGTATCTTGACTACTGTTTCCATGGGATTCTTGGCAGTGACAGCACCCATTGCTCTGGGCAGGAGACCCTCTTTCAAGCCCTGCATGGCTCCCATCACACATGCTAAACCCCATCTTTGGAGAAGAAAAATTAGACAGAGGTCAGTGAATCAGGCAAACTCTCAAAGACGAAGCTAAAATTTAAAAAGAATTCAAAAAGGAAGTCTGCTCTTGTGACTTGATGCATGTGACTTATTGCTGTTTGGAGCTCAGCTGTACATCATCTGCTATTGTTACATTTGTCAGATCAATCAATCAGAGGCAATTATGAAACTGCCAACTCCATCCTGTTTATTCAACAAGACTGTCTCACTCTGCAGCTATTAATAACGCTTTCATCTCTCTTAGTTCATCATCCCTCTTTCCCTTGATTCTATTTCAGCATTTTGAATGCTGGTACTGATGTGGCTTGTGAGATAGTTACATGAAGAGGATGTCAGGAAATTCAACAATATTGGTTTCACCAATCTGAAGTAATTGGAAATTATTTTATGAAGGTGCCTGGCATTTGCATTGTAGCATAAGTCATGTAAGGTATTCTCAAATGGAAAAAACAAATCATTTTCTCAGAGCATGGACCTGAATACTGTCACTAACTGGATTGTGAGAGAAACAGTTTCACTGGTATAGGAGATAGTTTAGTCACCCAAAATTTCATGTCATGTCATAGACTTACTGTTTGGCCAAGAGTCAGAGTGATCACATTTAATTGATCATTTTCACATCTAGTGATACTAAGATGCAGTTGGAATTTAAAATTAGTATCCAAAAGCCTCATGTCTGTGGAGCCAGAGAACCCATCTGTGAAAAGGGCAAATGATAGGTGTGCTTATACCTAGGCCGAAGGTCTCTCTTTGTCCATGATCTTTCCTCATTTCATGAACACAATATAGGAAGAGAGGAATGCAAGTTCATGGAAGCTTGTAAGAAACATAGGGGGAAATTTTCCTTGAATTTTATAATCACGTTTGATGGTCAGGCCAAACTTTCTCTCAGGGTATTCCTTTCTTTTTCTTTTTTTTTTTTTCTTTTCTTAAAGTGAAAGGCTGGGGACTTGATCATTCAGCACAGCAGGGTCTGTAAAATACGAAAAATTCTTATTGTATTCTGGTAATACACCTTAGATAGTTTTTAAAAACGGAAGTAATACGTAACTAAATAAATTGAGATCTCAGAAAATGTACTTAATTTCCAAGTCCCCAGCTTTCTCCTTTATACAGTGGAGATCAGCGAGGGATCAAATGATATCTTGTATGTGACCAAACTTAGTGCTGCTCATGATTTTGGCTCATTTTGTTTTAGCAGAGAGGGTGGGTGGGAGCAGTTGCTCAAAGTTAGTAGATGCTTAACTTTTTAAAGAGAATAGTGGCGGTATTAGTAACAATAATTTTGCTTTTGAGTTGTACCAACCCAATTCAAACGGACTAAAGCAAAGAGTAAAATAGGCTCGTTTTCCTTTAAAGCTCATGGGTAGATTTTGTCAGTGAAAGCTGGATCAAGAGGCGCAAATGTTGCCTTTCGATTTGGTTCTCTCTCATTTATTCAAGCTTCATCTCACACGGAATCTACTCCATACTTACATTCTGATGGCTCTCAACTTTATGGACCCTGCTCCCCTGCCCCCCGACAGTTCTCCAGAAGTTCATGGGCCAGCTTGCGTCCTAAACTTATTCTTGAACCAGTGACCTGGCGGACACGTTGTCCTGACTGAGCAGGCTTGGAGTATATATTTATGTTGGGAACCCAGGTGGACTTATACCATTCAAACCACATAAGAGTAATGAAGGAGAGATTACCAAAGAGAAAATGTGGCTCATTTTTTCTAGAAGAGGAGGGAATAGGTCCTGGGCCAGAATCAATAATCATAGTGGACAATTAAATAGGGCTTACTTGGTGCCAGGCACTGACTAATCTGATTGCCTTAGATATGTGAAGTTATTTAATCATCAAAATAACCTACTTTATAGATGAGGAAAGTGAAGTGCAGAGAAGTTAAGTAACGCCCAAGATCTCATAGCCAATAAGTAGCAGAGCCAGGTTCAAAGGCATGCTCTCTAAATTATTGGACAACACTGCCTCTCAGAATTAAAAACAAAAGAAAACTAAACAAAACAACTACTTCCACTCAGGCTCTGGAATTAAAGCTCAATTTTTGACTCCTTTGCTTATAAGCCATTAGTTAAGGGCAAGGTCCTTAATTTCTTTGATTTTGTTTCCTTATCTATAAAATAGTGGTGGTAACATTACCTGGGAGATTAAATCAGGAACCACATTGCTGGCACAGGGCAGGCACTTGACAGCTGGTAACCAAAATGACAATCACAGTTTGACATGCCCCAGGGCATAAAAACCCTCCGCAAACTTCAGAATTCCTAAAACACATTTATCAAGAAATGACTGTGAAATAGTATTTTTTCTCTACTTACCAAGAAAATGATTAAAAAATAGATCTTAATTCGTATTCCTTTCCATCCAATTTACATTTTACTGATTGCCTCATCACTACTTTTACCTTAAATACAGAGGCGTGACTAAATAATTCTGTCTTGCAGCATAAATTTAGAAAGTGAACGCACTTAGTTTTACACTCCCCCTCCCTTTGCTCTTCCGCCTCCTTATCAACATAAAATACCATTTACCGACACCTACACGCCGTGTGGTGCTCCAGTTTGTGCTTGCTTCTCATTTTCCTGGCATTTTCTAAAGTGCCTTTTATTACAGAGAGAAAATAAATCACTGAAAAGTATGACTTCTTTTTAGTAAATAAGTAAGGGTTTATATAACTCTTATAAAGAGATAGTATAAATATGTATTTTAGAAAGATTTTTATCACAAACACTGGTGACAGGAGTTTCCTAAACAGGGACCACATATTCAGAGTAATGAGACAGAACTGGTAAATTTTGGAAGAAAGAGGCAACTGTTGTTTGTTTTTCCGTTTCTTTGGCTACCTATCAAAATATGTTTTGTTTTTTTTTTCTCCTTAATGCATCATCTTGCTTTTCTTCTAAAAGAAGTTTACCAGCTACTTTAAGGAGTGAAACAACAACAACAAAAAATTATGGCAAGTTTTAAAGTCTGGCTATTTGAACAGGTAAATAATAATTATTTTATTTATTTTAAAATATTTATTTATTATTTTTAGAGAGAGGAGAAGGGAGAGAGGCAGAGAGGGAAGAGAGACATCAATGAATATGGTTGCCTTTCACCTGCCTCCAGCTATAGACCTGGCTGGAGACCTGGCTTGCAGCCTGTTTATGTGCCCTGTCTGGGGAATCGAACCAGCGACCTTTGGGTTTGCAGGCCGGCACCTTATCCACTGTGCCATGAGCCAGGGCAAATAATAATTTTAAATAAAATACTGGGGAATCAGAAAATGGATCCTCTTTCTTCTTTGACTACAGGAATGATAACATTATCTGGGAATGTGGAAGACACAACAAGAAGGCTTATCCTTTCACATGAAATGTTTGAGAACCGCCTGTATTGCCTACTATGTCCCAATGAGAATTTCACTTTGCAGGCACCTGGTAATCTTTCAGCAAGCAAACTTTGCTAAAGTAGACTTTCCATCTGAGTTTCTTTGGCCCCCATATTCTCTGAGATGGTGCACACAGGAGCATGATCAGGGTTTAGGCAAATTTTTGCTCCAATACTAGCTGTCAGCATGGGCCTTGGGAAAGTTCTCTTGGAAGCAGGTTAATTCTTTTAATGATCTGTTAACAGAATAACCAGCTTTTGCCAAACGTGATTGTGATAATTTTAACAAAAATATTAGTATGTTTAACAATAATCTGAATTATACTAAAATTGATATGCCAGCTGAGAAAATTGTCAAAGAATTTAAAAAATGATAAAAAGTTTCTATTAGAAATGTTATTTTCCAACCAACATTTTGACTTTCCATGCATGTTAGGGTTGTTCTGCTTCTTCTTTTGGATTTTAATGTGGATGCTTTTGAATGTCACTTTGTATTTTTTAAAAAATATTTTATTCATTATTTTTAGAGACAGGAGACGGCAGGGAGGGAGGAAGAGAGAGGAACATCAGTGTATGGTTGCCTTTCACGTGTCTCCAGCTGGGGACATGGCTGGAGTCATTTTGTATTTCTTCAAATTCTAAGCACTTACATTTTATTGCCAGCATCTCAAATGGAATATCAGCTTTTAATGTGTATCCATAGCCACTTAAAATTTAAATTAAAAACATGTTAAATAATCACAAAATTAAATTAATTTTACTTTAAATGGAATTAGATCTTTATTCCAAAATAAGGGAAATTTCCAGTTATTTTGGTTATGATTTAATTACATAAATATTTAGATTAAATAAAAAATTTAATCTTAAATCTTAACACACCTTAAAAAGATAAAAATAACTAGAGAAATATCTTGTAACATAGAAAATGCAGAAATTTTATTTGCTGAGAAGAGACAATTGGGATATATCAGTGTATTAGAAATTTATTGAAATACCAAATATAAAAGTATTAGAAAGTTTAAAGTATATGACTGTTCATATTATTTTGCTATGGTAGATCATGTGGTTTGTACCTCTATTATTCCTTGACCATAAATCAGAAAATGTGAAGGAAGAATATGAAAAATAAACTAAAAAAATTGCTAAAATCTGACAAAACAGAAATAATATTGAAATAAGTTTAATCATTAGAAACTGAAAAAAAATTACAATAAATGATGACATTTCTGTTTTGCTAAAAAATGTTTTATTAGCAGAAATGAAAATGTAAACCTTCTTTTTAAGCTTAAAATATTCCTGTTTGATTTTTAGTTTTCTCACAATTCAGGCTATAGAAACCATTTCAATTAGACCAATAAATTTGTTAAATGGAACAAATTGACATTTAAAAAATTGAAGTTTGCTGAATTAATTTTAAGGACGTTAACTTACTGCCAGGTGCTAACTTGTCTAAGCCTCATTTTCTACATCTGTAACATAAAAATGACAGTAACATTACCTTCTTTCTTTCTTGTCCTGTACAGTTCTCTTGTGCCATAAATGTTTTTCCACTGAAGTATTTTGTTTAATTTTTATAAATATTCTCAGGGCCTGACAAATAATAGAATATTAATAACAATAATATTATGGCTCATATCATGCCAGGCATTGTGAAAATGCTTTACCTAATAATTTTCTCTTTTAATTTTGATATAAAGCCAGTTATAAAGGTGCGATTATCTTCTCACTATAAATAAGAAAATGGATGCTCAAAAAGTGACTTATGGAAAAGAGGCACAGCTCAGAAATAATGGAGCTGAACTTCAAACCCAAAGTGGTGTCACTCCGCCTTTGCTGCACTGAATTTCTAAGATACCAATAGGCCAACTCTTCCTTTTAAATATGATATGGTCCTATGATATTTTTTGTTTTTTTTCCTCTTTGCACTAAATAAATTTTCAAATGTAAAGCCCTCTCAAGAGTCATATAACTTCAGATAATTTCCAGCATTTATTGAGAGCTTAATTTGTGCTAGATCTTGCCCCAGCATTTTATATCTATCATGTCATTTTACTCTTATAAAATCTTATGAGCTACTCTTATTATGCTGAATTAAGATGGCATCACTTTATTCTTATTAAATCCTATGTGATAGTTATTCTTTATTATGCTGTATTACAAAAGAACCAAGACAAAGAGATTTTAAATAATTTGTCAAGGTCACAAAGGGAGCACAGAGATGAACCTATATTTGAATCTAGATAATGTATTACAAAAGTCAATGTACATGAAACACTGCAATATTACCTCTTTATGGGAGCACAGACAGATATCCATAGAAACTTAAGACACATTCTCCTTATATTTGAGTTATGATGAAGGCTGGAGACTTAAAACAAATTTCTGGCCCTGGCTGGTAGCACAGTGGGTAAGGTGCCGGCCTGCGAACCCAAAGGTCGCTGGTTCGATTCCCCAGCCAGGGCACATAATCAGGTTGCAAGCCAGGTTTCCAGCCAAATCTGTGGCTGGAGGCATGTGAAAGGCAACCATACATTGATTCTTCTCTCCCTCTCTGCCTCTTTCCCTTCCCCTCTCTCTGGAAATAATAAATAAAATCTTTAAAAAAAAAAATAATGTCTTATTTAAAAAACAAAAAACAAAAAACAAATTTCTGACTTTGGGAAAAGAGATACAAAATTAAATGCAATATGTTTCCACTGCAACTAGTTGGCTGGTTTGAATCTGGGCCCATGCACTTATTAGTAACAAGTTACTTAATCCCACTAAACCTTAGTTTCCTCATCTGTAAAATGGAATGATGTTAGTATATAGCTAATAGGTTTGTGAGGAAGATTATATAAGATAATATTGGCAAAGTGCAAGTGGCTTAGTGATTGGTAGAGAGTAATAGCTCTTATTAAATGCAACCAATAAAAAATTATTCCTTCACAGCATAGAAACTAGTACTCTATCTGTTCTTCCTGAGTTGTGCGAGGAAATATAGGATGGTAGTGGTAAAGTTACCTGCAAGATAACTAGAATAGCAAAATAATAAAAGAAAAATACAAAACCAAATGGGAAAAATGGTTCTAAGCTAAGTTCTAACCTGAATAAGCAAAATTTCAAAGTTGAAGAAACTTTGTAACTTGGATTGATTTAAATGTTACCTAAAAGACAGGAGCCTAACCAATCATTTCCAAAATGGCAGAATATGGAGCTCAGAAAACCCCCAAAAGGATAAATGCAAAGATCTGCATCTAGAGATATATTATAGTCAAGTTGTTGAAAGCCAAAGACAAAAAGGAAAACTTGAAAGCAACAAAGAAAGATGACAACATATACAAGGGAGAAACAGTACGATAAGCAAATGCTTATAGCCAGAAAGCAGTGAACAACATATCGAAAGTGCAGAAAGAAGTAAAACGACTTGTCAACCATGACTTGTATAATCAGGAAAATTATCTCATAAAGTGAAGGCAAGATAGAGACATTCCACAATAAACAAAGACAGAATGCCTGTGATGCACTTGACAAGTACTGCCTGAATTAATCCTGACCAAACACTTGTTCAAGTTTTCCTTTTTTCTTATTCCTGTTTACACAAGGGACCACTGTGAGACCAGAGAAGTTAAATAAATTGCGTGAGGCCATGCAGCTAGTGAATAGGATTTGAGTCGATATCAGCAGGTTATCAGAGGGTGTTCTGCCTTCCCTGTGAAGGTTTATTCCCTTAGCCTTCAAGCTACTGCCCTTTGAACTAGTCTACTTGTTTCTGCTAGTGGGATCCCCTAATTCTGCTCTGATGTTTCCACTCTTTATTGTCTCCTTTTTATCATATTGCCACTATCTTATTTGATTCTTTGTGTTGCCATGCATTTTATCTTATTTATATATGATAATATATAAGATATACACACATATATTATATGTACCTACATATATGTATGAAGGGGCATAACTGGATTGGAAATATGTTATCTTATTTTTCTTTATCTCTTTAGCAGGACTTAGATCAGTACCTTCTATATTAATAATAATCTATATTATTAAATGTTATTAAATGATGTCTTATGGTTTCTGGGTAAGAAATTAAATATTAAAATCAAATAGTAAAATAATATTACTTTATCCTTCTATTTAAAGTGATAGCATTTGGTTGGAAAATTATGTCAGTCTGGAGTCTTGCTAAAATCAAATCTGAGGAAAACATAAATTTGTCTTTTCTTGCTGTACTCTCAAGAGGCTACCACAGTATTTCAAAGCCAAACATGCATTTCTTCTTAACCAGCATTGCTGTGATCCAGGGAAAATCAAGACAGATGTCAGGGGTCATGAAAACTTACAGCTCAGAAATTTGATAAGCTAAAATGGTAGTCAGTTGCAATTTAATAGGGCAAGTATGGGAAGTTTCCTTCAAATTTGGAGCATAAAACATTGTCTAATTCTCATGCTTATCATGAAGAGCAAGTTGATCCAATTAACTGACCCAAATATAGACACTTAAATATGTAGTAAGACTAATGGGAAGGGTTAGTATTCATGAAAAAGTAATTAATTTCCTAGTGGAAACCAAGGACTCAAAAAATTGCTATTCATGGGATTTTTATCTGTGGGTCTGCTTACTTCTCAAAGTATGACCTATCTTTAAAGATACAATAGGATCAATCACTAGTATAATTGTTTTTTTCTTTCTCTTTTTTCCTTAATCTTTCCTTTGGAGCTCCTTCTCACCTCTCTCACTTTGAAAAAAATCTTGTTAGGAATACCCTTTGACTCAATATACACTAGTTTCATTTATCCCATCAGATGTGTTATAGCTATACCTCATTTATCTACGTCACCTTCTGGCTACATTTTCATTCAACTTAACAGAAGTAAGACACTTTGATTAGTGATTGATAGTTGATGTTGGTTCTCTGCCCAGACGGTTCCCATCATCTAAGGGAGGTTAGGGGAGAGGATTGTGTGGAGAGAAGAGGGTGAATTCAGGTGAAGAAATAGGTGGGGAATTTTTTCTTGCTAAGAGTGGAGGCTGGATCCTTGTATTTCCAATGTTCTCCCATTCCTACCTGAACTGGGGCCAAAAATGCACAAGAGTGTGCCTAGAACTGTTGCTGGTGTCCCAGACATCTCAGCCCACGAGAGAAGCAAGAATCAATGTTTAAGTCAGAGCAGGTAACTGTGAGGTGGGACCAAACCACAGACACGGGTCTCTGTGGATTTGTCTTGCATACTCCATAACTCCCATCTGGCAAACTGCATGGACTTTTTGTGAATCTTACAGTAATGTAATCAGGCATTTCATGTAAGTGAGTGCTAGGGCTGACATCACTCTTACAGGATTTTACTCTATTTTTACTCAGCTCCTACTAAATGCCAGCCACTGTCCTAACGTTCTCAAGACACCCACTGGTGAATCAGATGGACATAGACTATTGTTTTTACTGCATAGTTCAGTAGAAACAGCAATTGCCACTCCTCTTTTAATTACCTTCTCTGCATTTTAAATCAAGGAGAACAAAAATACTTACTCTTCCTCTCTCTCCCCTGTCCTACTCCTCTCTCTAAAATCTCTAAAATCAATAAGTATGTCCTCAGGCTGTTCTTTTTTTTTTTTTTAATTCTTATTTTTCATCCTGTTTTAATCTTTTTTTTGTGAAGAAGAGAGTAATATGTTCTGCCTACAAAAACAAATTAAAAGTAATGTAGATCCATTTCCTCTCCTTTGAGTGAGTTAACAGTGTGATAAAATCCTTCTTGATCAAACAAAACTATAATCACAGAGTGAGTTGTGCTTCTAAATTAGATTATGCTGCAACATTTTTCTTTTGTTTATCAGTGTTTCATGGGTATTTTTCAGCTATAGCTCTACCTCATTAAAAAAAAAAACAAAACTGCTTAATATTCTACACTCTATATTGTGTAACGTAAGTTAGTTTCCTGGGTCTCTTTGTTAGATATTCACTTTCCACTCTTCTGCCAATACAAATGATGTGCTCTTATGTATTTCTGTTAAAAGTTCTAAAAATTGGATTGCTGAATACTGAAAAAATTTGTAAATACCTTAAAAATCTTTCCCAAAATAGTAGAAAATTTCACCTTCTAGTTGCAAGGTATGAAAGTATTTGGCTTGCCACATGCTTGAAGTGATTAGCTCACAAGGGTGCTCCCAGAGACTGATGGCACTCTGCTGAAGAATCACATGGGTTGGCTTGAAAGGTCTCCCATGAACAAAGTTGTAACAGCTTAGGCATCAAAAAGAATGATAAATGTAATGGATTAAAATACACTCTATATAAAAATATATATTTAAAATTTTTTTCCTCTAAAGACTATCAGGAACACTTGTAACTGAACAGGTTGAATCTATATTTCTCCCTCATTGCAGCAAGGGAAGAGTATATGTACAAAATGGGGTCAGTAAAAGTGCCATCCCAGCATGAGGGTATTAGAAAGAAAGAACCTATGATGTGATTTTGACTCTGGTTAAGTAATTTGGGGGAGGCCCTAAGAAAGAGAGTTGTGTGTTGTTAGGAAGCAGAGGCAACACTGTGATTGGATATCTCAATAAATCTTATCCACAGGGAGGGCAGACTGCAGCAGTCACATTAGCTGAGAGAGGGGAGTGTATGATATTTTGTGGGTTGCACAGTGACTGTGTGTGAAGGTTGTTTATGTCCAGCAGGAGAATGTGGCTTAGCTTTTAGATCAATCTGTAGCATTGAGGCCTAGCTGTGATGTCATTCTCAGATGTCAGAAGTTGCTTATTTTTTCTGATAGGTAGGTAGGTAGGTGTACTGCAAGAGGTTGAGCCTGGGGATCTCAACTGATCATTTGGATAAGTAGGACTGGATGGAGCAGACATGGCCTTTATTACTCACATTACAAGGGGCGCTGATGGTGGCAGATTGGTGAAGCAGGACTGCACCTCCCTGAGTCTGAGACTTGTTTTAAGGGGTCTCAGCCAAAGGGGGCATGTGTCTTGTGCATGACTCTAAACTACATTATACCTCAGTGTGTATATGTGAAGGAAAAAGGTCAAGAGGCAGTTACACAGGACAAGATACTGTTCCCAAAAGGAGATACAGAAGGAAATATAATCTATTTCCAAAGCTATACACATTCTTTCTGGCTGGGGGCCCTCTGGCCAGCCTTCCATATGAGGGTTGGAGGAGCCATGTTCAGCACAACCCCACACTCCACCCCAGCACTGCTCCTCCACCCCACATTCTTCACATTATATTCTTCCAGTAGGGGCCTGTGCGGTGAGCATATTGGCATATTGCCTCCCTATACCACAGATACAGTAAAGGCTACACCCCAAGACCAACAATGCAGACAAAACCCAAAGAGACTTAGGAGAATGGAATACCACCAAGGACCTAGAGAATTCCACAAAGTTGTTAAAGAGGTGAGAGGCTGTGGCCAATACATGATTAATCTCAGCTCCGAGGGTAGTTGAGGCTTGGGATACACTGTGAGAATTATCAGGGATATGTCCATAACCCTCAGCATACAGACTGGCACAGGTGACCCCTGGGCAGTAGTAAGTCTACTGCCATTCTTTTCTGCAGCATTCCTTATTTGAGTTACTTCATCAGAAACCAGGGCTATAGTGTGTCTGGTGTGACGAAGGGCTATTGCAATATGATTTGCTTGGGTCTTAATGTCCTTATGGGTTAGAGTAGTACCTACAGGGGGCACAGAAATGGCTAGAGGGTAGAACCACCAGTCAGAGCACTTGATAGTGTGCCTGAAATGAGTCCTAATTTCAAGGAACACTTGTCCTAAGATGCATGGTTCTCCCCAGGTGCAATACCCAGGCCAATTAAATGGCAGGTAAGGCTTCCCATGGGATTGGATAGGCCTATTCCCCACTGGTAGACCAGCAGTCTGTAGGAGTTATTACCATTATTTTATGCATAGGGGTGCTGGCATCCACCCCATGAGCTGAACATTCTTATTTATAGTGTCATTTCTGCATTTAAAACATATGGGCATGGGGTTTTGCACCCTTACCTATAATGCTGACATCCATCCCACACCTTCCCAAACTGTGTACGAAGGCCATGGCTTGGTGCAGTTGGTCCGTTCCCTTATGAGGGAAAACACTGTTTCACATGTCTGCTTGAAGAGGGGGTCAGGAGGTTTCCAGCCTTGCAGCCATTTCCAACGTGTCCGCTTTGTAGGGTAGATCCACCTTGGCAGGCCAGTGGAGACAGCAGTGAGAAACTCAGCACAGACCCAACCATCAGAATGATTGCTGTACAACAATCATTGCAGCACAACAGCCTGCTGTAGACCAGAGATAAGGGTGATAAGAGAGATGCTTAATAGGAACTAATAAGGGTAGATCTTGGTGGCCTGGCGATGCACATGCAATAGTCGAGTCTTTGGTTCATATGGTTACACTGATCGGTGGATGCCCTGGTCCTTAGTACCATGCCCTATCTGGCCCTAGGCTCTGGGCTTCTGTACTTGAAGGGCCAAGGGTGGTGTGTGTACTTGCTAGACTGAGGCTATGTAAGGTCCCTCAGGAACTGAGGAACTGAGGTTGTAATAAACAAGGGTAAGGGGCCAAGAGGCCATTACCATGGGTACCAGCTGCAACCCCATGACAAATCCCTCTACCCTTGAACTGTCTCTGGTTGGATATAAGTCAAAGGAAAACATGGGACTCGAAAGTCTATAGTTTTTCCATTACATGTCAGTTGTTGCTCAATTGACCCATCAATCAGAACATCTTCAGATGTGGAGGTTCTGGGAAAGTTGATAACATTTTCCTGTTTTTGGCAGCCTGTATAATAACCAAACAGGAAAGAATAGGGAGAAGAAATAGGGAACATTACTTTAAGGTAATAATAAAATTCTCCCACAAGCTGATCACCCAGAAATAATCAATTTTGTCCCTATCCTTCTCATCATTATTTTAGAATGCATTCTATTTCCAGGCTGTTCTTGCTTCCTTAAGTCCTCCTCATCAGGAGCTGTTTCTGCATTTGCTCCCTTCAATGTCAGAGCAGAAACTGAACTGTGAGGCAATCCCCCTTTGTATTCAGATGAGGAAGTCACAGTGAGAAAGACAAAGGCAAAGTCCTAAGACGAGAAAACAATTAGTAACCTAAGGAATAATTTTCTACAAGTAATTGTTTGCTTGCAAAATGAACATTCTGTAGTCTGACAGTAGGATAATAATTGGAATTTCACCTGAGTTTATAGTTAGATGAGATTTTGATATGTTACATCATTATTTTAGGCCCAGCAGAGCCTTTGCATGACTTGATGCATGGTAGGTTCTCAAAAAAATACTTGCTTTGTAAATGTAGTGCATGTGACTTATGTACTTAGGAAATACACACGATTTACTGATCCAAGACCGTTATTCTCATATTCACCATCATTAATGAAATTTCATTGAATACATCTCATGTACAGTTGTAATAGGAATGAAAAAGAAAGGATGTAGGATAGCACTATTGGGCTGTTGGAATTGATTTGTGTGATGATTGAAGTTTGAATGTATGTGCTCACTGAGGAAAGGGATGGAAGTAGGGCTAGCTAATTCAGGGGAGGGAGGAGTGTAAGATGTTACCGTTTGTGGATATGGTAATGACATAAACTAATAAAGGAAATAGAAATAAAGTATCCAATACTATATAGTCCAATTCCTATTGTTTGTGGAAAAAAAGTTGCCTACATTTAGGAGTCCAGTTAGAGGTGAAAGTGAGGCAGTGAACTGTTAATTGTTTTACCATAGAATTGCCCATGTACTGGGCTGGCTATCATTTTTTGAATACCATTTACATAGAATTTTAGTTGTAATAATAGCTAACCCTTACTGAAAATGAACTTCCATCAATGATTATAAGCACTTTACATTATTAAATTATTTAATCCTCATTAGAGCCCTATGAGGTCTGTAATGATATCATCCTATTTGCATATGAAAAAAGTAGAGCTTAGAAAGATTAAATAAATTCAGACAGTTTGGTTCCAGAGTCTACGTTCTTAGGCACTACTCAGTTGTACTGCCTCCTAGAAGCTTTGATGTGGAAGGAAAGTTGGGACTTCTATAGTATAATAAGCCTCATTCTACAAATGAGAAATCCAAGACCCGGAGTAGGTCAGTGATTTGCTTATGGTCACAATTATTTTGACAGAGTCTGAACCATGACAATTTGTGCTCTTGTGTGCAAGACTAAATTAATTGGAGACAGGTTATGGTGACAGTAGCCTGAAGCTACCATGTACTTTTAATATATCTGCTATTCATAAACCAGTCATGAAAAGCTGGAAAAGTCAGGTGGCCCACACAAGTTTTCAAGGTTTCTTTCCTTATGGGACACATTTAAGTATTTCTGTGAATGGAAACATCATTCTTGCTTTCTCTGGGTAAGTGACAGGAATTCCTTTGAGGTGTATAGTAGCATCAGTTCATTGGCTACTCAAGTTTCTATGTATGAAGAAAGACAACTCAAAAAGAAAAACAGTGATGGCTTTGTGCCAGTGGAATTAACGAAAGATGCAGGGCATTGAATAGGTGATCTTATTTCTGTTTCCCCTACCTGGGCAGTGCCCTGCACCTCTTGCCAATCCAGAAGGAAAACTGTTCACGGTATTCCCAGCAAAGAAATTCTACAATTTTCCTCTTCATTGTTGACAAAATAATAAGAAAGATGGGGTGAGCATACCTGGTACCCTTTTATCCTTTTAACTAGAAAGTCTTTGGTAAATACCTTGAGGGACATGCACATCAAAGAGGATTTGGCTAACCTGCAATGTCATATTTCATGGGGAGTTCAATGGGGCAATTTATCACAATTGACCCTATCAGAGAAGAACCAACCATTCTTAGTAGACCTGGAGTTGCAAAATGCCACCACATTTGGCCATAAAATCTATCATGTCAGGATATCTATAGTCAACAATATGCACTGTGAAATATGGTGGTGCTGCTGGGATATTTGTCTCTGTTGGCTCTGACAGATTCGCCTGGCATTTTCACTTAGTCCACTTTTGCGCCCCAGTGCCATCTGTAATGACCCATCAGGACAATCTGCTTGGAAACAAGAATTTGCAGCTCTAATAATCTAGGATGGGTGTATAAAAGCCTCTACATATGCATCTATTTTGAGAGCACTCTGGTAAACTGCTGAAAAATTAGTTGGTGACTTTCTTCTTTTTCAGATAATTATTTTAAGAAAGGTAACATATTACAAGTAAACTTAGGCTCTTGACAAATTAATATAATGGGAGGTACTTGATAAATTAATATAATGGGAGGTACATACGTTTAATATTTATTTTTTCCTAATGTCACAGAAAAGAAGCAAAGGGACAGGCATGGTAGAATATCTTTCTTATTTCTGAGTTCCTTCTTGGGCAAGACTGTGAGAGTGGCAAGGTTGGTTATAAAAGTTTCTGCCTCTCTGTCCTCACTGGTTTGTTTTCTTTGCACTTAGTGTTCTCAGAATCTCTGCATAGCCATCTTTTCCTAAATTCTGCTCAGTGCACATTCATTTACATCAGCACATTGTAGGAGATGGCTACAACTTCATATATCTGGACTATTTTTTTCACTGCAATAAACATAAACTGATTGAACTAGAAGATTTTTGGCATTTCAATTCTTAGCATCTTTCTGGCAGTGATAGTGGTCAGAGAGAGGGAATATCAATTTACCTCTAGCCTAGCAGATTTTATGTTAGGAATAGTTTTGGGGAAAGCTCAGAATTAGGTGTTATGAATTTTGGGTTTGAGTTCACTCTCTGTGGTGTGTGCTGATTGACGTTGGGAGAGTCCTGGAAACTCTTAAAAGCCTCAGATTTGTGAAACATTTGGGTCAATAAAAGCAATCCTTTCCTAGGATGGGTATGAAGATTAAACAGAATTTATACATATCTATAGCTATATCTGTACTTTTATAAACTGGAGAGCATAATAAAAATGATTTTTCTTTTCTTTGCAGAAGCAGAGAAAGAGAACTGGATGTTAAAATTCCAGTTTCCAATGAGTGTAACCTCAGGCAAATTATTTAGTTGCTCTGAATCTCCATCTTTCATGTGTTAAAATAATGAGAATAACTGTTATAAAAGCTTAATAAAGGCCCTAGCTGGTGGCACAGTGGATAAGGTGCCAGCCTGTGAACCAAAAGGTCACTGGTTCAATTCTCCAGCCAGGGCACATAACCAGGTTGCAAGCCAGGTCTCCAGCCAGATCTGTAGCTGGAGACAGGTGAAAGGCAACCACACATGGATGCCTCTCTCCCTCTCTCTAAAAATAATAAATCTTAAAAAAAAAACAAAAAAACAAAAAAAAAAAAAACTTAATAAGATTTATGTGATGTGCTTGGTAAATTTTTAAAATGTATACCCCATTTTGTTATAGAAAGCATATTCATACCACAAAGAAACTTCCATTTGATCCCAGGTAATTTGATTCTGAGATATCTCACAGGCAATTCCCAAAGAGACTCTGGTCAATTGGATAATTTGGACTCTACATACAATAAAGATAGATGGCATTCCTAGAAAAAGACTAGACAGAAATTTGTCCCTTGGGTCCTCAAATAGAGGATGTGATGATCAATATCTTCACTAACATAATAAACATAAGGACTTTAGGCTGTAAATAAATGTTTACATTTTCCTGATGTTGGGATGCTATAAAACAGGCAAAGGATGAATTCAACTCTAAAAGAATAGTTGTTTATTACCAGCAAACTATTGTGGTGAAATCCCACTGTACCACCATGAATCACTGCAGCTACATAGTCATAGGTACTCAGAGGACTCAAGCCAGCTGCAGTGATTCCTAATGACTTTCTTGCAAAGACCTTCTGGTTTCTGGTGAACTCCCTCTACTACAATTTCTGTCCTATATATGTCTTTGGTGACTCATTTGATCTGCTGATGATTGCTGTCATGACTAGAAGAGAAGTCCATGTACTGGTAGAAATTTGTATAGTTATCTCTTTCCTGGGAAGCCTACATTAAATAATCTGAGGGCTTGTTCAAACTTTCTGCTGAATCTTACAGAAAGAGATCTAGGAATCTGTATTTATAAAAATCTACCAGGGTTGGTTTTTATGCAAATTAAAGAATGGGACCCTAAGTGGAGATTGGGTAAAATACTGTGACTCAGTTTTACACCCTGACAAACTCCATAGGGAGAAATGCAAGACCTTCCATTCACATTTGTGTATGTAAGGTTGTGTTTGCAAAACATTGAGAATGGTATTGAAATTTCCTAGAATTTAATTAGACTCTTTCCATACAAGTCTTGTGACCACAAGAAGCAAATTAATTACCGGGAGAATAGTACAGCCTGCAGTTTCCGGGTGACTTGCTATTGGAGGTTCATCTGGGTGGCTTGTGACACAAAGAAAGGCTTTATTCTAGACACAGCTCAGGCCTCCCCTCTGAATTTTTGATTTAAAATTTTAAAATTTTAAGCCTAATAAACTCCTTATAGGACTTATGGTACTTCTGACTCAACATGCACCAAACTAACACGTTCCTGTCACCTCCTGCTTTTCCTATAATCTGCCACCATAAAGAGAAAGTCCATTTTTTCATGCATCCATGCAAGACACTCCAGAGTCAAACCGGCTTTTCTTTCCCCACCCCATTCCCACAACTGGCCTGTGAACAGGTTCTGTTGATTCTTCATTTAAACCAACTCCACGTTGCTGCCAATTGTCTAGTCCCTCCAGCAGTGCCCTCATCTTGGACCATTATCATCTTGTGACTGGTTGTAGGCTTCCACTTCCTAATGTGTGTTAGAAGATCAGATTCAAATCCAGTAACATTCCTGAAACATCTACTATAATCCCTGGGCTGGATGTTTCTACCTATTTATCACACTTCATTCTCATACAATTCTGTTATTATTGTTCCCATTTGCTTCTGGAAGAATTAAAAATGGGCAGGGTTGTATAATTTCAGTAAGATCACACAGATGCTGAGGGGCAAAGCCAAGATTTCAATTTCACTCTTCTAATTCCTGGTCCAGCTGTTGCAGGTTCCTCATCTGGAATTTATTCTTCACCCTACTGCCATGGTTTTCTTCCTCTGACAGGGTCACAACACTCTGCTCAAAAACACCTACGCTTCCCTATTGTTTGTAGCAGTGTTCCTAAATTTTTTTGATGTTGTAACCTTACAAAATTGAGAACAAATACACAATTTTTAATACATAATTTTTATTTTTTTATTAAAAATTTGTGTTCTTTATATGACTCCAGAGTTATCAAATGGAGTAGTCTGAAGGACTGAATTTTAAACATCAAAGAACAAATACACAATTTTTAATAAATAAATTTCACTTTTTGGTTTCCCTTCTTAATACCCTTGATGGTGTTCCTTATATGACTCCAAAGTTCTTTAGATAGTTTCTTCCCATTTCTTCACCATTTGTTAACCCACAGGCTCTTCTTTTATCTATACCCCTAATGGACACATTTTATCAAGAAGAGTAGAGTGCTTAAGTATAGTCCCTTTGCTTTCAGTTTTGGAGACTACGCATTTCCAAAGTCATTCAGGTTAGAATGTTTCCTGATCCCTTTCAGTGCTGTTTCATACATTTGTAATGCAGATTTAGATTATTTGGTTGTGGTTTGCACAACCCTGTGGGATCCCTAACCTCCTAGATTTATTTAAAAAAAAATTATTTTTACTATTTTATAATCAAGGTTTACTCTGAGCTAAAAGTTCTTTGGGTTTTGACAGATGTTATGTCATGTAGCCACAATTACAGTACTATACAGAAGAGTTTCACTGCCCTTAAAAATTTCACTGTTTCACTTATTGGACCCTTTTCTCATTCCCAAAGCAACTGACAAAAACTCAGCTGTTTATCATCTGTATAGTTTTGCCTTGTATGGAATGTCATTACTTGGAATCATACAGGATGTCACCTTTTTACATTGGCTTCTTGCACTTAGTTATAAGCATTTAATATATATTTATGTGTTTGCCCTGGCTTGGTAGCTCATTCTTTTTATTTCTGAACATTATTACATTGTATGGATATACCACAGTTAATCCATTCACCTATTGAAAAACAACTTGCTTCCAGTTTTGGGTGATTATGACTTCATAATAATTCCTAAAAATAAAATAATTGAATCATTGGAAATAATGAGTATGTTCAACATTAAGCCAATCTTTGAGTACATGATAGAACATCTATATAATGCTACATTAAAAGTGTTTTTCATGGCACTGGAGAAAGTAAATAAATCTTTGTAGTACACAAATGTTTACACTTAAAATGTTTTCAATAATGTAAAACATGCATATGTTTCTGTATCTGGAAAGTAATACAGCATGATATTCATAGACTTTATCTCTGGAAATTGGAATGATACATGATAGTTACTCTTTTAATGGTTTTCCATGTATTCACAAGGTTAATTGTTGCTTTTATAATTAGGAGAAAATAAAGCAAAATTGTGCTCTAGATCCTGTTAGAGAATTGCAGTTGTTTGTATTGAGAAGGGGTTTTGGAATTTTCTTCCTGTTCCTACCATTTCTTAGAAATTAGATTGCCTTTCTGGGATATTTCTTCCAGGCCTAGATTCATTTCTATCCTTGCGGCTTTTCAAAGTCTCTACAGGTTTTTATGCAACTTTCTTTCTCCTGACTTAAAATCATGACAAATATCACCAACCAGACATTCTCATTTTCCCCTCAGCAGGAGTTCATTGGGCCATGTAGCATCAGGACCTTTATTTATCTTTTATAATACTTTACACTCTATATTTATAAGCAAAATTATTTATTTTTTTTGGCTCTGGGTGTCATAAAGCTTCAAATTACTATATTTTAAGGAATTGCTGATTGTTATTTTTATGGTGAGAGGTGGAAGACAAAAAGGCCACTAACACATGTGAGCAGAAAAAGAAAAAGCTCTAAGTTAAGTGAATGCCTGTGAACTTAGCATAGTACTTCTGAGAGTGCAACTGCTTCTGTGGCCTGAGCCCACTGTGTTTTCCCATCAAGTCAAAACTGAGGAAAGCTCCTTATGGTTTTTGTAGGTGGATGTTTAGAAGAATAACAAAGTACCAGCCCTTAGTTCTTACCCTTTTAAAGGCACTCTTAAATTTCTGTTTCTGTTTTTAATAAGTTGATATAGTATGTGTTTCTATGACCACTGGCAAAGCTATTTAGACAAACTTTACTTCTTTTGCAATATTATAAATTTGTTATGTTTTCACCAAATACTGAAACTTTTAAATTTCTTCTGTCTCCATTCTATGGACACTTGGAAAAAATGTATATATTAATTTCAATGTGCACCCCTAACTACATTGGAAATTCTGCAATTGATGAAAATGGATATGCCCAATTGGCTGTCAACACTTGAGCTCTGCTCAGAAACGATTTATTTTGAAAGAAACATCTTTAAAATAGAGAGAGAACCACATGCCAATAGAGTATAAAATGGCTCTTGCCAATGTCTGAGTCAGCTTTTAGGTTTCCCAAAAAGCCTAATTCTTCTGGAAAAGGATATGGTTCTAAGCCAACCAAAGCTGGTTTTCTCAGCTTCTTCTTTATTGTAGACAATGTGTTAAATCGCTGGATTTCAGAAGGTAAACAATCCTTAGTTAGAATGTCCATTCAAGGAGTTTATAGTCTAGCAAGAGAGGTAGGAACACACGTAATTCTATGAAACACTGTGATAAGTAATATTTTGGGGGTAGAAAACAAGGCACTGTGAAGTGTCATTTCTGAGGAAGTATAGGAACTGGAAAGCATAGAAGAGAGCCAATCCCAACTGCTTACCCATAATAAGCTTTAATTTTACATCATTTCTGGTTGGTAGAGATGATCTTGAAATAACATGGATGACTTGAGGACTATTATGCATTTGGGTAGTTTTACAACTCAGTGCTGAGAAGTCCACAATACTGCTTTTGAAGGACACTAATCTTTGTACTCTGGAGCACAGACCTAAATTTGTTAGAGGGGAAGGGAGAGAAGGCTGGCTCCTGCTTCACTGGACAAACTACCCCTATCCAGGCATGTGCCTTACCTTGTTGTACTTTTGGCTTTGGCCTGGTAGTTTAGAAGCAAAATAAAACTAACAAAACACTGGTTATACATTACCATACATGTTCAAAAACCTGAAATTGTGATTGGATTGAAAGACTGCTGCATGGCATCTTTTCAGGCATCTTCTGTTGGCCACAGAAGACCACGACTTAGGTCAGTAGACAGAAATGATTCGGGGATATCAGTAGGCAGATGTTTATAAAAGAAGGGTGTTCAGTAGGCAGAAATGCACATCTGGGTATATTGTGGAGGTATCCAATTACCTTCTATTGATTCTATGACTCTTTCCTGCCAATACACATGAACAACTATTGTAAATTGCTGTAGCAAGAAAGCCTATCATTATTCCAGTTGTGCTTTGAAAGGCCCTTAACTTATAAAGGCTCTACTTTGTAAGAGTTACAGTGAGTGGCATTGTCTGGACTTTGTGTGACTTTCTTCACAGTAACAATACTAGAGCTATAACAGCAGAAAGTAGAGGCCCTTACTTATTGGATTAATTTGGTTTATGCATTGGGCGGTGCCTCCCTAATGTTTTTATTATGCAAATGCCAAACATAATGTAAAAGTGTAAAGAATACTATTAAAGACACTATTCAGTTTGAGTAAATCATAGCCTTTTCCCATATTTCCTTCAAAATTTTTAGAACTTACTAAACATCACAAACTAATTATATAGAGTTTTCTCAGCCAAAAAAATAGCCTCTCTTACTGCTCATACCATGTTCCAAAAACAATTCTTTGTTGCTAAGCTACTACAGACTTTGAACTGGGATTTAAATGAGATTTCAGGATTTGGCTCCTGGTTACCTCTCTAGATTCATCACTTGCCTCTTCAGTTTCTTACTACCCTCAGGTAGACTCTACTCCAGCCATATTTCTTTTAGTTGCATTCTACAATTTCTGGACGAAGCCATACTCTCCCTCACTTACTCTAGCAATGCCATTCTCTCTGCCTGCAACACCTTTCCCAAGGCCTCCTCTTCTGTGTGATTTCTGCCCAAGTCTTAGTCTATATGGATTTCTAAACATTCCTGAAAATTTGCTTTAAATAAGTTTGATATTGAAGACTATGGATTCATTGAATGTCACATTTACTATCCAATTATTTTACAATACTCAGCCTTTATTGCATACTACCTTGCAATAGTCCTTCATATCTATATATATGAAAAAAGATATAAATAGCATTGAATTACATATAGCATCTCTCTCTATATAAATATATATACACACATGCACATATATAAAAACATGAAGACTTAGAAATATACTGGCTGTCTCTCATCTCTCTCCTGTTGGAACGATGGTGCCATATTGCTTCTGTGTAGAATATCATTTGCTGCCAAAGAGTTGAGTACATATTATATATCCAGATAGAGTCAAGTTTTGGAGTACCTTCTATCTGGAACATTTACTAACACACTACACAATTCCTAGCACAACTTCAGCCCATAATGATTATTCAATTAATTATTGCATTACAATTACATTTTTAAAATGAAAAGAGAGATAAATAAAATTTCTTTAAAAGCATTTGAAAATAAATGGTTATAAATTTTGAAAGCTTATAAAGAGAATTCTCATAATTAACCTTTGGAACAAGTTTCTGTATCTACTTCTCTGAACTTGTTCATTCTCTCTTGAGACTTCTGTGGTTTTGGCCTTGAATTTGCAATGATGAACTAAATAAATATGAAACCTTTTAACCTAGTGCAGACTTTGAGGTTAAGAAAAATCAATCCTTTAGGCAAAGAACAAGAACAAATAAATAATGAAAGGAGGTACTTCTTTAAATCAGATGGTTAGAAATGGGCTGTCTGAGTTGGGAACTCAGGTTTGTACAGAACAATAGTGCAGCCAAAAAAGGTTTATTTTCTTTATTTTGTTTTCCACAAAGGAAAGGGAGCCCACATTGAAGTTAGACAATATGCAGATCATACAGCAACTTAGACAAATGGTGTAAGAGAACCCCAAGTAATCCTGAGGTTCTGTGTTTTAATGCTATTTTTCTCTGTGTGTGTGTCTCCTATTACTCAAGGTATAGCTTTTAGTTTTAAAATCAACTCCAGATATATGTGTATGCTTTTTTCAAAAATGTTGTGTACAAGCCCAGACCTGTGTGGCTCAGTTGGTTGGGCATCGTCTTGCACAGCAAAAGGTCACTGGTTTGAATAGCTGCCAGGGCACACACCTGGGTTGTGGGCTTGGTCCCCAGTTGGGGCATGTATGAGAGGCAATGGATCTGTGTTTCTCTGTTCCATCCATATGTCCCTCCCTTTCTTTCTCACTCTCTTCCCCTCTCTTTAACCTAACTAACTAATGAAGTAAAATGATGTATACAACTGTTATCCTTGTTTCCAAGATATGTGGTATGATCAGCTATGAAAGAATTAAATGGTGAGAAAAACTAATTTACAACTATTTGGGAGGTCACATCACAGCTCTCAAAGATGCTTCTTATGTTTTCCATTCTTACATTATATGTGGATTTTGCCACATCCATCAAATTGATGAAGACTTCAGCACTCTTGTTGGTTCATGGACATTTGATAGAAAGTGTTTTGATTTCCACTTGTTAAATTAATCAAACAGGGAGGCCATTAGATGGGGTGGCTCTAATGCTGTGGTACCTGCTTAAACCAAAATTTAAGTCTGTAAATACCTGAAGGTTATAAAACAGAAACCTAGAAACAACCAATCACAACCAGCTAACTAGGCTTTAAACTTTAAGTCAATCCATTTCTTTACGTTGCGTCCACTTCTCTGTAAAAGTTTCTGGCCAGCTCTGCGCGCAGAGCACTTCTAACCCCTTGTGATTTTGCTGAAATAAATTCATAAAATTTTAATATGCCTCAGTTTATCTTTTAGCATAGTTACTGCAACCAAATTAGAATACATATTTTGAGCGTTGGTAAGGGCTTTTGTGTTCTTGTTTACCATGCACCAGATTCTGTTCAAACACGTCCATTAGTTCTCCTAGTTTATACTTGTATGTCTCTAGTATCAGATGCTTATTATCGCCCAAGCTCGTCTAGTCTATCAACTTTAGTTTGAAGGACTTTGCTTATGTTAATGTAAAAGCTGGTTTCCGGTAAACTCCACTCATTTTGTTCTTGTAGTGACCCATAGGAAGTCTCCTTCTCTTAATGGAATTTAAGACATAAATGCAATTCAGTTTCTGAATCATTCCTTTCCTAGTTAACCAAAATCTCATTCCTTTGGTCTCTTCCTCATGAACTGGTCTGTCTATCACTGGTAGATCATCTTCCCGTATCCTAGCTGTTCTACACTTGACCTCATAAAATTATACTTTTTATCCAATCTGTATCTTCAAATGATCAGTAACAGCTCTCAAGTACTTGTTCATTTATTTTTTTAAAGACTTTATTTATTATTTTTATAGAGAGGAGAAGGGAGAGAAGCAGAGAGGGAGAGAGACATCAATGTATGGTTGCCTTTCATCTGCCTCCAGCTACAGAGCTGGCTGGAGACCTGGCTTGCAACCTGGCTATTTGCATCAGCTGGGAATTGAACCAGCAACCTTTGGGTTCACAGGCCAGCACCTTATCCACTGTGCCACCAGCGAGGGCCTTGTTCATTTCTTTCTCAAAGAAAATTTAAACTTTTTTTGACCCATAGAGGAATTTGGCTGCATTAGGAATTTTGTGAGCTTCATCAGAAATAAGTTATTTCCTGATTTATTTTTTAAATTCTAAAGCCTTGAAATTCCTGGAAGTGATGTTTGTCAATGGGCATTTCCAAAAATATCAAGCAGTGTTTGCCAGGAACAAATAATGTGTCTCACCTGTCTTCCAGTGAGTGATATCTTGTTAGACAGAAATGGTTTTCTGTAAAATGATTTTAAAAGGGGATGTTTTTAATAGGCCTATTGTCACTGAGCATAAATACCTTATCCAAGAGACAACAATATATTGTGAGTGCATTAAATCACTGGTTTCTAAACCTGAGGGATTTTTGGAGTTACCCACATAGGTACCAGGTGTGTACAACGGGAGGGATGCAGCTCAACTAGAAATGTTCCATTTTTACCTGGTGTGTGTGTATGTGTAGTGTGTGTGTGTGTGTGTGTGTGTGTGTGTGTGTGGCTTTGCCATTAAATTTAGTTGAAGAGTGACTACGAATCATTTTGTAAACCACTAGAACCTGCTGAATATGTTTCATACTATCTTAGAATTTTTCCTGATAAATAGAATTTTCTTAGTAAGTCTCTTGCTAAAGCTGGACTCTTTTGCGGCAGTGAAATGGTATTTATAACAATTAATAAAGATGCCACCTACAAGGGCTAATGACACTAAATAAAGAAGTAAAGATTAGAAATAGGTAAACCCAGGGCTGGCCGGAAGCGTGCTGTCACGAAAATGCCCTTGATCATGAAGAAGGGGAATGAAATTGCAGTCTTTCGGCTGCACGGAGACAGATTTGTTCCCGTAGAGAATGCTTTCCAAAAGGTTCCTCAAGGCTGTGCAGCTTTTTAAATCAGCAAGCTCCTTTTATTTCAAATCACAAAGTGGAAAAAAAGCACCTCCTTTTCTCTCTTTCTCTTTCAAGAAATCTAAACGTGAAGTATCTTTGAGTCACCTTATCTCTCTTTGAAGAGGGAAATGCCATCCCTTTGAAGGCTGAATGTAGAAGATTTACTACGGAAGAAAGAGTGGCGAAATGGATCATAACAGCGTTGGATTGAATATTTTCTTACCTTTTACAATGTTCTGCCTTGCTTGATGTGTTTACCAACACTTACATCTCCGGCCCGGAGTGGCCCTCTGCGCACTACGGTGCATAATTAACGTCAAGGTGGAGGGTGATTGCGCAGCAAATGTTGCTCCCTGTGCTCCAAAGAGCATTTTTAAAGCCAATTTAGGTCACACATGGTTCATTCTCTTAGAAATTTTTCTTAATTGTTCAGCTAAAGAGAATGCTTCAGGGCATTTATTAGCAGACATTTCCGTGGGCCATCTGCCTTGGGGTGCGTGCGTGTGCCGGGGGGAGGGTAACAGCGTTTCACAGGGCTGGGGAGGGGGGTGAAAGGGGTGAGATGATTGCTCTTGGTGAGAGGGAGCTTGAGAACATTAGCTTTTAGCTTTTAGCTTTTTAGGCCTTAGAAATATAAGCGAATCAACAAAGAACACACGTTAGCAAAAAAAAAAAAGTACGTGACAAGTTGTGCCATGGATGAAAAAGGAAAGCGCTTCTTGTTTTTCTCACTCCAGTAAGCCTCTGAGGTCCATGTGGCAAGGAACATGTCAGGTTAGAAATTAGATACAAAATACATTTTTAAACGGGCCATTTCTTTTATGTTCAGTTGTCATTTGCCGCTCTTTCCTGAGTCCTTTGCTGACAAGCAGCGCCATGCAAAGTTCTTAAGGTTGCGTGAGTGTGTGTGTGTGTGTGTGTGTGTGTGTGTCTATAGTCACGAAAATGGAGGTTCCTTAGATTTATTACCGGCACCGCAGCCAACACAATCTAGGGTGGGGGAGCAGCAGATGGCATCTACTCCTTCTGCCATTTTTTCCTTCCCAAAGTGGGGTCCACTTGGAACCCCAGAGCTGATGTGGAGGGGGGTTGGTATGCTCCTTTGGCATAAGGACTGTTTTGAAAGAAGCCTCTGGGGGCTTCCTTTAACTGGATCTCCTGGGAATAAGGCCTAATTTCCTCTTTCAGGCAGATCTGCCCCCCAGAAGGAAGAAGGAAAATAAAACCTACCTCAGGTCCCTTATTTGGGGAGTTTTATGTCCCTGAAGGAAACACAATTTGGTCATATCTGTATAGACAAACATCACACATTTCTTTTTAGCTCTAGATTGTTCTTGTTGAAACCCATTTATCTTCATAAAGGCAACTACTAGTTCTTTTCATAAAGCCTTTTTTAGCCCCATTCTTTTCCTTTACTAAGACAGGTATTACATGTAAGCCTCTAACTTCAACCACATAAGGAGCCAGCTACATTTTTTATTGGATACCATGTTTATATAAATAAATCTTTCTCTGGTTAGTATCTTAAGTCAGTTTAACTTGCTCACCTCCATCACTGAACCAAGTTGGTAAAGAAGAAGTTTTCTTTCCCTACAACAACTTTCCACCTTCATCATGTCATCCCATGATGCACACCAAATTTCTCCACATTCCTCTGGAATCTCTGTATGGACATAAATATTCCTTGTATATAGTCACCATGTGTCTTAGGTAACTAAGAAGCAAAGTCTTAGAAAGGATTCTAAGTCTTAGAAAGGCTTCTGCAAAGCCTTTGGTGAGGGAACGTGGCAGAAGAAATCTGAAGAGTGAGGGAAGGTAGATACACAGGGCAAGAAGTGGATCGTGCTGGTCTAGCCTTAGCCTGATCCCCGTGGAGCTGCGGACCATGAACCTCACCACATGCTGGTCCCACCTTGAAACAAGGGAGCTAGTTCTTTTTACACATAGTGTTTTGCCATTGGCTGTGGGCTGCTCCTGGAAGGGGTGCATTTCTAGAGGGGTGGCTCCGGTCAGACTCCTATAAACAACTCATGAGAAGGATGCATCTATGAGACTCTAGGAGCCAAGCTCAGAACAGTTGGAGGATAAAGGAAATCTTGCCAGGGCAACAACAATGTCTGCCATACCTTGCAAAATGCCTATCGTGTCTAGTAAATTGTTTATGACAGGGATATCCCAGAACCTATTGCAGGCCTGCTAAAAGAATTGGTAAAGATATAAGGCAAGGATCAACAACCATCTGTTGGGAAGGACCACATAATAAATATTTTAGACTTTGTGAGCCAGATGACCTTTATTGCAACTACTCAACTCTGATTACTCTTGTCAAATAAAAATAGCCACAGACAATATAAAAACAATCAGCCAGAGCTGTGTCCCAATAAAACTTTATTTACAAAATTAGGCAGGTGGTTTGCTATAGTTTGCTGACCCCTGATATAGAAGATCGAGCCGAGAAGAGAGAAGACTAATCAGTATTCCTAATTCATCCAACGTCTTAAAATAACATCAACCTTTCAAATAAAAAGCTTATAATTAACATATTCACCAGTTTTGATTTATAGTATAGACTTTGTAGTTATAGAGACCAGAATTCCACCACTTTCCAGGCTACCTATTTCTTGGGGTCATGTTGAGGAATAAATAAGAAAATGTATCCAATGCACTTATAATATGATGGCTGGCACTTCGCGTTTAATAACCTGTATTACTTTGTTATTGTTGTTCTTTCCCATGGAATAGTGTTTTATAATTACTTATCTAGCTTTATCATTATTTTTATTCAGTATCTGGTATACCTCTGAGATGCTATGAGACTGGGAAGAAGTTTTAGAAAATAAATATAACTGCCCAAGGGAGGTTCTGTTTTCTCACATCAAGTTGAACCACAATTGATACATGCTTTCTGATTTGCTAGTGTCCCCCTCTCTTGCTTAGCAGAGATAGATGGAATCAAGATTTATAAATAGATCCGCATCTAGAGACAGAATTGATATTGTGAAGGAATTAGATGGTATGGAGGTCTGCTAGAAAGTCTGACATATAAATGGATCCTATTTGCTGTAACAAAGAATTACCAGAGTGGGGAAATGAGATGACCTGAGATTGTACCTTAACCTGGCCACTCTCTTGATCACCCCTTGCCTCAATTCCTTGATGAATGAGTTTCCAGCTCCACTGGGTGTTAAGTCAAGACGACTTTCACTTGTTTCATTTAACTTCCATTATAGGATGAAGACAAGCCTTGAATTGGGGGCCTGATTTGAAAACAGAGCTGTCTTTCTCTCTGTTTCTCAGGCAGGGGAAAAAATGGGAATAGAAATTACTCTTGTCTCTTAGGGTACCTGTGGAGTTGGCCCCTGTTCTGGAGGAGCTGATGTGGATTCATTGAGGATGTGTCCTCCTCAGAGGCAGGCCATCCATCACTGCTCAGTTGCAGGACTTCGGCTGTTCAGCCAGCTGCATTGTGTCCAAGACGGACAAGCAGCTCTGCAATAGCCCCGGGGAAACGAGTGGCACCCCCTTGGTAGATGAAATGGATTGGCCATCAGAGGGAATCTGTTTTATGGAATCATTTGGCTTACTGAACAGCCTCATGTTACAGATAAATGAAATCCTCCAGCAAAGAAGCCAAACCTATTTTTCCAGAAGTAGAGACCTCTGTTGCCAGAAAAAGTTCGGCTTTATGATAATGGGGATCATTGGACGGTGACTGGACTGAGAGTATCCTTTGTTTTTCCAAGAAAATCGCAGATTCTCACCATGGCTATAAACAGCTCAGTTTCCCGCCATGTTCTTCCTCCAGCCACAGTGGCTTTCTCTTTGTCCCTCAGACCTGTTTGGTGGATAGCATTCCAGGGATCTTGTGCATGCTCTTCCCTTCCCTGGGATTTCTTGACCCCAGTCTTCACAGAACTGGTTCTTTGTGATCATTGATTCAGCTCAAAATGTAATTTTTCTTGTGGAGTTTTATGCTGACAACTCCCACTGATGAGGCTTCACATCACCCACTGATACGGTATCCTGATATTATCTTCCCAGCACTTCTCAATATCTGGGATCCTTACGGATTTGTTTACTTGTTTATTGTTTGAGTCCCTCTTCTGAACTCTAAGTTTCATGACTGCTGTGTCTTCTGCTTCTAGACAAATGCCTGGCACAAGGTGATAATTAGTATTTTCTGAACGAATTGGAGAATTTAGATCATGTTCAAAAATAGTCCCGTAAAAATGAAAAAATTTCATGTTCTTTCTGGGTCTTAGTTTTCTTGACTGGAATAGAGAATCTTAAAGAATTTATATACATTTATTTTATGACTCTGTGGGGATTTTTCTTTTCACTGACTTCAAATTTTGTTAGCTACCAAAAAAAAAAAAAAAAAAAAAAAAAAAAAAAAAAAAAAAAAAAAAAAAAAAAAAAAAAAAAAAAAAAAAAAAAAAAAAAAAAAAAAAAAAAAAAAAAACAAACAAACAACAAAAAACAAAAAACAAAAAAAAAAAAGAAAAAAATCCCCCCAAATCCCATAATATCAGAAGAAAGAGTTAGTTAGTACTCAGTATTTTTCTCTGGCTATATCCTCACAAGGCCAAAATAACTAAATAATTTCATCAAATCTGTTATCTGACAACACAGAAAGTTTATTTTCAGGTTACATAGATATAATTTAAATAAATAGTTAAAGATGAGATTAAACTAGAATAGTTGCCCTTAAAACCCTGACACATGAGCCCTGGCTGGTGGCACGGTGGATAAGACATCGGCCTGCAAACCCAAATGTCACTGGTTTGATTCCCAGCCAGGGCACATAACCAGGTTGCAAGTCAGGTCTCCAGCCAGGTCCGTAGCTGGAGGCATGTGGAAGGCAACTATACATTGATGTCTCTCTCTTCCTCTCTGCCTCTCTCCCTTCCCCTCTCTCTGAAAATAATAAAATAAAATCTCAACAAAATTCTGAGACATGAGATGCAAATAGTAGTTTTCCAATTGTCAGAGGATTATTTTTCATTGAGAAGTCTTAGTGATGATAATAAATACAGCATGCTCACTAGAATTTATGTCAACACTTAAGAAATTACTAGCTTTGACTTCAATTATTTTTGTTTGTTTTTGAAGATGAGAGAAAATTTTTCCTAATGCATGACCCCCACCCAGCATTGGTCTGGCATTTATCTTGAAGATTACACTTTTATCAGCAGGATGTTCCTTTTCCTAGTAGATTTTAGTTGTCTTGCCCAATTGCTCATTTTTGTGCTGAGATCACATGTTGGCTGCTGGTGGCTGATATTATTTGGTTAACTTCATTCACACTCCATTCCATGCACATAACAGTGTGTATACTTTATAATGGGAAATCAAAGAAAGAATATTTATCAGTATAGTTTGTTTTTGCTCACAGACATTTATCAAGTGCCTACTATGCCCAGTGCTTTGGGGAATTTAGACAAGAAAGTAGACAACATGGACCTTGTCCTGATTTGTGTTCCATATTAGATGTTACGGACATTAAACAGCTACTGTTTATCAGGCATCAGCCGGACACTCTCTCTTTATGTCATTTGTTCCTCAAAACCATCACTCTTTAAAGGAGGTTTGATTGTCGAAATTTGGTAGATGGGAAAACTGAAGGTTAAAGGTTCTTGCAATTTTTTCCAGGATTAAATTTATGCCAAAGAGAATACTTAAAAATAGGTTTCTGATTTCAAGTCCAGCATCTGCTGCGAAAAGATAAATGGTACAGCGCATTAATGTAATGACTACAGAACAAGGCAGGCTACTTTAAATACAGCAGAGGACGAGAATGATATATTTCTGTGTCTTTACTTCAAGGAGGCACATGTATTAGGGTTTTCCAGAGAAACACATGTGATCTGTGATCTGCAACCTGATGACTTAGAAGAGCCAATGGTGTGAGTTCCTGTCCAAGGGCCAGCAGGCTTGAGACCCAGAAGAAGCTGAGGCTTCAGTTCAAGTCCAAAGGCAGGACAGAACCTACATTGCAGGTTCACAGTAGGAAGAGTTTCCTTTTACTCACTGGTCAGCTTTTCTGTTCCATGCAGGTCTTCACTGACTGCTGAGACCTACCTGCATTAGGCAAGATAATCAATGTATTCAGTCCACTGATTCAAAGGTTAATTTCAATCAAGAGCAACACCCTTACAGGCTCACCCAGAATAATGCTTGACCAAATGTCTGGGCACTCCGTGATCCAGTCAAGGTGACAGGATGGCATTAACCATCGTAGTAATTTGTTCTTCCCTCCTTGGTATGTGTTAGTAACAACAGGTCATAGTTGCTTCTGCATGAAAATTTTATGTCAAGCTTTTTTATTTGTTTATTTGTTTGTTTTTCAGTTTAGGCAAATGGTTGCTTTTAATCTTTTCACACTGCCCAGTGTCTCTTTTGGGTTTTTTTGTACTAGTTCCTGATGTCTTTTTAGGAAGCTACCTCTTTTCAATGGGCTTGTTCTTGAGGGGCCTGTACAACAGCAGTCCCCAATCTTTTGGCACCAGGGACTGGTTTTGTGGAAGACAGTTTTTCCATAGTTTGGGGAGGGGGTCGGGATGGTTTCAGGATGCAGACACATTCTATTCAAGCTCACCTTTTGCTGTGGGGCCTGGTTCCTAGCAGGCCAGACTGGTACTGGTCCAAGGCCTGGAGGTTGGGATCCCTGCATTAAGTTACCCTACTTTTTTCTACCTGAAGGGCAGACATGTGACCCAAGTTCATCTCAACAGACTCCCTGGGTCTATGGACCTTGATTAGAGTGACACAGGAGGAAGAATGGTGGGGTGCAATGGTTCAGTGGAAGAGACTTGCTGAGTCCTGCCTGCTGCTTACATACCTGGAACTGCCAGGTTTTAAGCCTTGTTCTTTATTCTCCCATCAACATCCTTCTAATAAATTCCCCTTTTGCTTAGTTAGCTGTATTTGTTTTCGTTGCCTGTAGTGATTGTACCCTATCAGATTCAAAAGCATTGTTTGATTCCCCACCCTTCTGTGTTGAGCCTCTGTGGGGATGAACATCAGCTGTTTTAGGTTTGTCACTGGGATGGATTTCCCAAAAGATTAAATAAGCCTGGACTACCACTGAGAATTCTCTAGCAAAGCGATTTTTGAAGTACTTTCATTTTTACTGTCAAATATGGCTTCCTTTGACTTGTATGGTCCCCACACACTGAGACTGGGACTAACGCCATTATTTTTGCTTAATCTTAAAATCTTACAGTACTCACTTTTCAAGAGGGATTCCTGGAGTTACTTGATCTTCTATGTTGCCTGCTTTAATGAGGAGCAACATGGCTGATGATGCAGCACTTTTTCTACAGCCTTTGTAGAGTTTCTGTGTAGTAAGAATGCACAACTAGATTCTCTCCCCCGCAATAGTGAAACAGAGATCACAGAAGACTGGGTGACTTGAAGGAGACTCAACAGCACAGATGCGGATGCAGGACTTGAACTCAAAGTTTTCTTCTTTGTGGGCTTTAACGGCCCAATTTGTAGTATTGCTCTCTTTCCGTCTCTCTTTTTTGTTCAGACCTGCCCTGCTCCTAGAAGGTTCTGGTGTGTCTCCAAGTCACACGATAACACTGGTATGCATTATGGGTGCATTCTAGAACTCGATCCGGTCAGGACCATGGGCCAGGAACCAGCCGCAGCATCTGCTTCCCAAAGCCTGTCACTCCTGCCATTTCTTCCATTGTTTGGCATTGCTTTGGCCAAGGAAAATGTTCCCCTTCAACAGTTTCACTTGGCTCCTTTAGAGCCTTACAAATCCTCACATGGCACCTGGGTTCTTTCCCATGGCTGTCAAGCAGGCCTCATCATTGCTGCTCTTTTGTATTCAGTGCATTATGTCCCTGCCCACTTGTTCTCTTTGGCTTTTCAGTGGTGTCATACTCCGAGCAGTCTCATCCTTAAATTTTGTTTTTTAATGTGCATGGAGTGTATCATGGATAAACCTTCTGCTCTTGCAATCACACTGGTGTACATTTAATGCCGCCTTTTAGAGCCTGAACATGCTTTGCTATTCCTCTCACATTTCATGCCCTAGTCGTTGTTGTAAGTTCCCTGCTGTATTACAACTGCATTTCAGACACTTAATCCTCAGATCCACAGGGACATCACATACCGCTAAGGTCAGAATTTTCCTTCTGTGAAACTGCACAGTTCTACTTCGTAAGATATATGATGTGCTTAGGGTTCAAGCTTTGAAAAATTCAAGTGACTTGCCTTCCTTATTATGGCATTTAAAAATATTCACAGGTCTACAGAGACAATTCACAGATTTTTCTGACTCATGCAGCCAAATGAATGAATAGTGGTAAAAGCCTACACTTTCTTGTACCTTTCCCACTTGGCTCCTATCAACAGCATCTACAGCATATTTATCTGTTCAGAGTGTACGTTTTTGTGTTTTCACATTTGGCATTGCAAGTCAAGCATATGAAGCACTTTCATATAAGCGTTTTCAACAACCTGACTTGATTCAACATAACTTTGAGCTTTATAACCCAAGACAGGAGTGAGTACCTTTCCAACCCACATTTTTATTATTGTAATGAAGCTAAGAAAGCACTTATTTTGAGGGGAGTAACTGTGGGGGCTGTGAGGGATTAGAGGACATGCTCATGACCCAAATTTATCTAGTTCCTTATGAGCTTTTACTCTAAAATTATGATAATCTCATCTTCTCTTTTCCAAAGTTAACCATTCCTTTTTTTTCCCCCTTTGATCCTTTGAATTGTAGTCAGTCCCTCCTTGGATTAATTTCTCTATTTTCTTCTCTCATCTAACACATGGAACTGTGATTCCCCATGACTACAAATATGCTCAAGTTCTCCTTGTCAGAAAACCCATTTCTCTTGATGTTTGTGGACTCATTTTCTTTTTTTAAAAAATATTTTATTTCTTATTTTCAGAGAGAGGGGAGGGAGAGAGGCAGAGAGGGAGAGAGACATCAATGTATGGTTGCTTTTCGCCTGCCTCCAGCTATGGACCTGGCTGGAGACCTGGTTGGAGAATCAAACCAGCAACCTTTGGGTCCACAGGCTGGCACCTTATCCACTGTGCCACCAGCCAGGGCTCTCATTTGCACTCATCACCCAAATTTACAAGTTCTGTTTCATTACCTATTCATTCCTGAAGAGTTTATAGTAGACTTCAGCTGCCATTGTTCTTCTAAAACTAGGAGAATGGCTGAATCTGTCAAGAGGTGGGGGCATTTAAGCTTTGATTCAATGTGGGAAAGGTCATATTCACGAGAGGGAATGGCAAGGACAGAAGCTTGGAGGCAGGAGTAATAGGCTCTATTTTGTCAGAGTCAAGTGCAATGGTAGGTCTTTCAGATATGAAAGCAAGTTTAGCTAGGAAGCTTTCATCTCATAAAGTAAAGACAATCGAAAGCAAAGCAAAACCATGACTTGCTACACAGGGGGAAAAAGAGCAGTTAGGAGAGTTTTAACAATCACCTCTCTTCTCATGATTTTTCCATTGTCTAAGTGATGATTGGAGTCCCAATCTATAGATGCCACGAATCCATAGGTTTCAATGCACCTTCGCGGGATAAACTCTTGTTTTATCCAGAAACCCAGTCACTCACTGCCTGTGAACTTTTCTGGCTTATTGATCCTCCTGTGTAGTTAATAGCTTTACTTAGCTTAACAGACATGATTGCCTCTCTTTCAGCAATACAGTCTATGAGAGTGGACACTTGTCCATGGAGTCCGACACCACTTTGGGGCCACAAAATTGGGAGGTGAATGAAAGATGAAATGTGAAGGATAAAATTTATTTATTTAAAGATTTTATTTATTATTTCCAGAGAGAGAGGAAGGAAGAAAGGCAGAGAGGGAGAGAAACATCAATGTGTGGTTGCCTTTCACCTGCCTCCAGCCATGGACCTGGCTGGAGACCTGGCTTACAACCTGGTTATTTATTCTGTCTGGGGAATCAAACCAGTGACCTTTGGATTCACAGGCCAGCGTTTTATCCACTGTGCTACCAGCCAGGGCTGAAGGATAAAATTTAGAATGGCCATGTTGACACAGGGTTTTGTTTAAGTCAGATGATCATTTAACAATCATTCCTCTTTCTTTGGTGTCTTAGGGTATCTCCAGTTGAAATTCTGGGTTCCTAAGTAAGCAAAGAGAGATTATCAGGTCATTGCCTCTCTGGGTATTCACTCATGTTTTCATATATTGGTTCTTCTCTTTTCTCCTACTTCATGAGTAGAACTCATATGGGAAAAACCCTCACATTCAATGACCAATAAGCCTGACTTCCAGAAAGAATCATTTTAATGGCTACGAATGTGCACTTTCATGCCGGTTTTCCAAAGTTGAAACCCAACCCTTCAGTTAGAGTTACATAATCTTGATCAAGTTACTTAACTCTTTGTGTCGCACTTTGTTCGTTTGTAAAACAAGGGTAACAATGGAGATTTTCTTATATTGTGTGAGGGTTAAGTGAATTAACATAAGCACAATGTTTAGAACAGGATTGTGATATTGTAACTTCACACTATTGTGTAATTTCAAGTCATTATCATTTTAAGCTATCATTATGGTTGAGTTTTATAGGATATTAAGAACTCTTAAGTGAATTGTTAGGACAAAGGGCAAAGTTCATTCTGACATACCATCGGTTGATCCCATTCTTCTTTATAATACTTCCGACTTGTTCCTCAACATGTTATAATATGTGGATAACTCTATTACATGCTTGGGAGAGTGCTTGAATTGGGAGATATTTAAATGATGCTATATTTGAAGGTTTCTTATGACATATGTCATGGGGAAAATGTTGTAGACCTATGAGATAGACATAAAGTATCCTAATGTCCTATATGCCATGTCGCTCACTCCAGCCAAACATACTAAGTATAATAAGCCACTAAGTCACATGCATGCTGGTTAAAAAAAAAAAATTCCAGTACATAAAGGGGAAATATGGGTAGTTAATGGAGCCCTGATACTGATAATAATGTATTCACAGACTAAATCAGGGCTCAAACTTTTGGAGATTTTTTTTTTTTTTTTTTCATTTCATAACAATTAAAAGGATGGTTAACTATATAACTCTGGGAAAAACCTGGTCTTGTCAATTCATAGGGTTGTGAGGTCTTTCTTTTGTTCCTCTTTCCATTTATAAATTTTCACTCTCAGAAGAAGCTCTTAACGTAAATTTTCTCTACCTGAACTTTTAGATTGTTTATATCACATGTGTCATAAAAATTATTTGGCACCTCTCCTTTCCTGTCCTCTGCCTAGAGCTTCATTTCATCTTTCCTAGTGATGGGAAAATCTGGGAGGCTATCAACACTTGATATTGCTCTGTATCCCAGGGGTAATGACAGCATTGATGTGAGGGATGGGGTCTGCTTAGCTGAGTCTTTGAGGTGCAGATGTTCTTTGAAGAGCCTGCAGAAGCTAGCCAAACCCAACAATGCACAATTTGGGGCTACAACAATTTTGTAGGTAGAAAATATCTTCCAGTACTTCTGACTCTCCTGCTCCCAGACAGAGCTAGAAACATGGCAGAAGTAGCCTTGCTGGTGGGATTCCCAAACTTTGTACACACGCTAGTGGCTTAGAGTTGCATTTTAATACTTGGAAGCCAGGAAGAAGGTCTTGTCTGTCCAACTTTGACTTTAATTTTACTTTTTCCTCTTGGTTATTACAGTTGTGCCTAGGATTGCCACATAGTCTGTACTAATACAGGGAGAGAATAAATGCCATAGATGTTCTTTGCAGCTATGTCAAAAGGGCATGGTGTTGAAGTACCCTTGAGAACATTGGTTTTCAAAGCTGAAGACAGTGATCAGATGTTTCTGACATCTGGACTTGAGAAACAGGTTTGTTGAGAGGTGACAGACAGTTGTGTGACCTTTCAAAACCTTGAACTGAATCAAATGTACTTTTATTGGAAAAAAAGATGACTGGAACAGATGTCACCTAAAAATGACTGTCTTCACAACAGTTGGCCCCGTTCCTAAGAGAGGTTATACAATACATTCCCCCACTGGGTGATAATACTGTTTTACCTAACCAGGTTTCTTCTGTTTGCATTCAGAGGGAGGAAGATGGTACTGTAAAATTAGAACCTGGAAGCCATTGAGAGCTAAAAGTGAATTAAGTGTATTAAAAGTTTGTTATGAAATTTCTCATGAAGAAGAACTCAAATAATTTCTGTAGATACGCTGCCCTCAAGGAGATGGAATATCACTCCTTCTTCCTAAAGTGTGAGCTGCACACAGTAGCTTCCTTCCAAAGAGCACCTATGGAAAGGGGGAAGAAAAGTTACCTTACATAGAGAAATTGGATAAACGCTATGTCAGCTAAAGGATCAAGGTCAGCATCAACAGTCATAAATCATGTTGCTAGCAGGCAGCCTTGTTATGATATGATGAAAATGACACTTCACCCCTGTGATCCTCCTTTGAAACCCCATTACTTCAGTCTAATCATGAGAATAATACCTGACAAATTCCAATAAAGAGGTGCCTACAAAACACCTGACTAGCACTCCTCAAAACTGTCCAAGTCTTCCCAAACAAGGGGTGACTGAGAAACTGCTACAGTCAGGAAGAGCTTAAGAAGACATGAAAACTAAATGTAATATGAAATCCTGGAACAGAAAAAGGTCATTAGGTAAAAACTAAGTAAATCTGAATTATAGACTTTGGTTAATTAAAAAGTCATTTCTCTTATATTTCAGCTGATTTACTTCTCACAGTAAAACCATGTCTCGTTTCAGGGACAGAACATATGGCTGGGTACTTAATATTCTAAACCTCTGTTTTGTGAGGTAAAGTGACTTGCCCAAAGTCACACATGCCATCATGGGATTTAAGCCTAAAATGTCTATGAATGCTGACAATATAGAACAGATTTGCCATAATCTGACAATGACTTACATATTCATTTTATTTTGCAGCTGTAGTGAATGATCACGTTATCAGCTTAAAACAACACCCATTTATTGTCACTTATATCAGTAGTCTGGGTCCAGGGTACCTCAACTGGGGGACCTTTGTTTAGAATTTCACAAGGCTCAAATGAAGACATAGGCAGGGCTGCCTTCTTTTTTGAAGCCACTGGGGATGAATCTGCTTTTAAGATCATTTAGGTGGTCTGTCAGATTCGGTTCCTTGTGGTCATAGGACTGAGGTCCTCATTCCTTTCTGGCTGTAGGTCCAGACCTCTCTAAATTCCTACAACATTTTTATCATATTTCCCTCATTCTATTAAAGCCAACGCATCAGATCATTCTCATGTTTTGAATCTCTTTGACTTCTCCTTTGTCTTTAACTGGGAGTAAGCTCTCATTTTAAGGGTTCTTGTGATTATACTGGGCTCCATGGATAATTGGTGAATAATCTGCTGGATATGGAGAGGAGAGTTAGGTCTCCATCCCAATTTTATCACAACATAGCATCTTCACTGAAGGGTAGGATGACTTCAGGAAAGCTATGCAGGAAAACTCATTTATAGACCACATTCAGATTGTCTCCAAGTATCCCGAAAGTGATAAAACCATAATTTCCATCTTCTAAGATAAATAGATTTTTGGTTTAAATTTCTAGACATAGAATTTATTTTTCCATTCCTTTCATGTATTTTCCCCCAAATAGCCGTAAATGAATTGCTCACAATTTCTTTCCTGACTTCCTGCTTCCACATCATATATGACTTCACTCCCCTTCCTCCTGTGGCTAGAGGTACAATAGCATGGGCACTTGGGCCATGACTGGTGTATTCAGCTAGAAGAGTGAACATAGGAGGCAGTCAGTCATTGCAGAATGAATGAATAAGTGAATGAGCAGCACTTTAGAATTGAGACAGTGGGGTATTTTGAGAGACTAAGGAGAAGTCCTCACTTAAATTCACTTCCTCTCTGCCTCCCAGGAAGAAGAAGCCCCCTAACAGGATCATTGGGTTCCATGACCCTCAGGGGGCCACATTTGCAGGGATGAAGTCCTTGTGCACTGAGGTTACCATCTGGCCATGGGGTTATCTTTCTGGTGCTTAGTTAAGTTCATTCTTTTCCCTGTGGTAGATTTTTACACCAACACAGTGATAGCATTCCTATAACCAACTCTCCAGCCTTCTCTTCTCTGGGGTTTCTTTTTTCCATGTAGTAGGGTGGAGCATGCTAAAATTTATATGAACTTAAGAAGAGAAAAGGAGCTTTGAAAGGAGCATGGGCTTTCACTGTCAGACTGCCCAGGTAATCATTCGGACTGTGACCCTCTCTAGCTGCTTGGCAGAGTTGAGTTACCGTCTCTCTGCTCCATTTCCTCACCAGTCAAGTGTTGATAACAATAGTAAATGTTTCATAGAGGAGAAATGAGATCAGGCCTGTAAAGCATTTTGCACAGTGCCTGGCATCTAGAAAGTGCTGCTCTCTTATAGCCACTTGGCTCACCCCCTCATGTTCTTTACCCATTCGTTCAGATCTCCCCCCTCTCAGAAAGGCTTCCCTGAGCATCCTCCCTCCTTACCTTCACCTGCTCATTGCCACAGTCTGGTTGGCACACCTCATCTGCCTTGTTTTTCTTTGTTCTATAGCCTTGGTCCAAATATTCTGATACCTTGCATTTATTTTTTAAGGCAGGTTAGATATTGGAGGTAGAATAGAGGCTGAGATGGGAAGAGGGCTCCTCTTCATGAAAATTTTGCTTTTCTCTTTCTGAGATGAAAACCAAAACCCCTCTAAGCTAAATGCATCCCTATGGCATCATCCTTGCAGCTTCTACTGAGCTTTAATTTAAACATCAAATCGCCCCCACATGGTAAATAAATACCAGATAAATATCTGGTGACTCTGTAATGCCTTTTATTGTTTATTTTTCAAGTTCAATTCCTCTGATCCTAACTATGGTCAGCACTCAGCACAGGTTCTACCCCTAGGATATTTATACTCAGAAAGGAGTAGCTCCAAGGTTCTATTTTTGGATTAAAGGTGTTAGCAAGTACTTCCCTTGGTCTTGGGGAGGACTCTTAGTGCCGTGGAGATTCCAAGTGGCCTTTTTTGGGTGAAGAGTCCTAAAATTCCTCTAGAGTTGAAGCCCTGCTGACTTGCTATTCCCCCTGCAGCACTTTAAACCCCTTTCTTCTATAATTCTTCTTACTGATACTTAAACCACGAGTACTAACCCTTCCTCCTCTCTTTCCATACACTTGTCTCTTCCCATATTCTCATCCTACTAATGCAATAGCATCTGCCTCTCTATTTTATCTATTATTATTTCATTTAGAAACCTACTTCCAACATCCCTTCCCTCTGGCCATAATAAGGGAAACTCATTTTTCCTCTCACATTACTTTGGTACTGGTAACCCTCTCAAAGATTGAGTCTTATTTAATCTGCACACACATTGTTGTAGGTTCTATTGAGGTTTAATTAAAACTATTGATCGCCCTCACATGACAAATAAATACCAGATAAATATCTGGTAACTTATTTCTTTTATAATCCCTTGGTGTATCCAGAAGACTGGGGACCAAGCCAGGGTTTTGTATATTTCTGACAACATCCAGGTCAACATTCTTTGAACTTCTTGAGTGACAGTTTATTTTATAAAGATTTTCCTCATCTTCCTGACAAACTCTGATCTTTGACTTTAATGTCTTCATTCAAAATTATGCTTTCTTTTTTGACATTCTTGCTATCCACTCTACTTCCCTCTTTTCTCATTTTAGTCATCTCTCATGCTTTAAAAATGTGGATTTTATTATTTTTCAAGCGTGGCAAGGTCATCAGGATTGGAAATTCATAGTTCCCAGGAGAAGGGTCCCTGCCACACCACATAGGCCACATTGGGAAGTACTGGGTTAGTCAGGAGGCGGAGGGAGCAGGGGAAAAACATGGGTGAGATCTTTTGTTGTGGGTTCCATAGAAGGAATGGGTGAAGCAGAGTAAGCAGTTTCAGATTGGTTAGTCTGAACGATTTCTGTGGACTCTGGAGTGTAGGGGATGTCCTGAGCTGTCTGGTACCTGGCTGTAGGATGACTAGGGCAGGTGGAGGTTAGGGGCCTGGTGTGTAAGAAATACAGCTTTTGAATTGGTCGGTTTGTATATGAAAGAAGCCTTGCAGCAGAGTCTTTACTAATTCTAGGAATTGGCCTGCCTTGGGAAGCAGTCTCTTAAGAATTAGCAAGCACCCACCCCCGCCCACTACCATGTCAAAGCATCAGAAAACACAGAAACAGGCATGATGAATAAATCTAGTCTCCTAGATTGTCTCTAGATCCTTAATGCCTGGATTTCTGTCTTCTTTTCCATATGAGTAGCTCCTTCCTATTTCCCATCCAGTTAACTTGATATTTCCTTTTCATACTTGGGAATTTAACTTTCCACTAATACTCTATACCCCTCAGTTCTACTGATCACAATCTGTACTTAGGCTCCCAAAAAGAAGCTCTATATTAGATTGACCATGTTTCATTGTCACTTTGGATTTTGTTTTCTGAAATTTCCTTTACCATCTGTGTACCCCTTGTCTACTTTGATATCCTTTGTTTATTCTAGTCAATACGTTCTTTATGCTTGAAAATCCTCTCAATTCATCCTTTCAAATTTGAGTTAACAGGTATCACCAACTCCTATCTATTTCAAAACTGAACCACATAATATCTTCCATTTAGCTATCCTCTTCCACTCTTTCTTCCATCATGTAGTTTGTAGGCCTAGTTGCAGCCCTTCAACCAAGACTAACAATTGATTTTCTCCCACTCTTTAAATAGTATATACATTGATGCTAGATTAATCTTTCCTAAACATAATTCCTTTTATGAGACTCTCCTGCACAATTACCCTCATTGACTTCTCTGCATCCAGCGTGCAGAACAAACAGATTATTTCAGGATTAATGGTCCTTCACAGTATGGCTTTTTACCCTTCTCTTCACTGAAGTCTGCTTTGATTTTTTTTCTGGCCAGTTATGAACTCTCTCTTTAAAGGACATATAATTCTATAGAGGCATGCACATTCTGTCCAGCTTCAATTATTTGTGTGCCATTAGACCTTCTTCTTCATGGCAGGGTCTTTATCTTCTTTATCTTTGTGTTTTCTAAAGTGCTCAGCAATAAGCCTCATAAATAGTAGGTGTTGACAATTACTTTTAATGGAATAGGATCTCAAAGCACCATGTTAAGAACCCCAGTCCCTCAGCAATATCCTTAATTAGGTGCCATTTTTCCAAAGATAAAGATATTTTATAATTGGACCTACGTACATTCCAAGCAATTACTTTACAAATGTGTATTTGATTCAACAAGCTAAACAAAGGAACAAATTGTCACTTTTATCTTAGTTTGCATTATATTTTGGCCTGTAAGCTTTCCTTGGGCTTTCAACTGTACATTTAATGTTTAGAAAAGGGTTAAACAAATGCTATGTGTTGCATCCAATAGAGAAGGGAAAGTGAGATGAATTAAATTGTTTACATGAAAGCCAAATAAATCTAAGACACAGATATAGTTTAACAGATCAGGAGCTCCCACACATTGCAAGCTTTGAGAAGGCAGCTACATTATCTTGCCTGGAGACAGCAAGGGGGCAGAGAACAGTGGGAAGTCTGATTTATGATCTGATGGTGAGGAGACTGGCCACTCCCCAGTTACCCACCTAGTAGGTTCAGTGCAGGTGAGAGGAAGCAGGAGACAGTCATAAACTTCCAGAAGTAGGAAGGTTCTTGGAGGTCATTTGATTAAATCTCCAGCACATTTTCCTGCAGGAATCTGCCCCAAGTGCCACTGACATATGGCTTCTGTTGAACATCCCACTGAGAATGATGATTGCTCTATTGAGGGATCTCATTTCACTTTAGGACAGAGCTAATTATTTGGAAATCCTTCTTTTCTATTGAGTTGAAATATGCATCCTGTAACTTTTACCCAGTGGCCCTCATTCTATCCTCTGGAGTAACACAGAATAGATTAAATTTATCTGCCTTATAATTGCCCTCCAAATAGCTGAAGCTCCTATCATGTCCTCCGTCAGTCTTTTTTCCTAGAGGCTAAATACAAATCTCCATTCCTTAAATGACAATTTCAAAGCACTTTATTTGCTTCCTGCGTTTGGAATTTATGCATGCCAATTAGCATATTAATTTGTGTATATTTTTATTTTCTTTCCTCCTCTTTGCCCTATGCTGAATGAGTTGAGGAAAATTCTTTTTGAATCTTTTATTCCTTTAGTCACCTTTTTCAACATCCGTCCTAGGTCTTCAATCTTTCCTTTAAACATAACTTCCAGAAGAGAAAGGGGACAAAAGACTGCATTTCTCTTAAAGGAATGTCTTTCCAATGATTTTAAGAGGAACTATGTTGACATCATGGTAATTAAAACTGTAATGAAATTATTTTGGAGGAAATACAGTTGACCCTTGAACAACACAGGCTTAAACTGCCTGGGTCCACTTACTTATATGCAGATTATTTTCAATAAATACTGTAAATGTATTTTGTTTTGTTTATAATTTCCTTAATATTTTCCCTAGCTTACTTTGTTGTAAGAATACAATATATAATATAAATAACATACTAAATGTGTGTTAATCCATTGTTCATGTTATTGGTAAGGCTTTTTATCAACAGTAGGCTCTTAGTAGTTAAATTTTCTGGGAGTCAAAAGTTATAAATGCATTTTTGACTGTGCCTGGGGCTGGCGCCCCAACCCCTGCTTTTTCAAGGGTCAATCGTAATGTGGAGATGAGACCACATGATACGTAGTCCAGAACACAAAGTCTTGCAGGGGGCTTCTCCAGACTCCCCTCCACCTACAGTATTGCCTCCCCCTCCCTCCTGGCTGAGCTGTGAGACTGGCTCTCCCTCTGCCTGAACTCTAGAGCATCATTTGAAGTGACTGACTTTTCTTGATTGTCAGTGGAGTTCTCTCAAGTCAGCCTCAAATTACAACTTGATGAATAAAACAAAGCTGAAATTCCTGGCATACAGAGAGCACAGGGTCAACTAGAGCCTTCTGGACCTGACCTCCTGAACTCACTTTAAGGAGAGGCATAGCCTGATAAAACATCTGAAACTACTAAAAGGAGGACTAGGCTCTTGTTCCCACTCAATTTTACCATGTTACTTCTCGTCTCTTCTTTTTCATTCCCGTAAGCATCCCCATTGCTTGATCCTGTCCTCTAGTTAAAATTTTTGTCATTTTTCATTTGATACGTATGACATTTATGTCTTCACCTAAACTTTAGGTAAAGTTATTGAGTAAGATAGAAACAAGAACTAGACCCTCAGGTCTGCTATTTGGGACCTCCGCCCTGACCGATATAGATACTTTAACCAATGTCATTTAGTTTCAATGTCCTACCCTTTCTGAAAAACACTTAACATTGTTATTAGTCAGCAAATGTTTCTTCATTCTGTCAACAAGGGTGTCCTAAAACTTTATCACAGCTTTGCTGAAGTTTCTTTGTAGTGTGCTACATTGTCTTAGCCAAATTTCTTTACCAAACAGAGAAGGGAGTTTATTTTGTCCTGAACTCATGCTAGTTCCCAAGAATCATCATTTTCTTCTTTATGTGCACATCAGCAGTCCTTTGGTCATTAGGATGGTTGCAAAATACATGAATTTTATTAGTCTGTCATTTTTATAATCTTTTCTCATTTTGAATTTTTATTTTCAATTGGTACTTTTTACCTTATAATGAACATCTCAAGTACTTCATAATTGTAACTCAGGCCTCCTTTAGCACCACAATTCAATTTGTTGTGAATTAGAAATGGATTGATTTAACCTTTTATGATCCATCTGAATTTATAAATAGTTCTATAAAGACCCTTATGTTCTGGAACAGCGCTTTCTAATATGACTTTCTGTGGTGTTAGAAGCAAGATATTTCTAAAACAGTAGCCACTAGTCACATACGGCTATTGAATAATTGAAATGTGGCTGGTATAACCAAGGGGCTAAGTTTTACATTTTAAAATTTTAATCTAACTTTAAATAGCCATATGTGGCTGACAACTACAATACTGGACAGCACAATTCTAGAATTCTGGATTTTTTATTAACAAAACATTTCTTTAGAACCTTCTCTTTTAGTTTTAGTATTGAAATCATTTATGGTTGTACAGTCAGATAAAAAAAAACTTAGTGTGCCTTTTTCATTGTGGGATTACCTCAATCTTTATATGGAAATGCTTGAAGTCTGTTTTTCTTGGTGTTTGTAGATATGTCTACCTTCTGCTTCTCCTCAGAACAAAAATTTAAAGATTTTAGAATGGCACTCAGGAAGAGCCATTGCAAGCACAGATGGCTGAAATTTTGCCAAAAAAAAAAAAAAAAGAAGAAGAAGAAGAAAAAGGGAAAGAAAAGAAAATAAGGGTAGGTTTACTTTCTTTCATAACACATCCATTTCTCACATCATACTTAGCTTATTATGACCCAACCATCATCCTTTCAAATTGTAGGGGCAACTTCTTGAACTTTCAAAAACTGGGTGCATTCTGGATAGGTAGTGAAATATCTTCAATTAGGAAAGTACAGATGTTACCAAGAAATTAATACGTATGACAAGAAACATGTTTCGTAAGTAATTGAAAGGTTGAAGCCACATAGTGTTATCAAGAGAAATGAATACTGAGCTCTGATACAATTACTAGAAAGCTTTTTCCACAGGGCTACGTTGGAATGATATAGTCATTTGCATTCACACCTTTGACTTTGTAGCCAGGGTTGTTAGGTCAGCATCTTATAATCTGGCGTGTGTGTGTGTGTGTGTGTGTGTGCGTGTGTGTTAGTACATGCACACTTAGAGTCATATGGGCACATCTGTATCTACCATGGCACACGATCATTCTTAAATCAGTTTGCATTTCACATTTGCTTATGAATAATTTATTCTTATGACAAGAAAATTAGAGGAGCCCTAGGATTTGGTAACTGTTCTGAAGCTGTGGGGTGGGAGGTTTAGCCTTACCACTTCATGAATTACTTACACATGGGTTACTGATGATGATCATGAAACCCTGCACTTTCAGGCTTCACAGCAGAGGACATTGTCCCACCCTTGCCTTCCTTGGTGCTGCTTTTCTGTCAAAGCGGAGGTCAGGTTGGTCTGACAGGCGCAGCTCACTCATTCGCTGACTCACAGTGGCAAATCTGGGACACATCACCCTTGCTGTCTTTGTTTCTTTCACAACAGAATGAAGGATTGACCTGACCGGTCTCCAAGGTTGTTCGCTGGGAATGCATGAGTCTGTGGGGAAGTGTTTGTAGAACAATGACTCCTAAGGAATGTGCTAAGTGTTACTTTAGGACTCCTGCTAGGCACAGCCCAGGTGCAGGCTCAATGCCTTTTATTTTTTGACGTAATTGGAAGAGAAACAATGAACTCCGGCCATTGTATTCTAAGTAATTATCAATTACCCCATACCTTTTCAGGAAGTTATGCAGAGTGGGACATAACACCAAACAGTGGTGTGTAGGTGGTTTCCGTGTTTGTAGCTGATGAAGCTGCATCCCAGCCCCGTGTGTACTTAATGCTCCCCAGCCAGTGTTAATATCCAGCAGGTCTGGAGTCCAGAGACTGGACCCTGAACTTAGGTAAGAGACAGCAATGAATTGTTAGGCCGGTTTGGCAGCTGAAGCTTGCAGAGCTATTCTTTGTGTCCTAGAACACCCATCCATCGCATTTCTACCTTCGGCTTCTTGAAAGGGCAAAAATAGATAGAACAGGATGCAAATACAGAGCTTCCCTCCCACCCTGTGTCTTTGTTTCTCCTGTTGGGTAAGTTCTGTCCAAGAATGGGAGCTCTCTACCCCCATAATGAGGAGTCACATCACTTGCCTGCCCACCTGCCTTCATCTCTCCTTCCTATTCGCTTCATCAGTATTGATGTAGTTACATGGTGAAAGGTGTCAGAATATGCTGCCCTAAAATATCCTACTTGGGCACGGGGGTTATTTTGAGCTAAAAACACTTGAAAAAGAGCAGGTACAAGAAGGGCCTTCTAATCTTTCCTTTTATCCCTGAAAATGGGAAATAAGAACTTCCACGTGGAAGATCCTCTCCCTGCATCAAGAGAAAAGAAACCTTCTTCAATGGGGAGTCAAAGCCAAGAGAATTCCCTACAAACACACCTTGTTAAAACAATTCTTATCTTCCCATAGTCACTTGGCAACAATTGCTTTCCCACAATTGCCTCTCTTTGTTCAATCCAGTATAAACACATTTAGGCTTTGGCGCTATGTAGGGTCTTCGTTTCTTTACGAGGGCTCCTGTAGAACGTTCAATTTATACAAATCTGTGCGTTTTTCTCCTGACAATCTGTCTTATGTCAGCATAAACTCTTTGCCCTGCTGACAAACTCTAAGAGGGTAGAGGGAAAATTTTGCCTTCCCTGTGGTGCTGAGTGTGGAACAGAGAAAATAGATTGATAAGGTGCCTTTCTGGAGCTGATGGTGGCCTCTCCACTGTCGCTGTTTCTTTGCCAATCACTCCCCTGCCCCTGGCCCAACCCAGGTCCACTGAAAAGAGGGGTGCTGGTTTCCGTCTCAGAGGGAGGTTTCCTGAAATCACGGAAGAATTTAGGGATTGGGGAAGACCAAGTGGACAAAAGGTAGTAATAGCCTTTAACACATTTCAGGGTTGGGTGCTTTTGTGTTAAAACCATTAGAGATGATTAACGCTCTAGCAACTCGATAAATTGGAGCTTTCGTTTCTTTGAAATCATTCTGGGCTGTGGGTGGAGAGGACAGAAAGAGAAATGTAATTAGAGGGAAGGTGGAGAGGCAGGGGACCCTTTCAAAGGGTTTACTTTTACAACATGTAGCTCAGCCAGCTCACCCTTCCATTGTTCCATGCTAAATGATGCTTTATGCTTGTTCTGTAATTGAGGGTGATTACAGTTTAGAAGTAATGTTTAAAAATGGATTATCTAAGTGTATACTGCTTATTATGTTGGCTCAGTACATGGTGTGTATAGGTTGTAAAACATTTTATGGATTAAGTTGTAATTAATTTTTTATCATTTTAATTTCGTATGCTGTTCTCTATGCCCTTTTGCATACAATATTCTCTACCAGGAATTTTTCTAAAGATACCTGAGTGTTTTTGTCCAGCAGCTAAGAAATATTTCTTGGTACAACTCATAGAACCAACCCAGTACAAATATGGCAACAGGAAAAAAAAGAGGCACAGTTTCCATGACAAAGTTCCTTTTGTATATAAATTATAAGTTTTCTTGTAGGAATACTTGAACTAGCTGTTTAAGCTAGATTTTATTGAAAACTTGGGTTTGGGGAATTGAGTGCTGATAAAATTTTCCTGCATAAAAATGTAGGTAATGAGCAAGATGCTTATGGTAGGTACTTATGTACTGAATTGATGATAAATGAGACAGTTCTTCATGATGAAAATTACTTTTAACACTATCAGATATTTATATTGAAAGCTTTGTCAGATTAATGCAGTATTTTAATGGCACCCTCGAAGGGTACTTGTGGATTTCTATGGAAAAAGCAAGTGCCCAATTACTTAAGAGCCAAGATAGCATGCCCAATCTGAGACAGTCTGGTTTTCAACCAACAACCTTGTTACCCCTATAATCATCCTGATCAACAAAGCTATGTTTTACCTGAGTGCTTCATTCTTGGAAAAAAACAAACATGAAGAAATCCCCCTGCCTTTTGTGTTCCTGAAAGTAGTTGAGTTCAAAGAACCACTCCTTTTCACATGACTTGAGATATGACTCATGGAGACCGCCACATGACGGAGTTGGACTCAGACTCTCCAAATTCCCGCACTTCCTTCTGTGAATGTTTAGATGAACGGTTTTGCCCCCACTCATCAATCAAGACAAATAATGCTTACTAAGCAAACACTGGTTAAGATTCCCTCCTTCCCTCAGCCCACTGAACTTGAGCTTACCTTGCAGCCTGCATTGGTACATGACGCTGCCTTTATGGCCTGTTGTGGACTGACTGTGTGTCCCCCTCACCCCAGTTTCCTCTGTGGAGACCCCACCCACAGTGAGATGGCTTTGGGAGGAAGTAATTGGGATTCAGTGAGAGTATGAGAATGAACCTGGATGAATGGAATTATGCCTGGGTCCTGCCTCTGCTGTCTGCCCCGTGAGGATACAATTCTAAGTCAGCAGTCTCCAGACCACAACAGGACTCCTCTGGTCTCAGATGTTCAGCCCCCAGAACTGTGAGAAATGAATTTCTGTTGGGTGTGTGTTATTGCAGCTTGAATGAACTGAGGCACAGCCCCTTCTGAGAACGGGCTGGACTTATGATAAAACATAGTCTCACGTATGATCCCTTTAGACTCCCTTTCATCCCACTTCCCCACACCCAGTTCTTTGTAGCATTGCTTACTCCTCTCTGTAGAACTTAACTCTGAGGGTACTTGTAGATCTTATAGTCCAGGGCTCTTCCTATCCCAACACCCCCTGGACCTATTGCCACCTTCCCCTACCCCTGCAATAATCCTCTCAAATAGTCTCTTTCCTTATCAAGTCTAGTTGCATTTATTATTTGGTATCACCGCTACTTGTTAGAGGCAGAGCCTCAAAGGAGCTCAGAAAAATTAAAACATTTCCTAACAGCTTTCAGGAAAATAAACCGGACCTGAAATTCTTCTTGCTGTGCTCAACGTTTTAGAATAAACGAAGATGAAAGGGTTAGCAAAACCAGTTCCTTCAGTAGTTTCCGTTCAGAAACCCCCAACCCTGCCTCTATCCATCCCATACTTTGTTCACTGCTCTGGAATAAAATTCTTGGGGTCCATCTGTTTGAGACCAAGGCTCCAAGAATAGACCTTAGGCGGAAAGTATTTGTTTCTAGTTCCTATAATTTGACAGCAACTCCTGAGGTCAATGGCATGAAGTGACTTCTTCCTGATTGTGCTGTGACCTTAATTTGCATCTCATGTTCTCTGAGATTGGGGTGGTTGGAAGTGATACAGTTGACAACTTGAACCTGACTGTGGCTTTATTATCTGGACACAACTGTTACAAAAGAAATCATGGTTTAGCCGTGTTCATGTATTTTGAGATCCCTTTGGAATGCAGTCTTTCTGCTATTTCCATTAGTTTCCCCCTGCACTTAGAAAAGTTTTTGATATACTATATAGGCTCAGCAGATACTTCCTTTAATATATTATTAAAAACAACTATCTCAGGGCATCTTGCTGCAGACCTACAGGTACAGCTGTTTTGTGGTTCTTTTTGTGGGGCTGATAGTGGAGCAGAGAACAGGTAAATAAGGAAGGTAGCATTTTTCTTCTAATTCCCCTCCCAAGGTCAGAGCAGGAACAGAGTGTGTGTAGTTCGAAGGGCATCCTTCATGGGCCTGTTCCCTATCCCATTGGGTTTAATTCTGTTTTTAATGAGTTGCACACCTGTGTCCCTGGCTGGCTGCCCTCCACAGAATGGAGGACCAGTTCCTCCTTCATCAGGGGTCCTAAGACTTGAAGCTGTGCCTGCCCGTGTTTTCTTGAGCATTCCAAGTGTGGGTGGTATTCAGAACATCTTCCGATTACTCTGAACAGCCAACACCTGCTTTGTTATGCAGATTGAGGTTAAAGACAGTGAAATTTCTCCGTCATATTCAGGCATATCACAGTGCCAGAAAATTTCCCAATTGCAGAAGCAAATCCTCACAGCTTTTTTTTTTTTTTTTTTTTTAATTTTCTGGTTAGTGGATGTTGATCATAGCTCAGAGAAGATGGAAGATGGAGATGGAGACCATTTAAACCTTGGGCTTTGGGGGTGGCCATACAATAAAGAATGAAAAATGAATCCAGAAAGCTGAAAGTCTTATCAGGACATTGTTTTTCACAGGGCTTTTCTTATGAGTCAGGGGTCAGGAGGGAGATGGACAATAGCCTGTCAGATTTCATTTGACGATTATCACAACTTAAGAAAGTGGCTGGATGAATTTTTGTCAGATGTACAGGGTGTATTTGGGGATAGTGGAACTCAAACCATAAAGAATGCAGAATTCACTTCAGGGGGCCATGAGAACCTCTTACATTGATAAAATAGTCCTTTTCTGGAGAAGCCAAAACAAAAGACACAATTCAGAGTCCCAGGGTGAGCCATACCTGAAGGCAGGTATCAAACATGTTGAAGTGTGGAGAACAGAAAGCAAATGTTATCCACCGTATGACCCCCAAGTGCTGGGAGGATAACCTGACTGTCACTGCAAGCTCATGATTGAGTTTCTTCTCACATGGGCAACTCTGTGTAGCATCTCCTGGGTGACGCTTGGCATAAAGATTATTCTGAGCTAAAGGCAATTAGCAACAAATGCAGAAAGACCCCTTTGCCATACTCCTGTCCACCTAAAAGCCTATTCATCAACCTTGCCCACCCTTCTTCGGTAAGAAAAGGAATAGCCCTTATCACTGCAGATAGAAAGTGGGCACGCAGATGGGTCTGCAGGAATACATTTTACTCAACCGTTATATTCTGTTAGTTTATTGTCCCACAATTACTTTCCCCAGAACCCCCAGCCCTTTTTCCTGTGTCTTGTTACTTCTCCACAAATTTATTGTCTTTGGTTAAAATAATACCTAATCCCCAGAACCTGATTCTTTGCATTTTCACTTCTTTTCTCTCAAGGCCTCTATGCAGGTAAAAATTAGGATAATAGCATCAAATAACATCTACGCACCCTTTCTCCTATTAATCTTTCATCAGTCTAATTTGTAGGCCCCAGGCGAAGAACCTCAGAGGGCAGGAGAAAGATTTTTTTCTCTTTCCTAGAAGTACTATTTCAAATCTGTCCATTTCTCGTATTTTCTATGGGCCTAAGACCACTGTTTACCAGATTTTGTTGTTGTTGATTCTGCCCTCTTTATCATTTTATCAGTAAGCACGCACCTCTAATATATGTTTATCCACCTATAAGTGATGTAATTGTAGTACTGCACTAGTGCTCCTATGCATTATAAAACAAATATAGAAACATCCATTTTAACTAAGAAATACTAGTATTCTTTTTTCTTTTTAGAAGTAGTAGTATTCTAATATTCCTTTCCTAACCTCCCAATGGATCTTTTTACCCCCATCCAGCCCTGAAAATCCTGCTCCAAAAGCTCCTGCTTTCAAAAGCCAGAGTAGACTTTTTGAAGAGCAATCTAATCCCATCACTCACCTGTTTAAAGTAACTTCCCTTTACACTGAGAACAAAAGCCTGTTCCTGGAGTCCAGCAAGCCCACCTGCCCTCCTGCAGATGGATCTGTCTCCTCCAGATGCTCCTCGGTCACCCTGGCCCTGGCTCATGAAGCTCCTGCCCGGATTGGTGTCCATTCAGCTTCTCCAACGCTGCGACATCGTGCCTGCTGCTGAGTTTTCACGTCAGTTAGTTGGAAGGCTCTTCTGCTCCCCACCTGCCTAATTTTCCCTCATTCTTCGAATCTCCTTTTTAACCTTATTTCTTCGAAGAAAACTTCCCTGACACCAACTTTGCCTTCTCCTGTTATTCCAACTCAGCTTTTCCTATGCTAAACTCTCATCTCGTTTTTAAGTTTTCCTTCATAGCACGTACTATAACGGATAGCTATATATCAACGTCTGAGAAAAGTTCAGCTGTTGTTCCTATAACAGGAATGGTTTGCGTGATATTGACGTAACCTGGCAGCCGAGGAGAGTGGACTAAAATGGACATGCGTGAACAATGACGACTTCGCTGTACAGGTCAGTGGGGGTGGTAGGCACTGTCGAGTGAGCATGTGGACTGTGTGGCCATCGCATTCAAAAGGACTAAGTGAGTAGAGCCACAAATCTGCATCAAATTTTGCATTAAGCTTGAGTGTTTCTCCATGGCAACTATTCGGATGACTCAGAAGGCTTTCAGGAGTGATGCAGTGAGTGCAGCGCAAATTAACGTGCGACACAAGCACTTCAAAGATAGTCATGAATCTGTTGAAAGTGATGCATGTTCTGGAGGGCCTGCAACAGATCACCTGAGACTGTTGAACTTGTGTGCACTGCAATCAACAAAATCAGCGACTAATAGTCTGAGAACCAGAAGCTGATCTGAGGATTCCCAAAAACTACTGTGTCTGAGATTTTGACTCAGGGTCTTGGCATGAAATGTGTTGTGGCAAAATTCATTCTGCTGCTTCTCCACCAGAACAGCAGGAACACCATGCTGCAGTTTTAATGACTTGATTCAAACCACTACCAAAGAACCAGGTTTCCGCAAGGTCATAACTTTGAAGGAGACTGAGATGTCATTGTACTGTGTACCATGTTTCTTGTATATTCTACTTTCGTCAGTAAATGCCTCTATTTTTGTAGTGTGCATCTGGATACTTTCTGGACACACTTTGGCATGGACGGTACATATATTATACACACACATGCACAGCTGAACTCACTATGGCAGAGTTTGCTTGATCTCTGCTTGTACCAATAAATTGTGGATGCCCTGAATATGTGCTTTTTAAGAACATTTTACTTTGGTGCCTAGCCCAACATTTAGCTTGTAGTAGGCACTTGATTCAATTTTGATAATTGAATAAAAAATAGGGACCCTGTGTTTCAACTGCATGCAAATACAATGGCATGCAGTTTTTGGGAGGCCAACACCCAGCCTATTTGTGGTAGAAACTGTTCCATAAAGTTCAGGACACAGGACTGGTGAATGTCCTATTCATTCTCATCAATTATATAGTAAGTCAGTATTTGTAGCTATTATATGAATTTGAGAAAGGGAGGATATCTGGGTAAAGAGCACCATGCAGGATGCTAGGGAGAGTGCTGCTTCTAAATGTGCCTGTCACTTCCCTTGTTTTAATGCTGTCACTTTCTGCAAGAAGCTGCTGATCCTACACATCCAGATCTCACTTTTATTCTGTTGTCTTGATTAGAGAATAAACTGGCATTCCTAAATTATTCACAAGTCTCAGGCATTGCTGAGGACGAGCAACTGTCAAATATGGTAATTATCAGCCAGGCAGGAAGAAGGACTTGAGTTAAATGGAGGCATTTAAATGAACCATGACCCATCCCTCCCTTAAGTGCTAAGACAATTAAATGCAAACAGACCTCCCCAGGGGTCTTGGACCCCCTGCCCCTCATCCCTTGCAGACCAAAGAGAAATTCCACACACAGTGTAACCCTAGGGCTGAGGGTTTGACAAAGCTAAGTTTCTTCAGGGCTAACTTGCTGGAGCACATGTTGGGGAACAAATTTTGAAATATCAGTTGGGGCTTTTTCTTCTGTTAACTACTGAAACTGGAAAAGCCAGTGTTCATGCTGCCTGTTATCTACCAGATCCAATAAGCAGAGACAGGGATTGAATCTTTATCAGTGCTTTATTCAGATGGTCAGCAATCTGAGAAGACAGGGGGTTTGCATCCTAACAGACTGTCTTACATTCTATTGAAAACTGGCCCTTTCTATAAGGAGAAAAAAGGTATAGGTAAGGGGTTTGGAATTCAAGAAATTTTAAATAAGATCACAGCTGTAGCCTTCTTTGTCTTGTGTCTTCTTACCTGGAGCCAAGGTGGGTCATTCCTCCAGTTCCTATAAGAATAGCTTTTTACATACATTATTACTAAGTTTATTAGCTGGAGTCAAGGTGGGTCATTCCTTCTGTTCTTGAAACAATAGCTTTTACATACATTTATTACTAAGCTTATTGGCTGTTACCTGAAACTGAAATTTTCCAACGGTTGAGGTCCCCATCACTATCTTCTGTTGATACCTTAAATCCAGCCCTATATATATTTTAGACTCTTGGCCTTCATAAACTATATGATATGAAACTTGTTTTGTTTTAAAGCATTAAATTTGTGATAATTAGTTATAGCAGCAATAGAAAAATTATTGCAGTGATCAATGTGGAAGTGGATAACACTACCGGGCAACCTCTGAGGAGAGCAATACAGAGCATGCTTGCCCTCGTATACACAGTGGAGTGTTGAAATTTGCCTGGCAGAGGGCACTGCAAATGAGATGATTACTTAGATGATTGGCAGCAGGCGGGGGGTGGGGTGGGGGTGGTGGTGGTGCATATAAAGTGCCATCTTTCTTCCAATTTTCTGTATTCTTGTCTCAATTAACAGTAGCTACAGACTGAATGTGTCTGCCTAAAATCCATATGTTGACATCCTAATGCCCAGTGTGATAATTTTAGGTAGTGGAGCATGATAGAGCATTTAGGCAGGGATTAGGTCCTGTGGGTGGAGCTCTCATGAATGGGATTAGTGCCCTTGTAAAAGAGACCTGAGAGTTCCCTTGTCCTTTCTTTCATGTAAGAACACAATAAGATGATGGCATCTGTGAACCAGGAAGCAGGTTTTTACTAGACATGGACTCTCCTGTCACTTTGATCTTGTATTTCCCAGGCTTCTGAATTGTGCAAAATACATTTGTGTTGTTTATAAACCACCCAGTTTAGATTACTTTGTGATCGCAGTCCAGGCTAAATCAGAATAAATAAAAAATTTTGGGATTCAGTCTGTTCTCCATAGAAAATTGACTTTTCTACGACCTCTACCCCTAGACTGTAAGTTCCGTCAATATTCAAACTATCTTATTCAACTGTCTTTGCCTCGCACTTAGCAATTGAGTGGGAAACAGATAAGAGGAATAAATCCAATGAATGAATGCTTTCCTTTCTTTCATGTTTGACAAATGAGTATGACAGGCCAGTGTATATATAACAACTGTATGTTGGAAGATCACAGGTGAAGTTTGAGTTCATGTAAGTCATCTTGCCAAGCCTGGTTTGACAGAGCCATTTGTTATGCAAGGTCATATTGTTGTAATCATTGTCCCTTAGCATAAACATGGGCCAGTAACCAAGCACTAAAATGCAGTAAGTCCTTGGCATCTAATCTTTTCTTTTGTTGCTTGACCTGATCTCTGACAAGCTGGAGGAGAACCAGCCCTATAAGTGACCTGTAGTCCTGCCAGACTGCTGCAAGAATGACAGCTTTGGCTCGGGACCAGGAGCAGGCCAATGTGAGGGGTGACCAGTTAGTCTGCAGGGGAGATTGAAACTCAGTGGGTGTGGAGAACTGGGACAGGGAGCAAGGCAGGGCAGAGTGAGAGAACATTAGGGGAACTGTGTGAAGTCTTGGATTGTTTCAGGTTCAATCTGTGAGGCATTTTGTTCAGTGATTGTTTGCTGTACAGTGTGCTTTGTCCAAGGCACCGTGCAAAACACCGCTAGGAAGGCAACGATGAATAATCGCAGCCAATAACTTCCTTCCTCTTTATTGCCTGTCAGGCACTGTGTGAGCATGATAAAAGCAGGATCTCACTCCATGCTCAAAGCAATTCTATGAGTGTAGAAAAACTATCACGCTTATTAAAGTGATGAGGAAAATGAGGCTTAGTGACAGTAACTTGCCCAAGGGCACCCGGCATGTGACAGAGCTGGATATTCAAACTGAGATCTGATTCAAAAGACTATTTTCTCAACTACTTACTACACACACTGGTCTGGTCATTAGTTGCTGAACTGGATGCTTGAATCACCCAACTTTCATTCTAGGGGACGAAATAAGATACACAAATGCAGAAGTTATAGTGTGAGACAAAATGAGGTAAATGTTGTCAGAAGGGAGTGAGCGTTATGGACTCACACAACTTCTGGGACTGCAGTTCAGGTGGCACTTTTAAGCAGCAGGAGAGAGGAAATAAAATGGCACTACTGAGTGTTTACTAAGTGTCAGGTGCTTTATCTTCATTTAAAACATTTTCTGAGAACCTACTATGCATCTGGTACCCTTCTAAGTACTTGGGTTTCATTGAAAAATAAAACAAACAGGCATACCTGCATTTTTCATTCTAGAAGAGGGGAACAGTAAAGAATAAACTCTCTCTACTATATATATATATATATATATATATATATATATATATATATATATACTTATGCACATTTTTAAATGCAAGAGGACATTACATGCAATAGAAAAGTAGAAGAGGTCAAGAGGTATTTTAAATGGGGTAAGTATGGAATAGGGTGCCCTAAACTATTTCATTGAATCCTCACAGCACTTTTGATGCAGGTGCTGTTTTTGTGTCCCCTTTCCAGATGAGAAAACAGATTTAGGAAGGTTAGCTAGTGTGCGACAGAAAGTTACGGAACTGGGATACCAGTTTGGGTGAATAGATTCCAGAACTCGAATCCTCAATCTATTTGCTATTCTTACTCCTCAGTAGGCTTTTAAAATTCTCTTCTTCTTCCTCCTCTTCTCCTTCTTTTTCCTCCTCCTGTTTCCCTTTTCTCTTTTTCTCCTCTTTCTCTTTACTTCTTTTTCTCTCCCTTCTTCTCTTCCCCCTCCTCTTCCTCTTCTCATCCTCCTACTTTTGCTCTACCCCCTCCTCCTCCACCACCACATCCCCTACTACAGATAAACAGTATGGCTTTCAGGCCCCACCTGAACTTCTAATAGTCCCTTATCTATGGCCTAGCTCAGCCTCAGCTATGGAGTCCCCAGTAAAAGCCACATGGACCTCACCTCCCACTGTCTGTCCCCAAAAGCTTCAGCTCCCACCATCTGCCTACCAGAAGCCATGTGCAGCACAGTGGAACCATGACTGTGTAGTGTTGGGTATTCAGCACTTAATCTAGGTTTCTCTAACTTCTGTCACATCCGCTGGTCACTGAACCACATGTACACCTATTAGGCTTTGGACCAACAGAGGCTAGCACAGGGAAGTTTCTGAGCCTGGGGTATTGCTCTTCAGTCCGAGGATAAAAAGCTCTTCCTGCTCTCTTTCACAATGGCCCCAAGTCCAGGAACAATTTGGAGCTAGTCCAAGTCAACTCCTATTATGAGATGGATATAGCTGAAAGAGAACAGATTGAAGCCCTCCAATTAGCATTACAATGTACTTTCCTGGAAAGCCTGGTTTTTGAGGACCCTGCTTGGTCTAATCTATGACATCCCTTCTAGTGTTATAATTAATTTTTAGTGTGTAAGTGGGTAATTTTGTTGGGTCTTATAAGCCTATGAAGGCAGGTTAGGGCAAGATTCTCAAGTAGCTGGTATTTTAATTCATTCACCAACACAGTATTTTGTCATTCAATTCTCAGTGCCCAATAAGGTAGCCACCGTGCCATTCTGCCTGCTTTACAAATGATAAAATTGAAGTACACAGAGTTACAAGAGAGTAGCAGGAATAGATTAAAAAGTGAGTGTTGTCATACCTCCTTTTAGTACTTTTTTCTATAGCTAGGGACACATGTAGATGGAGATCCCTGACTTTAGGAAAATTACAGCCTAGTGGGAAAAAGGTAAGTAAACTAAAGTATTAAAAAGTGGTATTTTATTAAATGTTGGCTAGAGTGCGGGTGAAATACTGAGAATCCAGGGGTACCGGTGAGGGTTTCCTTCTCTTTCTTCTCCCACATCATCTTTGTCTCTCTACTAGCATAATGTGTCTGTCATGTTACTCTCTCCATAAAATTTGTCATTTCTCATCTCCATGTATCTGTTAGGGGACCATCTTGAAATGTGTTCCTAAATGAGGTAGCCAATCATACCAGTTAATCTGTTGCTCTAAGTTCTAGTTATGTATTACTGCATACCAAACGACTCCAAACTAATGGTTTAAGCAACCACCTTTTCCTCATTTATTATGATTTTATGACTCTGGAATTAAGCTGTACTCGGGCCACTGGGTGATAACACAGTTGGTGGCTGGACTGCTCTGAAGGGTCCAGAATGACTTTGCCCATTGCCTGGAATCTTGGAGGGACATCTGGAAAGCTGGCCTCTCTCTCTGTAGTCTCAGGACTTCTCCATGCAGTCTTTCCAGTCAGAATTCTTATATTGGAACTCATCTACAAAGAGAGACCGTGGTTGCAGCTGCCAGCTATCTTAAAGGCTAATCTGGGAAATGGCATGGCCTCACTTCCCTGATCCTCCATTGCTGAAAGCAGCTCCTGGCCAGGGAGGTCCAAGCAGAAGAGAAGTGCATTCTGCTTTTGGATGGGAGTATTGTCAAAGAATCTGTGACCTTCCTCCACCACTCTTTCCTGTTCACTAGGAAGCATCTGCATTAAATTTACTTGAAGGGTTCAGTGTATATCTAATCAGCTGTTGCCTCTTCTTTGAAGACTGGTTAAAGCTGAGGTGACACTGGTTTTAATATGTAGTTAGAGTTCAAATAAGGCAACTAGAGTTTCTCAGAGCAATGATAACATAGTGATTGCCTTCTAATGTACGTGCACATGAAAATTGTGACTTCCCAAATGAAATGGTGAAAAGCAATAGGGACATTTAAATCTTCCTTGCATTTTTGGCTGAGGGTAGCATAGGTTTCACAATTCATTGGAGAGGAGGAAGGGTTGGGAATCATCATGGGTGGTTAAAGGAAAACTGTGGAAAGATTCTCAAAGAGAAAGTGGGCTACATTCATTCTAACAGGAGAAGCTATGGCAACATTTCTAAGGTGAAGAGATCAAGGGTCAAGAAAGCAGGATTGCTTGAGACAGCCCCAGGGAGATGACAACTTCTAGAACAGTTCCAAGCACCCTGTGAGTGTTTAGTGAGTGTTTATTTAATGACAAAAAAAAATTAGTGAAGAGCTGGTGGCTCAGTGGATGGATGCCAGCCTGCCAACCCAAAGGTCGCCGGTTCAATTCCCAGCCAGAGCACATAACCAGGTGGCAAGCCAGGTCTCCACCCAGGTCTGTGGCTGGAGGCAGGTGAAAGGCATCCACATATTGATGTCTCTCTCCTTTACTGCTTCCCTACCTTCCCCTCTCTCTAAAAATAAATAAAATCTTTTTAAAAAGAAAAAAAAAATAGTAAAGAGATGGCCGTGGAGATAGTGTGGGTCAGGGGTCTCAGAGAGAGTGTGAATGCGGGGATAAAGGACTTCCTAGACTATCTGAGGAGATTTAGGTGGAATTATTTGGAGCAACCAAGAACTCATGATGAGCACATGGTAAATATTAAAAAAATATTAGTTTATTTCTATTTAAGAAGCAAAAAAAATTGCTTTGGAGTTTAAGGGAAGACTAAGAGAGGGATTGATGAATAATTCTACTTTTGTAGTTTATTGTATAGAGTGGACCGACCCATCAGAACTTGCTGCAATGATGCCAATACTGTATATCTGCACTGTTCAATATGGTAGCTACTGATCACATACGGCTATTAGGCCCTTGAAAAATGCCAGTGTGACTCAAGAAATAAATCTTACATTTTTGAACTTTATTAATACAAATTTAAGTATAAATAGTCCCCTGTGGCTGGTGGTTACTGTATTGGACAGAAGAATGCATTTAATGCTTATTTGAAGCCAAGTGTAGAATACAAGGTGGTACCCATTAACCTCAAGTGTGTAACATTGGTAACTTTAAATTCTTTCACAGCTTAGCAAAATTTAATTGTTATTGAGTTACATTAAGTAGTTATTAGAAAAAGTGAGGCTGAGGGCAAATGAGGAGTAAATGTAGAGGCCTAAATATATGCATGTAAGACTAAGGTTAAAGGAGGGGTAATAATTTAGAGACTAGCTGGTTGTTCTAGACAAAAAAGACCCTGGGATATGTTGATGGCTATCAGAATACCATAGTTTGGTTTAGCAAAGGAGTTCACAATGCTTCTCAGTAAGCACATTGAGTGAAGTAAGTATTACTTATGTTCACCTGGCATAATTTGTTATTTGACTTTTTCTGATGGCAGTAATGGAACTGGAGCAGTTAAACCGTGTTCTCCAGGGTACCGGTACTATTGCCAAGAGCAGAAAACTTTTCATCTTCCAAAACCTCAATCAGCCAGTTTCTCATCTGCATCCCATAAATCATCACAAAGGAACAAGCTCATTATCTGAGCACTAGGGACAAAAGTCTTTTACATGACACTGAACTTCTGACTACTGCAAAACATGGCAGCTGGCCATTGCACCTTTAATAGGTTGGTGCTGGTCCCTTTCACAGACTGGGCCAGAAGTGTGAGGCATGGTTTGAAGTTTCAATTTGGTTATGAAGCTGTGACTTGCAGTGGGCCCATGTCCAGAAGAAACTGGGCCTAGTAGTCTGCGGAGTTAGTTAGACATTTTGCAGTTTTAATAGTTTGGGGAAAGAAAAGTCAGGGTTTCCGCTCCTGCAAATATCCTCTGTTAGGGACTAGGACGTAGGGGAGCTTCTCTGCGCTACTCCGGGTAGCTGTTTCAATGCTGTTGCTGCAAAGGGCTGGTTAGGAGTTTCCAGGTACAGCCTGTTCAATTTTCCTCAACCTCTATCCTACAATTCCTGCTTTGCATAATGGGCCTGGTTAGATCTGGAACCTTCCAAATTACCCATTACATGATTCTGGTGTCATATAGAATTTTCTGTGCTTTTTAGTAGGAGAAGAATGTTCTTGGCAAAGGTCTCTTAATTTTTCACTTCCCTTTTTGAGAACAGAAATACTGTGAGTATACATGGAGGTTGTTCCAAATAGAAACATTTTCTTATTTCTTAATCAAGAAAACATAATTTAGTAGGAATGAAAAAGAGTGTATTCTATAACAGATGTGGCAAACTTTTCCTATTTAATTGGTCAGGTAATAAATATTTTAGCTCTTGAGCCATGTGATCTATGTTGTAACTGCTCAGATTATTAGCAAAGGCTACAACACTATGTACATGACCATGAGGCAGTATTCCTATAAACTTTATTTATGGGCACTGAAATTTTAATTTCATGGTATTTTTACTTGTGATGAAATACTGCTTTTCAACTATCTAAAAACATAAGCAGCATTCTTAACTCACAGACTCTTAAAAAACAAAAACAGCCAAACACAAGATGGCAGACAAGATGTGGCCTGTGGGCTGTAGTTTGTTGACTCCTTTGCTCTTTAAGATATACAAATAATTAATTAGAGTTATAAATATTTCATAAAAATTATTATAGCTATTGTTGGAGTCTAGCCTTTTAGAGTTATGGAAGAATTATTTTCCTATCTCGTTATACAGAATTCAAATCATAATAATTTTGATTTTATAATTATTCTATAATGAGGATCTTTGTAAGTGGGTATTTAAATAAATAAACAATTTAATTTTATTGTTGTTGTATTACATCCATCCTCATTTTCCTCCCCTTTGTCCCCTTCCCCACCCACCCACTCCCCGCAACAAAGTCAGTCCCTCTTGTTGTCCATGTCCACAGCAATTCCATGCTAGTTCCTTGACTAAACTGCTCCCCTTCCTCCTTCTCCCTTCCCTTTTCCCTCATCCCCCTTTCCTCTGCTCACTGAAGGTCTATTCATTGTATTCATGTATCTGGTTCTGTTTTGCTTGTTTGTTTTGTTCTTTATTGTCCTGTAATGGGTGAGACCATATGGTATTTGTCTTTCACTGACTGGCTTATTTCACTAAGCATAATACTTTCCAGTTCCAACCATGTTGTTGCAAAGCGTAGGAGTTCCTTCTTTTCTTTCTGTGGTGTAGTGTTTCATTGTGTAAATGTACCAAAGGTTTTGATCCAATCATCCACTGATGGGCACTTAGGCTTTTTCTAGCACTTGGCTATTGTAAATAGTGCTGCTATGAACATAGGGGTACATAGGTTCTTCTGAATTGGTGTTTTAGGGTTCTTTGGATATAGTCCTAGTAGTGGATTTGCTAGATCAAAAAAGCAGTTCCATTTTTGTTTTTTTAAGGAAACTCCATACTGTTTTCCATAGTGGCTGCACCAGCCTGCATTCCCACCAACGGTGCACCATGTTTCCCTTTTCCCCACATCCTCATCAACACTTGTTGTTTGTTGATTTGTTGATGATGGCCATTCTGATAGGTGTGAGGTGGTATCTTATTGTGGTATTGTGATTTTAATTTGCATCTCTCTGATGGCTAGGGATGTTGAACATTCTTTCATATGCCTTTGGGCCCTTTGTATGTCTTCCTCAGAAAGTTGTTTGTTCAGGTCCTTTGCCCATTTTTTAATTGGGCTGTCTGTCTCCCTAGTGTTGAGTCACATTTGTTCTTTATATATTTTGAAGATCAGACCCTTGTCTGAGGTATCATTGGCAAATATGTTTTCCTATACCATTGGTTCCCTTTGAATTTTGCTGGTGTTTTCTTTAACTGGGCAGAAAATTTTCAGTTTGATATAATCCCATTTGTTTATTTGTTCTTTTATTTCCTTTGCCCTTGGAGAAGTATCAATAAATATATTTCTGCATAGGATATCTAAAATTTGACTGCCTATATTTTTCTCCAGGACCTTCATTGTGGCACTGCTTATGTTTAAGTCCTTTATCCATCATGAATTTATTCTGGTGTATGGTGTAAGTTGGTGGTCTAATTTTATTTTTTTGCATGTAGCTATCCAGTTCTCCCAACACCACTTGCTGAAGAGACAGTTTTTACTGCATTTTATGTTCCTTCCCCATTTGTCAAATATTAATTGACCATAGAGTCCTGGGTTTATTTCTGGGCTCTCTATTCTGTTCCATTTTTGGCTCCACATAAATGTTTGAAGTATTTTTTCTATCTCTGTGAAGTATGTCATTGGTATTTTAATTGGGATTGCATTGAATCTATAGATTGCTTTGGGTAGTATGGACATTTTAATGCTGTTAATTCTAGCTATAGCTAGAACTTCCAAAATGATGTTGAACAGAAGTGGAGAAAGTAGACGGCCTTATCTTGTTCCTGATCTTAGGGGGAAAGCGTTTAGTTTTTACCCATTGAGTAATGAAGAAAGCATATTGTTACACCATAACAGAGAGATAATCGATCAAAGTTTGGGATTTTCTGACACTATTGGATTTTCTCATTTCTAAAATGAGAGTAATACTGGCTTTCCCACCCATATGAAAACCAAATGAAACTGTGCTCCTAAAAATTCTGGAAAAGATCAAGTGCTACATATGTGTAGAGTAATTTTCTAGGAATATCCCAAATGTTCCTGCCTTGCTATGTTATATAGTCTCTCTCAGCAGCTGTGTGGGGAGAAAGGCTTCTGCCTAAATGGATAGATATAGATGGATATTTTTATAATCATGCAGCGATGATCTATAGAGATAAACAATCTACCCTGAATATTTTATCTTTTACTATAGCAGTCTTGCCATATGTGTATCATTTCAAACCATGCTTAAACTACTGTTTTGTTTAGAGTATTACATTTTCTGTGATTTATCCCAAACACCAAAATGGCCAAGGGTCATGGAGTATGTCTGTGTGTACCCCATGTGTGGAAAAATATATGAAATAATCTCATATTAAGGATAAGGATTGGATAACAGAAGGACAAAGGCCTCTGTACAGGGGTTCTTTCTAATATTGAAAGGTTATTAGTCAACAAGATAGGAAAGATGTCTTTTTGACCTTCTGCTGTTCAGAAAGGTGTTGGCAATAAATGATATTTTGTGTTTGTGTGAATAAAAAGCAAGGATATTTGTAATACACAACAAGGGGGGAATAAATAAATGTTCCTATTAAAATTATTTAGTGCGTTTCATTTTAGTGTAACTGATTTTGTGGGAAAAAGTTTTTGACCTGCAAGATAATTCAGTGAAAGACTAGAAGACATTGTGAAAATGGTAAAATTTATTTATGTTTCTTAGGATATGAAATAATTTGTCCCCTAAATCGATAGTTTTAATTAAAATAGATGGGAAACCAGGGAAGTGGAGGAGAAAACCATTTAAACATATTTTTCATGTGTAAAGTTTTTCATGTTTTCTTCATAAACATTAAAGTTCCCTTCTGGGCTTTGCAGTATAGTTTGTATAATTATTTTAGAGAAGCAAGAAATGTGAGAAGAAAAATGGGATATCTTAGAACTTATCCAAATACATGCTACATCTGGCTGATTTCAGTTAACTCTCTAAGCGCTACTAGAGTGGTGTAGATGTCATGAATTACAATGATGTAAAGTTTCCTATTTCCCACTTCTGACACTCATTTTCACAGTGCTAACATCTCTGGCTACTTGTTTTTACTCTGTTGTCCATGTACGTGTGGTATAAACACATACCTTATCTTTTTTCATTCTTCTGTATTTTAATATCCTGATACTTGTTAATATGTGCCTGACATTATCTGATTTGGATGCATGTCTGTGATAGTAGCCACCATGCTCACGAAAGTTGCCTTCAGGTAAGATCAGCCTGATGTTTGTATGTAATGCAGAGGGTGATGCAAGAGCCTTTAGTGATGGGTCAATGTTAACAACAGCTCTTCTCATTAGATATACACTGCACAGTCCTGCCATCATGGTTGCTAAGCTCAGTGTTAATAAGAGGAGACTGTAGCACTCACTGATATCAAATTCAGGATTTCATAGTGTAGAGCTTGTAGGGACTATAAAACCTAATGATGCCAAATATGAGTCTAGAAACCTTCATCTGCTCTACCATCTTATGTCAGAAACTCGCTCAAGGAACAGTTAAACAACACACAGGGAACACAGTGGGTTGAGTTCCAAATCCTTAGGCATTCTGAAAATCAAAACCAAATTTAAACTCAAGAGTTTTGTGTACGTCCTTACATTTCCCTGTACATCCTGGATGCATAGTCTCTTTAGGTCAATGTAAATTGCCTGTTCTGTGGAGAGGCGGTATGACCCAGTGGATAGGAAATCAGCTCTGAATCAGACTTACCACGGTTTAATTCCAGCTGTGCTTTCTGCTAGTTGAGCAGCCTTGAGCAAGATACTAGAGTCTGTGAACATCAGCTTCTTCCTCTTTAATATGGGGATAAAATTTGTATTTTGGGGGAAAATTCTATGAAGTAAAACATACTGCTTAATACATATGAAGTGCTTAGTGTAGTACCTGGCCCATAATAAGCTCTCAATAAGTATTGTTAAATGTTCAAAGAGTAGCACAGGGTTCTTCTAGAGGAGTACAAGAGAGGGGGGGAAAAGCCCTGGTTGGGCAGCTCAGCTGGTTAGAGCATTGTCCAGTTACGTCAAGGTTGCAGGTTTGATCCCCAGTCACGGCACACACAAGAATCAGCCAATGAATGCGTTAATAAGTGGAACTACAAACCAATGTTTTTCTCTCTCTGAAATCAATACATAGAAATGAAAAGGAAAAAGAAAGAAGATTTAGGGTGGTATTTGGGCCTTGAAAAATGTAATAGACAGATGAGGGAGGGGAAAGGCAACAGGATAAGGACTGGGAAAGTGACATTCCTGCCTTAATGGTGTCTAGCTGGTAGAGGTTTGGCCTCATGTGAAAGGGCCACTGCTTTTAGACCATATTCCAATGGCAGCCATTATAGGGTTTTCAAAGAGGATGGATCATCTGAAGATAGAAAAATTGGCCCTTTTTTTCAACCGTGATACAACTGGGAGCTGAACTCGTGCCCCCTGGGTTTGAACCCAAGTTCAGACCTGGACAAGTTGTGTGGCATTGAGCACCATTCTTACTCTTTGGCGCTTCAATTTTCCCATTTTCAGAGTGGGGGCAATGACAGCTCATTCAGGGGAAGGTTTTGAGCATGAAATTCCATGTTATATAAATGGGGATGTTGAGTATGACACTTGGTAAATAAGTAGGCGTCACATAATAATCTTTCAAGGCTTTCCTCTCAATCACCTTGATTAGACCGTGATTGCTTGGGGAGACATGTTTGGGAAGACTTGGGATTTATTTACTTCACTTATTCCTCAAAGATAATGGCCTTATGTTTTACGGCTTTTATTATACTCGCAGTCACAGTTTCCTACAATTAAAGGAGATAGATTAAATTCGGCAGAGACAAAAGGCACAGAGAGTGGAGTGCAGAGTTCCTGCTTGTCCTCTCGCATTGGAGTTTCAGGGACAGTGCTTCATTCTCTAAGCAAGCAAGTTTTATCACATGTATGAAGTATTGATGGCCTTATGTTTTGAGGGTTTTTTGGCATTTAGCGCACCCTCCGATGCATATTACCTCATTTGATGCCTGCACCGCGCTGCAAAGTAAACAGAGAATTCCAGGTCCAGCAAAGGACACAGGGCAACAATGGGACAGAAAGCCATGGGACTTGCTACAAGCCTTGCTTCCTTCAGCCCTGGGGAGATTTATCTGATATCCTGCATCTTCCAGGCAGGGAATGCTGTACTGTGAGAATAACACTATCAGCAAAGCCCCATGGGGGCAGCAGTTTTAGCTTTTCGTATGCTGAAGGGCTCCACAGGTGTGGTGCAAAAGATAACTGCTTGGGCAGGTGCACATTTTATTGTCTGAATGACCTTTGACAACGTTAGCTCTTCTGTGGCTACATGGAATTTTCCTGGGAAGATTTCGCGAAACTTTAAAACAGATACTGTGCTACTTAGGCAGTCTGGATTGAAGAAACGGCACAGTGGCGCACCGTGCCTATTACTAGGAGCAACCCAGAGTTTGCTGATTGGGGGAGGAGGGGAGAATACATACCCGAGGAGGCGTTTTCTCTGGTGTGAAGACCAGAAGGCAATTAGACACACCAAAGAGAGAGCAGCCTCCGTATTCTGGGATGCACCTCCGGGCCTGGCATTGTCCTTGGAGATTACCTTGTGCCTCCACGCTGCACACTTTATCTTTTTCCCAGGGCAAGCCGTGACAAGTCATTTGTTCATAGAAGACACCTCCAGGGCTCACCTTCAAAATTTACAAAGGAAGATCCATTCTCGGAAGGAAAGCCATGCAGCATATAGATACACTTATTAAAAAGCAAATGTTCAGTTCCGAGCGGGCAAGGAACCATTCCTCTCTTCCTTTGCGGCCACGTACACGAGCCCAAGGCCTACAAGCCTGCTCCTGTGTCGGGGGCGGTGGAGCATGGAGTTAGGTTTTTACGTTATTTACATTTTCACATTGTTCCTGGGATGAACGACTGTGGAAGCCCAGATTTAATTAGCAAAAACTTCAGTCACAGCTTAATATAAATTAAATGACAAGCCATTTCTCTTTGAGAAATAGTAGAATTTATTAGAAGCTCCCCCACCTCCCAAACTAATTAGCTGCAGAGGATGCATTTCAGCGTGAAGCGATGGAGGAAGCTTTGGGTACAATGGTTTGTAATTATATTGAGCGCTTTTCCTCCTTCCCTTCTCCCCTTTTTGTGTCTATTCTGCTGATTAGCTTGGGTGGGAGATGCCATGTCTTTTCACCCCAGGCTCTTCGGAAAGTAGTAACAGTTCACCTGGGAGAGAAATGGGCTCCACTGAGATAAGGGAGGGGAGGAGGGAGGAAGAGCCTGAAAAGGAGGAGGGAAATGATCAGGTCACAGCTCATGACTTTACAAATAAAATGTGGAAACCAAAAGAAATGAGCATTCTTAAACCCAAGAGGTCTGAAACGACTTCCTCATAAATCTCACACATGCCTAAAGGAAACTGTTGTGATGTATTTCTGCCTGTGCCGGGGGCCAAGAAAAAGACAGTGCCTGCTCCATACTGCTGCCAAATCAGCCTTCTAGAAGAATCGCTGGATTGTGGCATGCCTTGCTCAAGAGCAGACAGTTGTGGGAGGGAGCCTTGGAGTCAGACAAGCTGGAGTCCCAGGTTTGCCTTTTGTCCCTTTGACTTGGGGCAACCCAGTCACCTCTTGTTGCTTCAGCTCTTTAGTGTGTGAAAAAGAACTTTGATGGAACCTCTCTCACAGGGTTATAACAGTGATTTCATAAAGTAATGCAGGTAAGAATCGTGGCATAGTGGCACGTAAATCAATCAGTGTTTGCTCTTGTTAAGAGGTAAAATGCATTTTGCTTGGCAGGGCATTTAGCCTTCTAACATCTGTCTTTAAGCAGGATGCCCTGCCGTTCTATTCTGGAATGCTTTCCCTGCAATGCTGTCAGTATCTAGATTTATAATTTTTTAAAAATTAATTGATTGTTGTTGTATTACATTTGTCCCATTTTCCCCCCATTGCTCTCCCCTGATCCACCCACCCCATCCCCTCTCCTACAGGGCACTTCCCACATGTTGTCCATGTCCACGGATCATTTATACTAGTTCCTTGGCTAAAATCTTCCTTTGTTGTTACATGGTTGTAAGTGGCAGATCTTACTCAGTTTCCGAACTCCCAGTGTCCAGGAGAATGTTCATCTGAAAAGATTAGATTTGCAGAGTTTTAAATTTTAAGTCCATGTGTTTATAAATCCAGAGTGTTTTAAGAGAAGTTTAAGTTTGCACGTAGGACACCAATTTGGTTTTGAGTTTTTCTGTATGTAAAAGCAAAGAGCTGGATGAGATAATTCATTGATAAACTTCTTTCCAATTTAAAAAGTGTTGTGATTTTGTGTAACGTGTTTTAATTCCATTGCTGTCATGTATCTATGGTGCCAGACTTCGCCAACACCAAGCTTGAAAGATTAGCCAAAATACCAATATTTTCAAATACCCAGATGTTTTCATATGACATGGAAAACATATCTTTTTTTTCTAACACATTTTTCTGTTTTCAGCAGAACATTCAATGCTACTTTACTGTGAATGTTGTAAGAGAAAGCCAGTCAAAATGAAGCAGATGGTTGGAGGATTTAGAAGATTTAACTTAGCTAATTCTTATATATTTTTTGTCTGTTCCATGGCTTCTTGAATATTCCTTATAAGAAAGCAGTAATGGCAGAGATTTTAAGCCATTATCAGCTGTCCTCAATTTTATTAATTCTTGTGGAAAACCTTTGGAGAGAATGGCGACACCAGAATGACACTCCCTGTTAAATAAGAGATGGGTCATTTGTCATATAGCTTCACAATGCTGCAGAAGGGCACTGATTTTCAAATCTATGACTGACCTCATCTCTAGAGGTGTGTTGATGAATCAGGTGAGGCAGGTGTTTTCTGAAAACTAGAGTAAATAACTAACATTTAGTAAATTACCTAAATTGCTAAATGCTTGATTTTTATTTTTAAAGATTTTATTTATTATTTCCAAAGAGAGGGGAAGGGAGAGAGGCTGAGAAGGAGAGAAGCATCAATGTATGGTTGTCTTTCACCTGCCTCCAGCTACCTTCCTGGCTGGAGACCTGGCTTGCAACCTGGTTATGTGCCCTGGTTGGGGATTGAACCAGCGACCTTTGGGTTCACAGGCTGGTGCCTTATCCACTGAACCACCAGCCAGGGCCCCTAAATACTTGATTTCTTGAGGAATTAAATTCATCTCATGTGAACAAGTGAGCAATTTCTTTCAAAAGGTAATTTATTTAATGGTAAGCTCAGCCAGTGTTTGGTCATACAGCTCAAACTCTATGAAAGAAAAATAATTTGCATTTAAAAACTCTTTCCAAGTTCTCACTCAAGTGGCACGATTCTTTTACACAATAGCTGAACATGTAAAACCAGTAAACTGATGCTCTGGTCAGCCTCCGGCAGGTGGATGAAGAGCATTTGACAGTCAGAATTAGTTTCCACAAATTGTTCCTTTCTTTTGGTGAAAATACTAAATGCTGTATTTTAGAAATTGGTTTTTCATTTTTTTGTATGGTTCAATGCAATGTTCAGCTTGATGTAAAAGGTGAGAAAGCCAACTAATATAAAATCTGAATTATAGAACGAATTGAAAGGAATTGAAAGAAAGCAGTTTTATTTTTTTCTAACATTTTGGGGGGTATGGTTGAAATAGTAACTGATGTTTCTGAACCCCCAGCCCTTCCTGCAATTTAAGTTTCAGTCAGAAGAGATGATATCTTTTGACTGAAAATACTACCTATTTTTATAGTGTTTACTACATATCAGACCCTGTCATAAGTACTTTATATTTATTGGCCTACGTAACCATCACAATAGCCTCAACGTCGGGTAAATACAAATCTCAACCCCATTTTACAGATGTAGTAACTGAGGCCGGCACAGAAATGTTAAGTCACTTGCCCAGGGTCGCACATATTTGTTAGACTTGAGCACACAGCAGAACCATCTAAAGAGCCCTGTAAGTCAGATTGCTGGGTCCAATCCCCAGGACTGAGGGCTGCACACTAAGACCACTGCACTGTCCCTCTCTATAATACCCATAAGCCAAAAAAAGGTAGTGATGGCAGAGAAACAGTCAAGGCCTCTCTGTTTCGAAGGCATAGACATGAGGCTACTGAGGCTTTAGGAAAAGACATGATCACTCTTATCTGGCTCTTTTGATCTAAAAAAGCTTGCCAAAATAGAAGGAAGAATATAGACATGGGTGGTTTCCCAGTGCTTCTTGTGGACTCATCCCCAGGGGAGGCTGGGAGGAAGTGGGGAAAAGTAGAACCCCAGACAGGCGTGGCAGGTCTGGGGACAGAGAGGGCCAATATCTCTGCTGGGTGGGGCTCAGGGCAGCTTCAAAGCCCTGGAATCCTGTCACTTAGGTCCTGGAGAAACTGGAAGAGTGCCTACAAGGTATGTAGATCGGCTTGAACCATTATTACAGAGTTTCTTGGAGCTTCCACAAGGGGCAAGAAAAAGAAAAATGATCCCCATGAGCCTTTAGAAGGGTTCACATCTGGCTGGGAGAGAACAGTGGACTTGATGAGATTGTGGAGTTGGGTTGAGGCTGACGGAAGTCACCAAACACCATGAAGGGATGAAGAGGTGTCCTGGATGCTCTGGGGTGTCCTGGATGACTACACAGAGGACTAGACACCACCTATCCCCTCCACAGGAACCGTATCAACTCCTAAAACTTCAGCTGCATCCCTGAAAAAGGAGAGTTCGCCCTACCTCTACCCCAGCATCTTGAGGCAAAGATGCATAATCAAGAAACGAAGTTTGGTTCTATACAAGAGAGCTCTTTTTCTTGCCTACAAATTGGGTAGGATAAACTCAATACCTATTTCAAATTTGATGCTGAGTAGAAGTTTAAGGAATACTAGTCCAGGGGACAGCTGTATCACAGTTGGACTGATTACGAGAGCCAGGGACAGACTTAAAACCAATTCACTGTGAATCAATACAGGTGGCCCTGTGAGAGGACTAGGGTCCGGAGAAGCCGGGGCAGACTTTGGAAATACCACTATTTAATGGCAAAGAACTTAGCTTGAAAGAGAATAGCCAACAGCTTTAAATTGGTAACACAGAAAACCGGTGACTGAAAGGAGGCAGAGAGGGAAAAATGTAGCCTTCTAAGAGTTTACTGATACAATGCACCTAAGGGCTCCGACTTCCTTTCTTTGGGAAGCAAAGGGTCTTCCAAGTGGTACCATCCTGGACCAACAAGGTCATTGTAGGTCATTACCAGGTGATCTGGTCATTACTAGATCACCTCCCAGTAGCTGAGGGCAAAAGCCAGACCTCTGTTTGGGTAAGGTTAATTCTCCACTCTGCAGAGAATCAGGACTTTCTTCCTTCATCCTCTGTCTGGAACACCTGTTGAGTGAGTGGAGGTTATATACCTATCTCTGTTGGGAAGGAATGTCATTGGGGAGTTGTTGGAATGGTATTTGAGAGGAAACCTGGGCTGCCAATGATGTCATGTAGCTGAAGTCACCCACCATGGACTGCCTAACTCTGAAGTAAGAAATAAAAATCCCCCAACTTAAGCCACTTAGTTTTACTACGTTTTCCCTCACAATCATGAAATATAATACTAACCAAAACTGCATACACTTGACCCTCTGATTTAGAAAGATAATGCCTGCTCTCTTTCTTAAAAAATGTCCTTATTAAAAAAAAATCTCACTAATTGTCATGGACACATCATTTTTCCATCTTAACATGCACATTTTTGAGAAGTATTTTAATTATGTTGAAAAGACATTTCCTTGCGAAGGCAAACATTTTCTATGTCTAAGTGGCACAAACTTTTATGAGAGTATTCAATGCCCATCTTTTTTTTTTTTAATTTAAAATTTAATTTTATTATTTTTGGGGAGAGGGTAAGGGAGAGAGGCAAAGAGAAAGAGAGAGAGACATCAATGTAGGGTTGCCTTTCACCTGTTTCCAGCTAAGGATTCCCAGTGCCATGACTGGGAATCGAACCAGCAACCTTTGGGTTTGCAGGCTGGTGCCTATCCACTGTGCCACCAGCAAGGGCCTTTAATGTCCATCTTTATGAGGATCCATTTTAATCCTTCAGGCAGGCTTAGATTTTGGAATTTTTAGTTTTATATCAAGCCTAACATTTCCTCCAGTTTTATTCACTGTATACTTGTATTGTGGTGGCTTCTCTCCTTTTCTTATTCATTGTAAAAGGAACCTTTTAATGACAAGTGACAATGGCTTACTCTATCGTCACCTTTTGGTGTGCTTGTACTTGCTGTCCCCATCCAACTGTGTCTTTTCCTCCTATCACTCGTAAATGACTTATAATAGCCATCAATCTTTCACAATCAGTCAATTGCTGCAGTTAACAAATGTTTTATTAGACTGTTAACCTCCATTAGCTGAGAGGCTAGGTCATTAACTACCTCTGATAACTATTTCTCAGGGTTTATGACTTAAATAATCACTTAAACAATGACTTTTACTCTTTTGTCTGGATTAAAACAAAGTTTTGTCAGAACTTAGAACTTAGGGATAAAATGAGTAACATTTGTGAAGAAATATATGTAGGCCTGACCCTCCAATTCTGATTTGGAACCCCCAAGCGAAGATGAGATGCAGACTCTGTAACCGCCAGACTCCAAAGAAGTATTCTCAGTGGCAATGTGTATTTGTCTCTGGGGACTGGAGTGCGTGGGTAAATTAGATGTTTTCCTTTTAATTTTTAAATTTCTAGTCCCTGAAATGTCAGAGGTTTTAACGTGAACTATGTAGCCGTAATGTTTTGTGGCATGCATTGATAAACTATTATACGCTGCCTATACTTCGTTTCCTGTGGTAAGAAGGAACTTGTCCTTAGGGTGAGAGGAGCTGTTACTATTGATCTGCATATGGCAGCTCTAGTGATTCAGGATTGCAAGTCATGATATGAAAAAGACAAATTCACAGATCTGGCCATACCACTCCAATGCTCACAAGTGTCACCAGGTCTCAGCTGCCCAGGGATAAAGATTTTAGAGGTAGGGAAAGTGGTGGGTTTGGGGTGCTTAACTCAGACAGTGCTAATTTCCCTATTCTTAAGGTGAGAATAATAGTATAAATATTTTTATTCCTAGATATTGTGAAAATGAAATGTGATAATGCCTATGAAGCATTATCATCCCATTTGTAATGAGATGAAAGATTAAAATACCATTTCTGTTTTCATATTGCTAATATGCCTAGAAATTGGTGTTTTAGATTAGAAAAGTGCATATATTCTCATTGCATCATCTGATTCAACAATTTAAATACTTTCAGCTATACGAACCTAATAAAGCTTTTTAAATAATTTTTCTTCTAATGTAGACAGCAACCAATCTTGTTTCAGTTGAATTGGCTCTTGTACAAAATAATTTATCAAAGGAGGAACATACCTGGTCAAAATGAATCTCTCGCCTTTTTTAAAAATACCTCAATAATATCTTTATGAAGTAGTTTTAAAGAATATATTCTTTTGTATCAGTTCTTTATACTTCTGTATACTCTGCTAACTTGCATAGACTTAGCACATAGACAGAGTATTTCTCTTTGTATCCCTCATAATTCGTAACACAACACCTTGCCTATCCTGGAGCATTTCCCAGGAAGTGTTTTATTGAAGACTAACACAGTAGGGTGTTGTATTAGTATTCTATTCCTCCTGGAATAAATTAGTACTCTCTTAGTGCCTTCAAACAATTCATATTTATTATTTTACCATTCCAGAAGTCAGAGTTCAAAATCTGTCTCACTGTGCTAAATCAATTCAAGGTGTCAGGAAGGCTGACTATTTCAACTTCTAGAGGCTGCCTTAATTCTTTGGCTTGTAGCCTCTTTCTCCATCTTCAAAGTGAGCAGCACAGCATTTTCAAATCTCTTTCTGCTTCCATGTTAACATTGCCTTCTTTTATTAATCTGACTCTCCTGCTTCCCTTGAGATTATACTGAGTCTACCCGGATAATCTAGTAGGGTCATTTTACCTCAGAAAGTCCCTTTTGCCAAGAAGGTAACATAATTGCATGTTCTAGGGATTAGGAAGTGGATCTCTCTGGTGTGTTGTTATTCTGTCTGTCATAGATACTAATATGTAATAAGGGAATAAAATGATTCCATAACTGGGTAAATATGAGAAACACTAAGTATAAATAACAATGCAGGATTTTTCTGAGCCTTTATCCTCAACCTTTTTGATAAGGGATTTTTCCCCCCAAAAGTTATTTAATAAACTTGCGTTGGTGGTAAAGTCATGGTTGGAAGTGGAGAGAAAATCTGGAAACCTTAATCACTTCCCATTATGTATAAGTGGAATTTTAATGTCTAAAATGAATAATACAGTCTCCGAAAGGCTCCAGTTCTTTAGATGGTTGTTATGTGTGATTAATCAAACATTAACTTATACTTTATTAATTTCCTCACCAAAAACGATGGTTCCTTCCAATTTTAGCTCTGACATTTAAAGAGCTTAGAAGTTGTCACTCCCATACTTACAACAAAAAAACATAGACAAACTGAAAAAATTATCTACTCTGATGCTTGGACCCATCAGAGAAGTGAGGGTTCAGGACCAACCACTACCTTGAAATCTGTAGGGCCAGGTGCATCCAGAGAGACCAGCAACCGAGTTCTGCTCCCCTGGACCGGAAGCCACGGGAGCCATGAAGTGGTAGCAACACTTAGATGGTGACATTGACAAGTTGCTGCGGGCTGAGTGTGGAGTATTTTGAGAGTGAGAAGCTGTTGGGTCTCAGCCTGTTGTAAGGTCTTTTTGTAACCCTGAGAGGGAGAGGGGAGGAAAACCACAGTGAAATATGTCCTTCGACTTCATAACGTAGGTGTTTCCTTCAGGAGAAAGGACTTTTCCAGAGCACAATTCTGAAACCTTATCCCAACAATAAGGGGAATTCTCCCCATTCCCTCACCCCCTGTATGGTTCCTGTCTTGTCTGAATGGGGAACAAATATATAGTCAACAGGAAACAGGGTTTTAAGAAGATACATTGGAAATGCTACAGCCAGAGAAGGGGTAAAGCTGTAGGAAAAAAGCTAGGTCACCAGAGGAAGGACAGAAATCCTTGTGAAGTGCATAGCAGGACATGGGCCTACTGAAAGATAGAGACATGATCTAAACGTTGCTGAATGACCCTCGTCACACCAAAGTCTCCAGCATGGTATAGTGAGTTATAGCTGAAAAATGCATAGAAAAGCCCCATAGCCAAGAAAGGAGACAAAACAAGGGCACAAAGGAATTTGAAGCCTTTGGTGCTTGTGGTTACATCTCACCTCTTGGCAGGTTTAACCTAACTCCTCACACTAACCGCTTATGTAAAGCTTCAGTTCCTGTTACCTGGTACTACAGGTCTAGCTTTCAACAGAAAAGAAAAATCACAAAGTCAGTCCGAGGGCAAGACAAACACAAAGTCTGAAGAGAAAGAAGTAACCGAACTCAGATTCGCCACAGATGTTGGAATTAGACATCACGATAATGAATGTGTTGAGGGCTCTAATGGAAAAAGTAGACAGTGTTCAAAAACAGATAGACAATGTAAGAAGAGAGGTGGGAAGTACAGAAAATAAGATGAAGTGCTATAAATAAAAATACAACAGCAGTGATGAAGAATGTCTTTCGTGGCCTTAGCAGTAGACGTGATACGGTTAAGCATAAAAGTCAGTGAAGTGAAGGGCAGGTAGGCAAACAGAAAGTCTCCAAACTGAAATGCAAAGTGAAAAAAAAAAAAAAAAAATGACAAAGACCTGTGACACAATGTCAAAAGTGTAACATACAAAATCGGAATCTTGATAGGAGAGAGAACAAAGTATTTAAGTAATAACAGCTGAGAAGTATCCAAGTTTAATGACAGACACCATCCACAAATCCAGAAAGCTTAGAGAACAGCAAGCAAAAAACTCCCCAAAAAAACAAAACAAAAAAAATCCCGCAAAACCAAATAACGCACACATTAGTGTACTTATTCAAGGCTCAAAAAAAAAAAAAAAAAAAAAAAAAAAAAAAAAAAAAAAAAAAAAAAAAAAAAAAAAAAAAAAAAAAAAAAAAAAAAAAAAAAAAAAAAAAAAAAAAAAAAAGAAAGTAAGAAAACAATATCAAAGACCAAGAAAATCTTCAAGGATACCAGAGGAGAAAAAATTCCCTTGCTTATAATGGAAAAAGGTAAAATTATAGTAGACTTCTGATCATAAACTATACAAGAAAGAAGAGAGTTGGGAGAAATCTTTAAAGGGTTGAAAGAAACCCCACCCCAACAACTTAGAATTCTGTATTCAACAATATTATTCTTCAAAAGTGGAAGAGAAATGAGGATTTTCTTAGAGAAAAATTAAGAGGCTTTATTTCCATCAGACATGCCCTGCAAGAAATGTTTTTCAATTTCTCTAGGCAGAAGGAAAAATGATATAGGTTAAAAACTTGGACCTGCATAAAGAAAGGAAGAGTGTCAGAACAAGAATAAATAAATGTAAAGTAATTTAATTTTTTTTCTTATCCTTAGTTACTCTAAAAGATTAATTAAAAAAAATAGTAACAGTGTCCTTGTTGACTATAGCATATGGATACATGAAATAAATGACAGCAATGTTACAAATGATGGAATGGAGCAACTGGGGATACTCTCCTTTAAGGTGTCAGTAATGCATATGAAATAATTTAGTATTTCATGGTTGATTTAGGTTATTTATATAGTATTTTAGACTCTAGGGTAATTACCAAAAAGTTAAAAAAATATAAATGATATACTAAGATAGGGCATATTATAAAATTCAGAAAATATTAAAATTAGGTAAGGCAGAAAAAAGAAAAGAGGAATCAAAGAACAAATGTAACAATAAAAACCAGTTAAGCCCTGGTTGGTGTGGCTCAGTGGATTGAGTGCTGATCTGCAATCCAAAGGGTCACCAGTTTGATTCCCAGTCAGGGCACATGCCTGGGTTTTAGGCCAGGTCCCCAGTTGGGGGTGTGTGAGAGGCGGTTGCACATTGATGTTTCTCTCCTTCTCTTTCTCCCTCCCATCCCCTCTGTCTAGAAATAAATAAAATCTTTAAAAATGTAGTTAAAAGGATGATAAATATTAATTCAGCTGTATCAATAATCACTTTAAATGTAGATGGTTCACATGTACCAAGTAAAAGACAGAAATTAAAAGAAAAGACCAAATTATATGTTGTCTCTGAAAAACCAACTTTAATTGTAAAGATTAAAAGAGCTGGAGAAAGATATACCATACTAACACTAATTAAAAATGGTGATTATTTTGATTTTTGGAATACAGAAATCTGGTATGGATTATATTCCATATTTTATATATTCAGTTCTGTCACTGAATATATAAAAAATATATAGGCAATTGAATAAAAGTAAAAGTGACAGTTTATATTACTTAGTTGTCTCCAAGCTATGGTAATTTATTTTACCTTTAATTTGTTTGGTAATACTGGAAAACATTATAAATATAAACATTCTCAACCCCAACAATAAGATGCAGACAAAAATACTTCCTAGGATTGCTTTTAGGTACATGATGAATGTACTGGGCCTGTAGTGTGCCCAGTATCATACCTGATGTGCATAATACTTGCGTGGACTATTTCCTTTGGTCCTCATAGAATAATAACTCATTTCCTCCTTTTTAGATCTTCCTCTTCCTCTTTTGTGAAAGTCCTTTGTGCTTTTCCTTTAAAATGTTTTCTTTCCACACATTAGATTGGAAGTGTGAGTCTTCTGTTTAACATTATCCGGGTGGGGATTAGGTGAAATCTACATTTAGACATAGATTTAGCAATAATTAGGAACTGATTATGGCAGCATTGAAGAATTTAACATATTATCCAGATGGGTCCAAGTGATCCTTTAGAGTTAATGTTCTTCTGCTCTGGATAGGAAAAAAAAAAAAAGGTATTTAGAGAATGTAAGTAACTAGAAGAGGTTCTACATTGAGTTCTGTGGTTGGCATGAGGCAGTAAGTGTAGTTGTCCATGTGGCCTGAGAAGAACAGACCAGGAAACTATCCCTTAAAAATTAATGACAGGAGAAAGAAGAATGATACAGTCCTTTAATGAAGTCTGAAGAAATTTGTAAAAATTAATTCCCAGTGTTAAACTGTAAGGTAAATAAATTGCTTTTTTTCCACACTTATGGCTTGGAAAATAACATTCAAACCCTTAAACTCCCAGTTGCCAAAATGAATAACAATAATTATAGGAGGCCTGCTACATAATGGTCATTTTAATGACCATGTTTTAGCTTTTGTGATATAGTTTTTTTTTTCCTTTTTGAAAAATTTGAGAGACTTTTCCAGCTGGTTTTAGGTCCCGTATATTCTAATGAGTATAATTATGTCTTCCAAGCAACAATGTCCAGAATCCAAAGAAGCAAGGAGGATTAGACACTGAACATCCTGTATTGCCAAAGAGAATTTAATGATTGTTTGCTAAAACCAGGCAAACAATCATTTGTTGAAAAATAAAAGGCATTTTTCAGATGCTGAGTCAGTGGAGGACACACTGCACTCCTGCTGCTTTTGTCCGTGGCGGGGATGAGAGAGGGTGCAGAAAACTGTGCCCTGCCATGCGGGTATTACACTTTCCCCACTGTGCTTCAGGTTAAACCCTAATACCACGTGCAAAGACTAATCAGTTATTGAACAGGAGGCTAGAGAGTCCTTCACCAAATTCATCTGTCCTTCATTGGAAACTATTTTCAGTTGGTTTTAACATTGCTCCAAACTGTATCCATAAAGAGCTACACCACCGACCTGGGAGAGGCAGGGAGGGGTTTGCTGTAGCATCGCTCTAAAGGTAAACAAACAGCTACCGACCACTTGATGAAAAGGACAGTTGCACAATATGCCCACTGTAGGATGACCCTTCTGATCAGAGCCTGTGAGCATTAAGAATGGGCAGCAAACTCTGGGAGGGGCCTTACTCGACTTTTGTGCTATGCTGCACTGTGACTCCAGTTGTCCTTCTGGAAGTATGTCGAGGGCTCTGAGGTGCTACCCTATGGTAGCAGTTGCTAGAGGCTGATTAAGAGCAGATGAAGCAGATGAAGTCCCTGTATCTGCTTTGACTGAGGTGCTTGTTCATTTGGAGCATCGTTGGTTCTGATGTGATGGGTTTGTGTAAGTAGAAGTAGTTTATGGCTCATTTCTGTACCATTTATTGCTTCATGGCTATGGCATGATATGGCTTCCAGCTATTAATGAGGACCCCTCCTGAAATGAAGGATGACAAGATGGTAATGTTTTCCATGTGTAACTTGCCTTATTTGTGGCAGAACAAAGACCTCACTTGGATCCTTTCATTATCCTCATTGTGTACTGGCCAACGCAAGGGCAGAGATTAATGGCCAAGATTTACCAGTCATAATTATAACAACAGAAAGGGCAAGTCCCCTGACTGTTGTCATCATCGGGACTCTTGGAATCCAGCTCCATATATTTTGCTGTTACACCTTCTCTTTCCCTAAGCCTTCCTTGCTTTTTTTTCTGGTTTTCTGCTGTTTCTAGTAGAAAATATGCAAAAGCAGAAAGGGAGAGGCAGGAATCATTTCCCTGTGTGTTCATCTCTTAGTTGACAAGAAACAAGAATATCAGAATCTTCTGCTAGACTTTCATTGGGCCAGAATTATGTCTCACACCCCTAAGTCACTTTCAAAGGGCTGTTAAATCACTAAGACTGTGATTCTTCTCCTGGGCCTGGGTACATTGGTGCCGATTGCTTATTGCAGCACTAGTCTCAATAGACAAAAGATGAAAACATCCCAAGTGTCCATCAATGGGAGAAGTGGCAAACAAAATGTGCTATGTTCATATGATAAAATATTATTCAGCCATAAAAAGAATGAAGCATTGTTGTTTAAATATCTGATTCGATCAATCCCAATTTTTAGTTTATTAAGACATAGACATAGGAGTGGAACTGCTGGGTCATATGGTGACCCTATGTTTAATATTTTGAGGAACTACCAAACTATTTCCCAAGTGGCTTCACCATTTTATATTCTAGTAGCAATATAAGAGCGTTTCACTATTCACATTCTTGCCAACACATTTTAAAATAGCTAACACAGTAGGTGTGAAGTGGTATCTCATGGTTTTGATTTGCATTTCCCTAATGATTAATGATGTCTTTTCATGTGCTTATTGGCCATTTGTCTATCCTCTTTGGAGAAAAAAAAAAGAAATACGTATGTAATTCCTTTGCCCATTTCTAAATTGCTTGTCTTTTGTTGTTGAGTTGTAGGAATTCTTTATATATTCTGGATAGTAAACCCTTATATTTTCTCCCATTATGTGGGCTGCCTTTAAACTCAGTTGATAGTGTCCGTTGATGCACAAATTTAAAAAAGTTATTGAAGTATAATTCACACATAAAATTATACTAGTTTCAGTTGTTGTATGAACATAGTGATTCAATAATTGCTTATGTTGCCAAATGATTACCACAATAAGTCAACATCTGTCACTGTACATAGTTATAAAATATATTTTCTTGTGATTAGAACTTTTAAGATTTACTCTATTAGCAACTTTCAAATAGATAACATAGTATTATTAACTGTTGTCACCATGCTACATATTATATCCCCATGACTTAATTTATTTTATACAAGTTTTAAATTTTGATAAAGTTAAAATTATTTTCTATTTGTGCTTTGTTGCTCATGCTTTTGATGTCAGCTCTAAAAATGTATTGCCAAATCCAAGGTTATGAAGATGAATGACAGCACACTTGGCTTTTTATGGTACAATGTTAACATTACATGAGTATTTTTTGTTCCTTGAATGATCACCAAACATTGATTTTTGTTTAAAACTTAGGAATTAAGCCCTGGCTGGTGGCACAGTGGATAAAGCACTGGTTTGTGAACCCAGAAGTCACTGGTTCGATTCCCAGCTAGGGCACATAACCAGGTCTCCAGCCAGGTCTCCAGCCAGGTCTGTAACTGGTGAAAGGCAACCATATATTGAAGTCTCTATCCCTCTTTTCCTCTTTCCTTTCCCCTCTATCTAAAAAAGTAATAAATTAAAAAAAATAAATAAAAATAAAAAACCCTTAGGAATCACCATGCCATTAACCTCCCCATCAGTTGTTGATATCACAGCCACATACAGAAGAAAAAAGAGTGGGTTGAGGTAGGAACCAGAATCCAGAATACTTGGCTTCTCTTTCAGGCTCTGCCAGTGTGGCAGATACTTGGTGACCTTTCTGTCACCTATTTCCTTCCTTCTGTTAACAGCTCCAGCTATTTGATACTCTGTGCCTCTTCCATTCTCAGTCTATATGCTGGCTGTGGAGTATGGCTCCTACCTTAGAGCTAGGCACATGATTGAGTCACAGTCTAGTCATGGCCATATGCAGGACATTTTGGTTCAAGTAAGACATTTTATTTTAACTCATTGAGACACAATGGGTTTTTGTTTTTGTTGGTCATTATGGTGCAGAAGCATATGCTCCTTCTCATTGGACTTTACTTCAGGAGAAAAAAGCCTGGAGCTAATGGGCAATACCTGGTGATATAAGATGAGGACCTATCTGAGAATGGGGCTAACTTAGATGAGGGAGAATCAATAAGAAAGAATGAGGTCCTGGTGAAACTTTTTGAAACTTGATGACAGGTTTACTTGAGGTTAGTCTTCTCCTCTAACTTGAACCAATAACTCCTCTATTTGCTTAAGCCAGTTTGGGTTGGGTGTAAAATTGCTTGCAATTGACAGTCCTTCTGGATCCAACTGGTAACCAGCTATGGACCTTTGAATGTGTCACTTCCCATCTCCTGGCCTCTGCCTTGAATCTGCGATGCACAGAATTCTTTTTTGGAAACTGAGAAAGACGCTGGGAGGTGAAGGAACAGTCTCCAAGGTCACGAAGTATATCCTCAGAAACACTGAAATCTATAAGCTCAAGGTTCTGCCGTTCAGTTCTAGTGCAGAAAGAGGATTGTTTTTTATGAAGCAGAAAACCGACTGCTGATGCATTCTGCAGACTTGCCGGGACCTGAAAATTCCAATATTACAGAAAGGAATCTGAGCTGTTAGGTAAATTACTTCATACGTTCACCCTGCTGAGCTGCAGATGGACAGTACAGTACAGAATGTACCAAGAGAAGTGCGTGCACCCACCGTTGATGTCCTTTAGATCTGCAAATTGTACTTGACAAAGGAAATTAAGTTTGGCTCAAAGAGAGCTTGAGGCAGTTCTGAGATATTGAATGAGCTCCCACTCTTTCTTTCTCTTTTAAAAAACATCTCAAGTTCATGAACTCATTTTCTTTGCCTTACATTTCATCATCTCCCTAACAGATGGGATTATTACCTACATCTTGGCTAGGCTAAGAATGTAAGACTGTTACTTTCTCTGAGACAGTTCCCTTTCCCTGCAGGCTACCTTCAACTGGCACACACCTGTGTGATTAGAAAGACCCTTTCTTACACTGCAAATGCTTAGGTTTTTTGTACCACCCCTTCTTTCCCCTCTCCTCCCCACCCCTCCACTCCCCTCCTCTCCCCTTTTCTCCCCTCCTCTCCACTACCTTCTGTTCTATTCCATTCCCCTTCCTTTCCTTCTGCTCCCTTCCCTTTCCCTTGCTACTTTCCTCCCTCCTTCCCATTCGCCTGCCCTCCCCCCATTTTAAGAGAATACTCAGCTTCAGGATTCTTCTCCAGGCCTACCTCTTCCTGCAGGAGAGGATTTTATTTTTTCTTGTCTTCTGGATAGCTTATGGTGTGAGTAGTAGCCCTCCCTTCAGAGATAACTAAATTACTTTAGAAAGACAAATACCATATGATCTCACCTATAAGTGGAACCTAATGAACAAAAACAAACAAATGAGCAAAATAGAACCAGTGACACAGAAATAAGAAACAAACTGACAATGACCAGAGGGAAGGGTCTAATCAAGGAACAGGTATAAAGGACCCATGGACATGAAAACCAGGGTGGGGATTGATTGTGGGGGTAGGGAACAGAGGAGCACCATGGGGGAAAACCTGGGACAACTATGATTGAACAACAATTAAATAAAAAGATATTCACAAAGCATTTCTTTTTTTTTTTGCTTGAAACTTGATAAAAAGGGAAAAAATAAACTTGGATTCCCACAGAGGGAGAATTAGCAGCCAGCAGGAGCAATTATGGAACATTAAAAAAAAAAAAATCCAGCTTCTAGCTGTATATTTTCATTTTACAAATGATTGCATGACAACCAGAGTGGCAACAGGAGCTGCTCAGAATTGTGCAAATAATTCCTGGCATGGTCAGTGCAGTCTACACCAAAGCTTTCACTGATGCTCTGTCCAGAACAGAGCCTAAGTCCCTTCCTGATAAAGAACTCCCACAGTTTCTAGGTTTTACATTAGAAACTAAGTAGAACAGAACCATAATTTTCAAAAGGAGGCTACAGATGGCCAGTTTTATGTGATATATTTTAATATGCATAACTGTTGAGTTATTTGCATAACCTCTGGTTTAGTCTTTCAATATTCAAATTTATTCTATTTTATCTTAATATGTACATGTAGATTTATGATTTAGAAAGACAAATGCCATATGATCTCACCTATAAGTGGAACCTAATGAACAAAAACAAATGAGCAAAATAGAACTATATCTAATCTACACTACTTACTGTTTTCTTGCCTCTGTTCTTTCCTTTCTAACCAAAATCACTCCTCAGTCTTTAGCCTTTTGGGGAAAAGTAATTACTTGCTTTTATTTTCCTGCTTATATTTATATATTTATAAAAATTATCAATGCACCTATTTAAACATTACACATATATACATCTTCCCAGATAGTTTTTGATATTATGCTATACAAAGAAGATAATATTGGATACACATTAATGCATATTACTTTTAGCTACTAATTCAACTGTAGTATTTTAACATAGGTATGAGTCATTTGATTATAAATTGAAGGAAGTCTTGAATGTATTACTTAGTCACTCTGTAGCCTCTTGCTAGCACCTGTACTCTTCCACATGCCGCCCCTAATGCCCTTCACATGCCCTATTTCAATTAACACAGAGATGAGGAAGACTTATGTGCTGTCAGTACGCAATGAATAGTTGTCAAATAGATAGAACTCAAGTTATGAATGAAGACTGAAATACAATTTCATAGAGAAATGGCAGAGTGGGTTGAGGGTGGAATTTATCAGTAATTGTAGCTTGGATGGAGTGTGTATTCCAGAGCAAAGAATGCTAAAGCCAGAAAGCCTTGGAGCAAATGTACTCCAGTTATCCTCATGTTTAGTGAGGACAAGAACTACCTGGAAAACACATCAAGAAAAATGATACTGTTGGAACCTGATTCAGTAGCAGTAGATGTTATCTAGGAGTACACATTTTTAAGAAGTGCCCCAATGGGACACATTTTTAAGAAGTGATCCTCAACTAGATTTTGAAAAACTTTTTCTTTGGTATAAGGAAAGGGGTCCAGGTCCTCATTGACTTATCTAAGGTCAACTGTATTTGTGGCAAAGATTGGACTATAAACTAATTCTTACTGTACCTCCAGGTGTTTTAGTTTCATAATCTTTCATGAAGGCTCTAAAAATGGTACAACTGGCTTCCTTGCCCAAATCTTCACTTGAAAAAAAAATTTTTTTTTTTTTCCTCCCAAATGCGAGATGATCATTTTAAAGTTAGAATGGTTCTTAGGTGATGGAGATGAATCTTATCAACTAAGTCATCTCAAACTAATATTACTTTTCAGATAATCAAGGAATATGATTTAGGTAAAAGACTTGCCTATCCAGAATAGTCTGTCAAAAGAATATTAAGTAATCTCATCCCACTTGCAGCTTGGTTATTTTTCACTTAGAATCTGAGGAAAATAACTCTGTTGATATCTTTGATACTGGCTTTTAATCTTATTTGAATATGTCTTCATGCAGGTGGAAGAAGAAGTCATTTGGTGAAATAAAATAGGTTACTGGTATTATGAAACATTTGGGGTTATGTTATGTATTCATGGCTCATCATGAAATATTTTTATATTCCCTGTGCTTCAAGGGATGAATAATATTGCCTATACAAGTTTACAAAGCTTTATGTTTAACATAAAATAGTTTAAGACCTCATGGGGCAAATCTGGTTTATAATTAAAATGTTGCGGACAGTGAGTCTCTCATTAAAACAAAGTAAAACCTAACTCACACCATTAAAGCACCTCCATTCATTACTACAAACATGCACCATCTGCGGTGTTTTGTGCCTCCCAGTTTCTTATTAGCAGGGGAGAGATCTGAGTTGACTTCTTCCAGAAATCAGTGTGTCTTACATAATGGAAATGCACACTGCTATTGGCGAGTGGTCCTTAATTACTGAGGGGAGCCTCTGACCAAGTGCTGATGCTGAAAAAAAATGTCCTTCACTGGTGCTTTGAAAATGAGTCATCTGGCCAATTTCTACTGAAGTCTACTTTTCTTAATGATGTTACCTTTTACGACTAGAAAACATTTAATTATTAAATTTTCAGAAGAAATACCCATTTATTCCATTCATAATGCTAAAAAAATAACTCATTATTGGCTGCCAACTTTTACATCCTCACATCCTACTAGCCTAAGCTCTCTCATCTTCTCCACTGCTCTTTTAGATGATTAAACAGGCTTAGAGAGGTAAATAGTTTGCAAAGGCAAAATAAACTGGTGAGTCACAGATGTGGGCATGATGCTTCTCTGGGGGACATTATATCATAAAGATATTGCAAGGCTGCTCTTTGGGGGTAATAGCTGTTGGCATATAAATGGACTCTAGCTGCATTGAAATACGTTGGTATTTTAGGCAGGGATTACACTCTACCTCTTCTTCTCAAAGTGTGGGCCACAGACTAGCAGCTTTTGCATCACCAGGGTTCTCAGGTGCCATCGAGAACTGCTGCATTACAGTCTGCATTTATTTGTTTTTATTTTAATTATTTAAAAAAGTTCATAGGATCTGTACTTCAAGTGATTTGTATGTACCTCAGTGTTTGAGAAGCACTGGACTAGATGATCTTTAATTTACCTTTGACCAGTAGTACTGTGGTCCATGCAAACAGTGGACTCCAAGCCTCCCTTCTATGCCATCCATCTCTCAAGATCGCCCACCCCAAAAAGGATGCCAAAGCTTTTTGAAACATTTGATTAGTCTCTAGATACAGTACTGTTCCATCCCATCTTCCCCCCATTTTTCAGCTTTTTTTTAGGGTAGGACAAGTGATTTTACTTAGTATGCGAATCTGATCATACGCTGTTACTGACCCTCCCTTCTCAAAGACGCATTGCAATTCCACCTTCCCCTTTATCTTGTTCTCATGGTTGATTATAAGAAGCCTGTAATTTATATCAGTCTCATCTCCCTCTCTTTTGACTATGTCTAACAACTGTGAACACAGTTTGGATTTCCTGGACAAATCCTTATCCTCACATTTACTGTTGAAGGGATCCATGAACTAAGCGGACACAGATAGAATTAATCGTTTCCCACTTGAACACATACTGCATCCAGAATAGAATTGGAACTTTCACTGAAGCTACAAAAAATTTTTTTTGGAGTGGTGAAAAAAATGCAGGACCTTGACAAAGGACAAAAGAATAGGTCCGGGAAGTTATCCTCCATGGACATCGCTGATATACAATGCAGCCTGTCCAGAAAAAGTCCAGCCATTCCATTATTAATATAATGAGAACAGTTTGCATAACATTGATGTAACCTGGCAGCCAAGGGGAGTGGACTGGAATGTGCGTGTGTGAACAATGATGACTTCACAGTACTAGTCATTGGGGGCAGTAGATACTTTTGAATGAGCATGTGTATTTTGTGACTGTTACATTTAAAATGACTAGAGTAATGAATCTGCATTAAATTTTGTGTTAAGCTTGAACATTCCTCCATGGAAACTATTTGGATGATTCTGAAGGCTGTAGCTATGGGCAACTGGTGATTGGCATCTTCATCATGAGAACATGCCCACTCATGCATCATATCTCACTTAGAGATTTTTGGTGAAACATCAAATCACCCAGGTCACTCAATACCCACTACAGTCCAGATTTGACACCCTTCAATTTCTGGCTTTTCCCAAAACTAAAATCACCTTTGAAAGAGAACAGATTTCAGACCATTGATGAGATTCAGGAAAATGCAATGGGGCAGCTGATGGTGATTGGGAAAAGTGGGTGAGGTCCCAACGTGCTTACTTCGAAGGGGACAGAGGCATCATTGTCCAATGTACGATGCTTCTTGTATCTTCTTCAATAAATGCCTCTATTTTTCTTATTACATGGCTGGATACCTTCTGGACAGATCATGCATGTGCCCTGAGAACATCCAGAGTGTGTGTTGCAGAGAGAGCACAGCAGGACTGTCAGGGGAGTGGGATCTGCCTAGGTTTTTGTGAACATGGAGTGGCCAACTGGTAACAGGGTTGTTCAGCTATAGCCATCAGCCTTCAGATAAATACCTGAGGTTCAAAACTCCTATAGCTTAGAGTTGGCAGCTGGGAATAGGGTTAGAGAAGGCAGGGAATCAATTGAGAATGCAGAAGAGAGAAGGAAAAGGATGACTAAAACTGTTCTGAGTTTTTTTTTTAACTTTACTTCATTTGTATAAAGTCGGGATCGTTGAATTTGATATGCTAATTTATGTATCATAGATATAAATTCCTGTTTGGTGTTAATGAGTGCTATTTTTTTAATAAGCCTGAAAAGCAAAGCGCACAAAAGTGGGAGAGACACTATATATACTGGTATAATTTTTTATTCCTTGTTATTGTAGTTGATGTGAGAGCTGAGGTTGGGAGAAACGAATTACAGCATTTTACCACATTTTTAGGTAAACTTTAGTACCTGCACTTTATGCTTTGAAAAACCTTTTTTTCTGACTTCACCCACCCTTTCTTCCCCATGTCTTCTCTCTTTTATTATTTTTCTTTTAAATTTAATTTTATTGTTGTTGTATTACATCCATCCCCTTTTTGCTCCCCTCTGTCCCCCTCCCCACCACCCATTCCCCCCAAAGTCAATCCCACCTGTTGTCCATGTCCATGGTTTCTTTGTACTAGGTTCTTGTCTAAACTGCTCCCCTTCCTTACCTCTTCCTCCCCACTCCCCCGAACCCTCTTTTATTCTTATACCCAGAAAGCTAAAAGGTAAGAAAGAACCCTTTGTTAAATTACATGAAGAAAGTTTCCTGATTCTTCTCTTTGACTTCCCTTTTCCTTTTATTTTAAAAATTTTATTTATTATTTTTAGAAAGAGAGGAAGAGAGAGAGGAAGAGAGAGAGGCAGAGGGAGAAACATCAATGTATGGTTGCCTTTCACCTGCCTCTAGCTAAGGACCTGGCTGGAGACTTGCCTTGCAATCTGGTTATGTGCCCTGGGTGGGAATCGAACCAATGACTTTTGAGTTAGCAGGCTGGCACCTTATTCACTGTGCCACCACAGTGAATTTTAAAGATCATCAAAAAGAAGATGATGCCAGCCCATATCCAGAGGTTGGGCTGGATAATCCTTTGAATTTCCCTGACATTTAAGCCTCCCTACATGATGTCCTGATTGGCAGAATAGAGTTGGCTAAGAGTGTGAACTCTGGGCTGACAGCCTGAGGTCCTATCTCACCTCTGCCCTTTCTAACTGAGGACTGTAGGAAAGTGAGGAAGCTTTGCCATGCCTAGGAATGTCAGTACCATCTATCTCCTTGGGTTATTAAATATGATTAAATGAATGTGCTTAGCATAGTTCCTGGCATACAGCAAAGGTACATTAGCTATTCATGTCATCTACTGTTCTGACATTCCCAGAACCAAGGATATTAAAGCAAAGAGGCCCTTAGAAGTTAAATTATCTATCAGCTGTTGTTTGGGAGCACCCCTAAGTAACTCCATAAATTCATATACCTCAAGGATGCTGAAAACAGAAGGGTAAAGAACTAGATCCATGTGACAGAAGTCTGAAGATGTCTCATCCAAGTCTTGCCTAGTTCAATATCTAAGATGAGAAAGTCAAAGTGATTCTGTGATTAATTTTCTTGGGCTCCAGTTATCCAGATTGAGGCTGACCACACTGACCACATTTCTTCTTTGGCTGCCTATTATCCAGAGCTCAGAATAAGCCAGCCCTGAGATGTTGTTTTACAGAGTGATTATTCTTGAGCTTACATGAAGAATATGGAGCCATGCTTTTGTACTGTGTTGTTAGCCATACCATAAGTATTTATAGATTGTGTGCTAAATAGCTAAAGCTTATCATTTTTGGTGGGGGGGTTATGTCTCAGCTTTGGATAAACAGAAAGGTAGTATTTGCCCCATATGCTAACTATCAAAGGCAGTAAGTCTGAACAGATATGGAGAGAGTTGGAGTTATATAGGTGTAAATTATCCATGAAAATAACCATATGTCTAATTCTCTATGGTCTGAACTTAATAGAATTACCACAGCAAAAATATAGTCAATAAATATTGTAGTAATTACGTATGGTACCAAGTGGGTACTAGAAATATAGGGGGAACCACTTTGGTATATGGTTGTTTATGTTGTACATTGAAACTAATACAAAATAGCATTGAATGCCAACTGTAATTGAAAAATAAAAAAAAAATAGAATTACCTTGGGAAAACTGATAGAGATGTTGATAAGCATTATAGAGAAGGAATAAATTTTCAGTCTGATATAAATATCCTATAATATATGTGCATACTAGATATCAGAAGAACTATAAACCATATCTCTCTTTTTCCATATTTTTTCCTAATCATCACAAGTATTTTAAGAGATGATATTCTCTTTACTCAGATTAAAAAAAAAAAAAGAAAGAAAGAAACAAACTCTGAGGATCATAGCTGTTCACTGAGCAAATGCAACAATTGGGACTGGCCTTTACATCTGTCAACAGATCCTCCACTTTTCCCCATTGTTTTTTTGATTTTTTAAAAAGGTTTTATTATTTTAGAGAGAGGGGAAGGGAGAGAGGCACGGGGGGAGAGAAACATCAATGTATGGTTGTCTTTCACCTGCCTCCAGCCAAGGAATTGGCTGGAGACCTGGCTTGCAACCTGGTTATGTGCCCTGGCTGGGAATCAAAACAGCAATCTTTGGGTTCACAGGTCGGTGCCTTATCCACTGTGTCACCAGCCAGGGCTCCCCATTGTTTTTTGTTACCACAGCTCATGGACGTAAAAACATGGCTTTGGTGCACTGAAGGCAGCTTTCTCCAATAAATAATGAAAACATATTTGTCAGAGTTGCAACCTGCAGTTGCAACTGAGGTTTTTCACTCAGTTTTGGACAAAAAGAATGAGGTCAAAGGGCTTAGAAGTTAGCTTTGTTTCAGGAAAGGTGCCTTGAGACATCAAATGACATCTTGTGAGTGTCTGAGAGTGTTCTGTTGCTGAAAGGAAAGATAATTTCCTAGAATTCATTTCACGGACAGCTGAGTTCCTACCATGTGCTGCACATGGTTCTAAGCAAAGGAAATACAATAAAAGCAGAATTTATACTAGTTTTTGCCTTTAGAATGATTTTTATGTATTTTTTCACATCATCAAATACTTTGGCTTATAGGCTACTATTTGAAAGCCGTTTTTACTAGGTACAGCTTCTTGATACTTTTAATGCCTGCTCTAAGGGTACTTTTATTAGGCAACTTTAAATCTCACTTGTTTATCACTTACTAATTATTGAATCAGGAGCTACCAGATAGTAAGAGCTTTAGGCATTAAAGCAAGAGTAAACAGAATTTGGTCTTGTTAGATTGTTAGGGGAAATAAATCTTTTCTTCTTTTTTAAAAAATATATGTGCCATTATAAAATAAACATTTCAAATCCTACTGGTTTCTAGAAGCTGCTTGTTTTTACAGCTTAATTTGTTGCTGCAGCCACTTTGCTAACTTTGCTTCCCATTACCATTCCCCAGTTTAACCTTCAGATAATTTTTATTTGTATGCACTGAAATGGCTACTCATCTTATTGAAAGTATCATGGTCCAGTACTCAGAGGAGATGAAGCCAGGTTTTAGTCCCAGAATCACAACTTACTAGCCAAATAACATTGAATTTGCTACTTAAACTTTCTGGGATCAGGCTCCTCATAATTTTAGTGTTGTCTAAAATCAAGAGAAAAATTGATGAGGGATTTTTTTTGCAGGACTTAACACATGGCATATTAATACTACGTTTTTTTTAATATAGACTTTCTTCGGAAGTATGACTCTTGTCTCCCAAACTAGATGATCAAGTTTTTGATATCAGATATATTGTCATATACTGTTTTGTATCCCCTTATGTTATGCACTTAAAATGTTAGTAATATAAGTTAGGCAGTATTTAACTGGTTTAGGACAAGTGTGAATAATAATGTAAGGAATGAAATCACCCACTTTAGTTGTTTACACACATGAATACGCATGGGGTACTTTAAAAACCCAAGCAAGGAAGGAGGTGTTTTGGTTGGAAGCAAGGCTAAAAGGGCAATGTATCTGATCAGAAAAAGGGAATAGCTCTCACTTGGTACCTCTGCTGATCTCCAGCTTCTGTGGAGAGAAGGGATTGGAGGATGGTCTTTAGGAACAAATGGAATGGTATTGGGGTCCAAATGTCAAGACAAGTTGTAGTTAGGGTAGAAGCTGCTCTCCCTTTGTAGGGAGCTCAACAGAACTCAGAGACCTAATGCTTGAAAGTTTGAATACCCTGAGGTTTAATAGTGTTCGTTAGCTCTCTCATGAGAGGTTATAGGGGTGATGGGGATTCTGTGAGCTGGTTCCAGGGCAATACACAAGCACAAGAATGAAGGTACGGGGTATCTGTTTGACAATCAGAGGTTCTTCATAGTGGCTGCATTTGACAGGCTAGTTTGAGGGTATAGTGACATGGTTTTTGAAGACTCCAAAGCATAATATGAAAAATACTATTTTTTAGCATTGAAATAGTGGGGGATTACACCTTTACAAAAGGAGATTATAAAAACAGGTGTGGAACTGAACTTCTGCTCAGGGAAAATGGAGTAGACACTTTTTCCTATTCCTCTCATTACATATACAGACAGTAGCTACAATTCTAGAACAAACATCAGAGGACTTTTAAAGGTAGAGAGAAGAAGGCTAGGGACTTCAAGGCCCAAGGGGCATCAACATGGCAATAAGTTCCCTGGGTTTGACTTGGAGCTAAAAAGCCAGAAACTTAGAAGTACCAATGATATAGATCCTCCCACTCTCCCCAGCACCACCCTACCCCTTGCCAGGGCCCTGTTCCCCATTGACAACATTCTGCTCTTTCTAACCACAGGTCCAGGAAAGCGAAAGGAAGACAAAACATTTTTGTATTCTGTTCCTGACAAAGAACACAGAAAAATCTGTGCCCCCTTCTTCACTGCCATATTCACCAGCAAGGCCAAGTGGGGACCTAGATTTCAACAACTCATCAGGCTAAAATGAGGAGCCCTAAGACCAACATTGGGGTTTAGTTAGAGAAGCCTAAGTAGAAACTGGAATGTTTGCCATCATCCACGAATCACCAGGCCATCCCTTCCCACTATAGTATCAGTGGAAAACAATCATGCTGGGAACAATCACAAGGCACTCTCACCACTCCTAGCCAACAAGGTACCAATGGAGGTCTAGTGGGAGTCAGAACCCCCACCTCCATTCAGTGAGAGCGATGTCAAAATAGGGCAGGTAGAACAGAAGCAAGTTCAAATAAGATTCACAGAGTCATGACATAACATCCTATATCCAGGCTTTTATTGAAATTCACTCATTGTAGCAAGATCAATGAAGATCTCAAACTGAATGATGAGAGCAATCAATTAATTCCAATACTATCAGCGGTCTTAGAATTATCTGACAATATATTTAAAGCAGTCATCATAAAAATGCTTCAATGAGTATTATGAACATGCTTGAAACAAATAAAATGGTAGTCTCAGCAAATAACCAGAAGATTTAAAGAACCAAATGAAAAATTTAGAACTAAAAATACAGTAATAACCAGAAAAAAAAAAAAAAAAAAAAAAAAAAAAAAAAAAAAAAAAAAAAAAAAAAAAAAAAAAAAAAAAAAAAAAAAAAAAAAAAAAAAAAAAAAAAAAAAAAAAAAAAAAAAAAAAAAAAAAAAAAAAAAAAAAAAAAAAAAAAAAAAAAAAAAAAAAAAAATGGATAGATTCAACAGTAGGATGGAAAGGACATTGAAAAGAATCAGTTACCTAGAAGAACAATATAATTTATTCAATCTGAAAAGCAGAGAGAGAGAGGAGACTTAAGTAAATGGAACCTTAGACAGATGGCACTTACAACAAAACATTCAACATTAATGTTATTGGAATCCCTTTCATAGGAGAGAAAAATAAATAATATAACAATTAAGGAAATTTAGTTAATATTTTAAAAACTATAAAAAGAGATTTTTCACAGGCTCAGGTAATTTCACTGCAGAGTTCTAAATGTTTAAAGAATTAACTGAATTCCACACAATCATTTCCAGAAAGTAGAAGAGGGTATCTCGCAATTCATTTTATAAAGCTATTCTAACACCGTAGCCAGAAACAGACAACACAAAAAATTATAGACCCAAGGTGAAAGTCTGAGACTTTTGACCTTAGAGCTGAGTTAGCAGATCTTGGATTCTGTAGTCAGACATGCTCCTCCCTCACTGAATGACTCTGTTTGAATAATTTCATTCATTCATTTGCTTAATAAATATTTTGTATGTTTTTTTTTTTTTTCTATGAGCCAGGCCTGAGCAAAGTAATGGGGTTGTTAAATCTACTGGTCTCAATTTCTTCATTTTATAGGGTGTATAGGATTCTAAATTATCTTCTTTAATAAATAAAAAATTAAAAGGGCTTCATGATGGTCTAGTAGCTAAGAATCATTATTACATGTTTATGATAATTTATATTTGAAATTACAACTTGTCTAATAAACCCTTTAAATGGGAGATTGCCCCTATACTACTTCATTGATCCAATGCCTAGCAAAATAGCTTTTCATGTAATAGATGTTGAATTAAGTTTTTATTGAAGACATATTTAATGATTTTATCACTGGGTCAATAATTTAAGACAACTGCTTCCTAAAAAATACCCATTCTCAAATGCACACAAAACTTAAATGCAAGTATTTAAAATCTTTTCCTATGCCATAGCCCACCAGCTGTTTTTATACAATCAGGTAATGTTTAAATGTTTTGTATTAGGGGCTCATATAATTAAGCTCAAATGTATATTAAAATGACGCCCATTTTAATTAATCTTATTATAGTTATGCAACTATAAGCAAATGTCATAAACATCCATATTAGAGAAAATAGGACCCTGGAGGGACCATCAACCACAAGGATGGATTATAGGTTGGGAAATTGAATCTGTGATGCTTAAAGAGAACTGGAGTTGCTTAAAGAGCTATCAGCTTCCCTGATGATTTTTCTCTGATTTTCAAAGTGACAGCTTTCTATAGTCCTATGTATTTTAAATAAAACATGCTGTTGTAATTTTCAAAAGTGATGTAATGGATGTCTTTCATGACTCTCAGATACCTCATGAAATTGTAGATCTAGAGTCCATTAAGGAGATAAAAACAAGTTGGTTTATTTTGGTTTTGTCTCCATCTGTCCTTTTCTTCTATGACCTTTGTCCTGAGCAGGTAAAACAGGTGTCATGTGGATTACGGGTTAAGATTCTAGAATAAACTTAAGAAACTATTCTCCAGCCATTATGCAGTGATAACAGACTCACTGTAGACAACATTTTAGGAAAAAGTACAACCATTGTAATATAATGAGAACCATTTGTGTGACATCAGTGTAATCTGACAGCCAAGGAGAGTGGACTGGGATGCTTGTGTGTGAACAATGACACCTTCACTGTAATAGTGGGGGCAGTAGATGCCATTGAAGGAACATGTGTACTGTATGGCCATCACATTCAATATGACTGAGCATGTAGAGCATAAATCTGCATTAAATTTTGTAGTAAGCTTAAACATTCATCCATGGAAACTATTTCAATGAGATTCAGAAGGCTGCAGCTATGGGCAACTGGTGAGTGACAGCTTCATCACGACCATGCACCTGCTCATGCATCAGGTCTTGTCCTCACCAAGAGAAGAAACAAGTGTGACAAACAGATGAGAAAAGAAGGAGGCTGTTTGGCCCTTAGGACATAGAACCTGGCTTTCATACTTCTTCAGACCTTTATTCCAGGCTCCGAAATATGTTTGCTAGTGCTACAAATTTTGTCTTGCAAAAGTATCATTTTACACTGCCTTTATCAAGGAATTTTGAAAGGGTTTCCATTACCTTTTTAAAAATGAGGCTAAGGACATTTTGTTCAGAATGAAGGAAACCAAGTCTTTAAAAACTTATTTCACCTAAATGACAGTCCTATGACTACTAGTACATTTCATTAAATCAGCCCCCAGAAGTCTTTATTTACTTCTACTTCTAAATATCATCTTTAAATTATATATACTGAAGGATTCTCATCAGCTACTTTCCCTAAAGCTCCATGGTGCCCATTAAGTTGAAGTATAATAAAAAAAATGGCAGCTTGGAATTGGAATTTTATTTTCAGCTTGGGTTAATTCAGAGTTCTCCTTCTGAGAACACAAGAGCAGACGAAATTGAAACCTCAGTACCTGCCAGAATTGAAGTTGCTTTGTCAAATTAGCTTTCATTCTCCAGAGTGTGATTTGTTTCCTGCTTTTCCCTAAAGTAAAGCCCGTCTACGAGTTAAGGGTTTTACACCCTGAATGATCAGTTCCTAGCTTTATAAATCTTCAATCCTTTCTGGATGCATGGAGCCACATTACCTATGCTATTTTACTAAAAGAACTTTTATGCCTTGGCAAGTATTTTTTCCAAGTTGGAAATAAGAAACTAATTTACATTTATCAATTAGAAAATATTTATCTATATTAATTGAGTGTTGCCCAGGCATTGGGGTATATCTCTTACCTAATGGAGATACATTTCATAAATGAAAGTTTTATTAAAGTCATGTGTCTCTTATTGATCTTCTGAGATTTGCTTTATTAGGTGGTTTTGTCATTGTGTGAACATCATGGGTACACTTACGCAAACCTAGATAATATAGTGCCTACATACCTAGGTTATACAGTATCGCCTATTGCTCCTAGGCTATAAACTTACCTATACAGCATGTTTCTGTACTGAATACTATAGGCAATGGTAACATGATGGCATTTTTGTACCTAAGCATATCCGAACATAAAAAATAGCACAGTCAAAAATATGCTATAAAGTTAAAAAATAGGACACCTGTATAGGGCACTTACAATGAACTTGAAGGACTGAAAGTTGCTCTGGGTGAGTCAGCAAGTGAGTGGTGAGTAAATGTGAAGGCCTGGGACATTACTGGACACTACTGGACACTTTATAAACACTGTCCCAGAAGCCTTCTTCCTGCTTCCTTTTGACAGGATCCAAAATAGAACATGGGAGTTGTCATTGCTGCTCATGAACAGGGATATGGGCTGGACTGATTGGAAATATCAAGGAGAAATTGACTGGGTAAAGTGTAGATCATTGAAATAGCTACCATCAGGGGGGAGTTGGAAAGTGGCTTGAGGACCAGTAGGAACAAGAAATCAAGACAGACAGATAAAGGAACACAGGGGATTGTGATGACCATGGAGCTCTGGCTACTGCTTGTTGGCACTGTGTCAGATCGAAGAACTCTATGGTTTTCACTAAAAAAGAGGGTGTTTAACATGGAATGGTACATGAGTGGGGACTCAGCATTTTGATTATGGAAATTTGTTTTTGGCTTTATTATCCTGCAGAGAACTTTGGCATTGAGTTGATCATTGGAACCGGAAAATACTTCCCTGGCTCTATATCAGGGGTCCCCAGCCCCAGGTACTGGTCTCTGGCCTGTTAGGAACTAGGCCATGCAGCAGAAGATGAGAGGTGGGCAAGCAAGTGGGCAAGGCTTCACCCTGATCCCCATTGCTTATGTGGCTGCCTGAGCTCCATTTCCCCCATACCCAGCCCCTCATCTGTGGAAAAATTGCCTTCTAGGAAACTGGTCCCTGGTTCTAAAAAGGTTGGGAACTGCTGCATACTACCATAGAAAGCTATTAATAAGGTGGCAGTGGTACTTAATACTTGTTAAGTAGCTCCTGTGGACCTGTGTCCTTGTATGGGCTCCTAGTTCCCCAGTGAAGAATTTATAGCAATGTTTTGTAAAGACCATCCAACTAGGCTGCAGTGACCTCTGAATGTGTAGATCTAGGGGGACAGGCTCCTATGTGCAGAAACAGGTCAGTGGCTGATGGATGGGGGGTAACCTATGCATTCATAATTGAGGCACCCTTGAGTGAGAGGGAACCTATTGCCAAGTTCTACTCATTCCATCAGAGAAAAAAAAATTCTACTGAACCATATAACCTTCCATTTTTTATTGGAAATTCAGTTCCATTACAGTCTTGTGAAATTGTTGTCATATATGCAAGTCTGTCAATGACCAAAACATTGTTATGCAGCCAATGAATATATACACACCTTATATTTCTCTTGACACTGGATTTGGTCAACTAGAAAAGAAATTGATTCACTCACTAACCAATTCATTCACTAGTGAAGGAATTGATTCCTTCATTAGAAAGTGGCTAAATGGGATTTCCAGGCCCTTCATTATACTCTTCTCTCTACATAGCAGGTATGTTGACTTGTATTCATTGTCACTCTCAGGATAATCCAGTGGATTTTGTTCCCATAACCTGGGCACTAATGTCATCATAACAGTTACCATTTAAGGAATGTGTAATTGTTTACATGCATTGTTTAATTCTCACAGTAATTACAGTAAATTATATACCATTATCTCCATTTTACAGATGAGTAAATAGAGGGTCATAGACTTGCCTAAATTCACAGAATCAACAGTTTCAGTGTTAGCTCTGCTTGGTTCCAAAGCCCAGGTTTTTTTCATTGTTCTGTGATGCTTATACTGCCCTTCCTATGCCTTTGCGATCAATCAGAACCTTGTAACTGTGCAAGTATGAATGTGATTCAATTAGTGGCTATGCTACTGAAGGGCAAAATTCAAGAGGAAGCATACAACTGCTCTGTCAGGTTGGAAATCAACCTGGTTTTAGAGTATTCCAGAGGGCTATCCTATGTTGCCTACTGACCTGCAGAATAATCTGCTCTGAATGACTTTTAATGGTGGTCAAAAAGCCAGCAACTGCTCCATTTCTAGAGTGTTATTGTTACCATAGATAGTTAGCTAATTATTAATAAGAGAGGAAACAGAATTGAACATACTTGAGCATAATCAACTGGGGAACTTAAGCCTCTTTGCTTATTCAGGAAGCTACAGCTTGATCCTTGTCAAAGAATCACAGTGTTGGCCTGCCAAGGACTAACACCCCTCCCTCCCTCTTTCTGGTGCTGGATGGTTGGGTGAGAGCAGGGGGAGGTAATGTAATAGAAGTCAAAATGGAGTAGGGGGAGGTGCTTGACCATAGAGGCTGTCAGTCCAACTAGGGGTGGACCCATCAGAAGTCTGTGAAAGCTTGGGAAACTGAGGTTATTGTGAAAAAGCTCTTGGCCCATCCCAAACCCAGGGTACAAAGATGAGTGTACTTTCTCTCGAGCTTCCTCTCTCTCCACCCCTCCCCCACTTATCCCATAAACTTGTGCATTCCCTCACCATGGCCATGTGGCCCTAGCAGCCACATAGCCAGCAGCCCTACAGACTGTAAACATAGGCTTTAGGCAGGAGCCTGGGTACAGCAGCACTGTTGGGAACAGTGCTAAGCTACCTGGATGGAGACTGAGGCCACTTAGGAGCCACCTGTGGGCTCCAAAAGATTCACCTTTTATACATGACACAGAAACTCTGGACACTAGCCTTTGTTTTAGCCTTGCTGAAGACACAGATCAACTTTTTCCATGGTGCGGCAGAGATGGAACACAGGGCCAGCCTTCCAAGACTTCCATCCAAATAAACCTTGCCACAATCTCCCATGCATGGGTCAGTGAAATGCTTTCTCTTGCGATCCCATGTAAAAGCCCCACTTCCACCCGCAACATCATTGAGAGAATTCATTTGACATGCTTTACTGAAGTCTGTTCTGTGCCAAGAGGGAACTTCAAAGTCAAGGAAGTAACACTCTCTTCTAATCAAGAGATAGCAATGCTTCAAGATTGCTTGTAGAAGGCTGCTTACCTCCAGGCAGCACAAGTGCTTTTGAGGACCAATGTGTAATCTGTTGGAAGGAACATCACAAAGTGGAATCATCAGCACCTGCTAGTGAGCATCTGCATTTTGAAACCTTGGAAAATATCTCCATATTGACATAACGAGGATTTTGTCCCAGAATCCTGTAGCATTTATCAACTTAATTTAGTACAATTAGTGCAAATTATCCCTTATGGATGGGCCTTAGTTCATGAATTATTTGGTTTGTAACGAGCTTGCTTTAAATGATCAGAGAGACTGATGCTGTTTTGTGTGAACTTGCATCTTTGCCAGTCAATACAGCAAATTGCGCCAATTATTCATGAGGCCCATGCAATTTCCAAGTTGGCAGGAAGCAGAAGAGAACAAACTTAGGACCAGAGTAAAAAAATATATTGAGGAATAGGGTTTTCCAGGTTTTGATGTGAAAGTTGACTTTCCATAGCAACTGAGGCTTGACTTCAATTACAATTATGCATGATTAAACCTATTTCCCCCCTCCCCACCCTTAAATGAGAGGGAATTTGAATCATGTCATTAAAAAATTCCATGTGCAAAACAAAAACATACAACTCTACCTGAGATTTCAGGTTGCTATTGCTACTGCTTTTCTGTTAACTGGGTTTCTCCCATTAGATCATATTACTTTTGACATTCCTCACAGAGTGTTGGAAAGCCAACCAGGTACCCACCCCAAACAAAAGGCAACTGTTTTGCTTGAACAATCTAGGCAGTGAAGAAAAACTAACAAACAATAACAAAGTCATCTACCTTGGGGTAGACCTCGATTTTGCTATGAGTTTGGATGTTTGTTTTTAGGTGTTGGCATTTAATAAATACCCTTGACGTATATCCCATAGAGATATTTTCTAGATTTTGACTAAGCACTTTATAGTCATTAAAAAAAAACTCAACCTACAAGGTAGCTATTATTATAATTAGTCCCATTGTACAGAAGAAGAAATTTTAATTTAGGGATGTTACACAATTTCCTTAAAGCACCCTCCCCCAAAATTAAAGAACTAGGATTTTAATACACCACCCAAAATTACCTAGAACTGGTCACTTTTGAAAGACACTGTAGTGGGAATATATTCAATAAAATGGAAATAGAAATGGTTTACATACTACAATTGCCTTGACTAGTTATTAGTAGTTATTTGGTTTATTCAGAATTTGTTAACACTTTCAGGAAAACAAATGTACAAACTTTTCTTTATTAACTTCTAAGGTCTTGACTATTTGACCTCCAAAGATATCTCCAGAATTAACTTTTAAAAATATTCCAGCATATATTTCCACTTATCTCAGTCTCAGTGGAATACTTACTGTTGTTGGGTATGTCATTTATCTCATGCCTTGTGCCTATGTTCATGGTGCCACTAATGTAATTTCTTCTCACCCATAAGTACTAAAGTGCTACTTTCTCTGAGAGGCTTTTCTTAATATTCAGTCAAAATGAAATATTCCCTCATTTGGATTCTTCCACCAAATTAAGTGTACCATTGTGTCACCCTATTGTATTTGAGTTAGTATTGTTATATGTGTCCTCCTCACAGATTGTAAACTCCTCAAAGGCCAGTCATTTGTCTCATCCAAATATAGGCTCCTGACAGGTTTCTACTGGTTTTAAATAACATAGAAAGATAAGTTGAAAATATAGAATAATTATGTAGAAGACCTGAATTTCTTTGCTTAGGCATGAAAAGAAGAAAGAATTTTGTAGAAGAGGCACTTATAGTATTGACTTCCTCTATATCCAACACTTTTTTTTTTTTTTTTTAAGATTTTATTTATTTTTTTCAGAGAGAAGGGCAGGAAGGGAGGAAGAAAGGGAAAGAAGCATCCATGTATGGTTGCCTTTCACCTGCTTCCAGCTGGAGACCTAGCTGGAGACCTGGCTTGCAACCTGGTTACGTGCCCTGGCTGGGAATCAAACCAGTGACGCTTGGACTTGCAGGTCGGGGCCAATCCACTGAGCCACACCATCCAGGGCTATATCCAACATTCTTTAAAAAATATTTTGCCTTCTTTATTTGCTTTCTGAAAACAAATATTCAGGAGTTTTTTTTTTAATTAAATTTTTTTTTTTTTTTGTGAATGAGATTTAATTATGCCCTAGTAATTTCTTGGAAGAGGCCAGAGTTTACTGGGTCTCCTGATACTGCCTAATATTTGGGTCCTATTTAAGATCACATAGGAGACCCCAATGTGAACATCACTGTGCTCCTGGATAATTGGATCTGTGTTTAGAGTTTGATATACTTGCCCAGGGAGGACTGGTTTAAAGTGAGAAGCAAAGTTTAAAAGAGTAAAAGTGGAAGGAGTAAATTAGGAGAACAGTTTTTTCCCAGTTGTTAATTGAATCATTAAAAATGCCATTTTGAAACAGGGCAGGTAGGGTGTATTAATTGCAAGCATTAAAAGAGCAATAAATGTTATAGCACCTCTTTTAGCCATGAGTGTTGAGAGCTGTTAACAGAATTTTACAAGTGGGAGAGTCACCCAAATGTATTTGATGATGGTTTGTGTGCTTGCTAGGTGCCTGGACTATCTTGGATTTGAAGCGCCCTCATCCTAAAACATGCTGATATCTGTTGTGGGAGACAGAACGTGAAAAATAGGAGAGGTGTACGCAAAACTCCAGAAGCTCAGAGCAGGGAGCAAATAGCTCTCTAGAAAGACATCTGGGAAAGCCTCACCTGGAAGGTGGTATCTAAGCTTTATTTTGAAGAATAAATTTTCCTGGCAAAAAAACCCCCCAAAAAAACAAAAAAACAGAGCATTTCATGTAGAAGGTACAGCCTATGCCTAGAATGGAATTGCCAAAGGTTATGCGAGCATTTAGGAAAAGCAGATGATCTAGTGTTATTAGATACAGGGTAGGTGGTAGTGGCCCCTAGAACATGAGGCTGCAAATGTAAGATGGGACAGGGAGGTGAAAGGGCTTCTATTCATGGTAAGAGTTCTGAACATTATGACAGGCAGTGGTCTTTAAAGGAAGGTTTTTAGCTCAGAGGAGTAATTTGACCATATGACATGATACCGTTCAAGGACTAACTTCACAGGCATGGAAGCAACAGTCAAAACGAAAAGGAAGTGTTAACTGCTTTAAAGCTAGAGTCATCCTCAACCAAGTAATTGTTGAGAGCCAAGTTATTCAAGTCTGTCCCAGAGAGAGCCCTCCATTGGCTCCCACTTTCCCCCTGAGTCCAGGATACAATGTTCCAGGAAAATGACCTCTGCAATTCAAACGAGACAGTCAGTGCTAAATTATTGAAACCTGAACAATTGCTTGATCACTAGTAATTGTGGACTTTGGAACTTTTACGGAGTTAAATTTAAGGACTCTGAAAGGTCATGAAACTTCCCTGCAGTTTTTCCACGTTCAAGCCTTTTGGGTCTTGATAACTGCAAGTCCTCCTAATTGGGCGAAGAGCAATGATGGCCTTTTGTTGCCTGCCTAGGAATGGCCAAGTATATCTCAGATGTAATGAAAACTGTATGAAGCTCTTAATTTCTCCTCTTATACAGGGAACAGGCCGCCTCTCTTACCACAGTGATCAGACATGCTGGAAAGGAGCTGCTTGATTAGCAACTGTAGGCTCCAGTGGGAGATCAGTTAACTTTTCAAACATTCTCTGTTCAATGTCTTTTTCACCCCCCCCAGCCCTTCAGTCAAAGAGGTGAATCTTAACATTCGTTTTTCTCCTCCCTCTGTGTCTTTCTTCACTGGTCTTTTCTCCCCGTGTCATCCGCTGCTCATAACATGGACTGTTCATCTTGAGATTCTAGTGGGATGAACACGAGGGGTTTGGCAGGGTTAGAATGTGTCTCTAATTGCCTTCTCCATTTCAAGTTCACTTAAGGAATCATAGATGGAGATGCAGGTTTAAAAACCTGAATTAAGACTTGGAAATGTGATGTTTACAGGCTTTCACTCTTGGACCTCCTTCCTGCCCTGAAGGAGGTGAAAAGTGTGAATTTTGAGATGCTTTTCAGACCAATCCCTTATCCAATTGCTGCACAGATTAAATTATTCATGTTATATTGGCTCCCTGCAGTTCCTTGTGAAAGGGTTTAGGTTGTACTTAAATGGGATTACTCGATTAGTAAATATTACTTTTGCAATGATTACATCTTTTAGTGCCTTCACAAAGTGTCGAAAAAAATCATTATAGGATGTAGGACTTGTTTTACTGCCAAGGTTAAACTTACAACCAACATGCTGATGAATTCAATTCAGCAAGCATTTATTGAGTTCTTCCTCCTTCCTAGTGCTGGTGTTAGACCAGTGACTAAGGGAAAGACCTCACCTGCAAGGAGGTCACAGCTTGGTAAGATCTAGAAAGAACTGTCCCAGAAAGCCAAACAAAATGCTACTAACTTCATAGGCATTTGGGGAATGTAGGTCCTAGAAGCACTTTTTGTTTGTTTTTCCCCAGGCTGATATTGGTGGCAAACATAACTTTTAGTTGCCATGTACTAACTGACAGCTATAAGCTAATGTTAATATTATGTTTAAAAGAAAAACATGCAATAATAATATAAAATTGGGATTATCCATGTGTGATAGTGTCAGAGCAAAAACTTTACACTTTTAGGGTGAGCAAGTAGGACATGCAAATTAAATTGATTAAAGACAAATTCACAGGAGAAAAAGTTTATTTGTATGTGTACAGAAGAACACCAAATAAGTAGCAATTTAAATGGTTAAGGTTAGAGGCTTATTAGAGGAAATTTTGGTAGGAGAAAGGAGTGAGAAAGAAGGCTTCTATGGGAAGAATATAAAGGTTTCTGTACAGAAGACAAATGCATTTTTAGGAAAACATAGGAGATAAGAAAGTTTGTGATAGCATTTATCTCTGCAAATTGCACGGACTTTCCATCTAAGTTAGGGACATAAAATTCCTTGGAAAGGAGGATTTGCTTTCTTTTTTCCTCCTGGGAGTAAACCCACCCTGAAGGGAGAATTTATGGAAGGCTCATTTCCCAGAAGTTTCTTTTAATCAGATAAGGGAAGTTCTGAGAAGGCTTTGTTCTGCATCTGTTGAAACTCAAACATCTTCCTCTTAAAATAACCTTCATACCAACAATGGAGCTCCAAGTGTGTCTCCACAATAGGAAAAAAAGTTTCCTTATGTTGTTTTGTTTGTTGACAATCAAGTGTGGGACTCCTCTTAGGGAGGGGCCTGATTTTACTTTGGGCTGCAAAGTGGTCACCGTGTTTCATTTTGAAAATCAGTCCCTCCAAGCAAAGCCTGAACTTACTATGAGTTGGGTAAATAGCTTTTCACTTGAATTGATGATAGTTATGAGTGTTTGTAATGAGTGGGCCCCAGAAGGAGAGTGAGTTTAACAGAGAGGAGCTGACGACCCAATAGTACACTGGGACTCAAGTGGAGAAGATGACCAGCAACATCAATCTAGAAGTGAGAATGGCTGAGGAGCATTGAGAACAAAGATCTCTGCTATTGATGTTGATTATTTAGATTTAAATTGTTGGCCAGGCTCGGCTTGAGGGGAAGTGACGTGAATTCCTCACCCACACTTTTCAATTGGCCTAAGCCTTTGGGATTATTTTCTACATATAACATTTATTATACTTGGTGTATTACTCAATATGCACATTCTGAGACATTGAGAGAGTTATGGAGAGTTATAGTTTAACATACGGAGAATTCGCCAATAGGAAAATGTACTCAGAAACTTTTTTGTTTCAGCATTCATGTAAATTGTGACATTTCAAAAACATATTTTATTTTGATTAAAAATATTAAAGATAGAGAAGTTTTGGATACTAATTTTTTCAATGCTTATGTCCTTTACATGACTTAGAGAAAGGCAGGATTGGGGTGGTGCCCCACCAGGTCATAAGGAGAAAGAAGGGAGAATAGACTGAGGAAGTGAGATGAAAGACAGATTGTTAATTCTGCAGAGACACTTGTACCCTGAGATGCTGAGGAGAAAAATAAGCTTTCTAAGAATCCCAAGGACTACTGCTGGAATAGAAATGTAATTCAATTTTAAATTTCCATCTTTTTTTTTTTTCTTTTAATTTTATTGTTGTTGTATTTAAATTTCCATCTTAAAGGACAAGAAAATTCAGCAAGCTGAGTGATTTTGCAAAGTCTGAGGTTGACAGCCAGGTTATGTATGCTAGTGATGCGTGGTGAATGCATTGATGGTCATGGAGCATTCCCCAAGCAGAATTGGAAGGGAAGGTTTATATTTGCAAATGGGATTCTGAAAATACCCTGTGAGGTCTTTATTAATTACTTCTTTTTGTCAAGAGTATTTAAGAAGCAATCTCTTGCTGGTAGGTGGAAGGTGGGTTGTAAGAGGTGAGAGTGAAGCCAGAGACCCATTAGGAGGCCATTACAAGTTCTGTGTTGGGAAGTATGGCAAATGAGAAGTTCGCAGAAAACCTTCCTTGCATAGCATACTTGAAAATATTGGATCTCAAAAAAAAAAAAAATAATAATAATAATAATAATGCTCATGATCCTTCATGTTTGGTTGAGCTTGAGGAAAAAAGAATTCCTCTCAAGTCAGAAAGAAAATATGAATTCATAGGGCAAGTTCTGGAGTAGGAGCTGTCCTAGTGTTCTATGTTATCTACGACTACGACAGCCAACTGTTTGGATTTTAATCAGGCCAAAGTATAATGGGAGGTCATATGTGCAAATTGTGTACAAGACTAGGAGCCTCAAAGGATAATGACTTGACCTGTTGACTGAACTAGGAAAAATCTGCTCCATCCTGCCAAATGGGGCTGATGGGACACTTGTCTATATTGACTTTGGCTCTGGGTTCAGCAGAAAAATTATGAAGTCTCCCCTGAGAAGTGCTGACCATAACCGAGACTTATGCAAATTTGGTCTCTGAATTCTTAATAGTTGAGATAACCTGAAACTCGGAAGCCTAAAATGTAGTGTTACTTGACTCCTAAGGCCCTGGAAAACTCATATATGTAAAACCAGAATGCTGGTTAAAATATAACTGTAAAAATTTCACATTATTTTATCAGTTCAAAATCCTAAAGATAGGAGAAAAAAAGCCTCTGTGAATCAATGGAAACTATAAAATAAAGAGTCAAAAACTACATATACTGAAAATGATAAAATACAGATAAAAAATTAAGCATATTTTATAAGTTTTTAAAGAAATAGAAAGGAAGAAATGATAAATATCAATCTGATAGGTTTGAAAAACAGCCAACTACAAGTTGTAAATTGAAATAATAATTGACATTGGGGTCAAAGGATGCTATAAAACTCTATATTAGATACAAATGAAGTAAAAATTAGTAAACTGAAATATGGAGCTAAAGAAATTGCATGGAATGCAGGAAATAGTTGGAAACATGAAAGAGATTTTAAGGCACACGGAGGAGAATGAGAAGACTCAGCCTGAATAAAATCAGAGTTCTAGAAGGTCATCGAGAAAATAGGATAAAGTTGAAAATTCAGTTAGGGGTCTGTTTGCAGTTTTTGCAGAATGAACAGCTCCAATTCTGATTCTGAAATGCCAGAGAGTCCCATTATAATAGATAATAAGACCTCCATATGTAGAAATGTAAGGAAACTGGAGAACTCCAAAGGCAAAATGAGGTTATCATGGAAGTCGATGAGGAATGCTATGGGGTTAGCTGTAAAGGTAGAATGATTTGGGCAGTTGCAGGCAATGCTTCAGTGCTTGAACTGGTGCATTTTGCTGGTGAGATGGATTTAGGGCATGAGGGCAGTGGGACTCAGGCAGGATTGCTGCAGCAAGGCTGGTGGTGTATTAACTAGGAAAGATGGTTTCCCCCCTTTCATTCTCAGGATTTAGCGTTGTCCCCTAAAATATGGGAGTGTGGGGGAGGAACAGAATTTTCTCTACCATCCAAATTCTTCTGACCTAGTAATCAAATAGACAAGGGAAAATAACCAAATTTAGTGCTTACATGTGTATGGGAACCTTGTGTACAGGAGAATCAAAGATACCACATGCAAGAGAGGTTCAGATATAGTAGAAACTAAACAGGAGTATATAAGACATCCTGAGCTAGGCGATGAATTAATGTACCTTGAGGGCTTCGAAGGGTCACCTTAGGATGTTAAAAAGAGTGGATGTTTAGTAAGTAAAAGTTTGCCCAGTCATGCAGGTGGGTTAAAAGAGATTAGCACTGATAATTCAAATTCGTTTAAGTAATTAATGGGAGGGGCAATTATTTCTCTGGAGCCTGAAGCTAAAATTGCCTTTAGCTTCAGGTAACCTGCAAAATTTCCTGAGGCACAGCGGGTATTTCCCATTGTTGGTGCCCAGACCCAGGTGACCCATGCCTGTTGCAGAGCTCCCAGGCCAGTGGGTTGGTATGGAAGTCAGAAAAGGACAGTAAACTCAGATTCCAGTCAGTTGTGGAAGCTGTGGGGTTTAGAGGAGAAAAACTGTGTGTGTGTGTGTGTGTGTGTCCAGGAAGCTTGGTCAATGTGACTTGCAGAGAGCCTGAAGCCAGGGCTCTGAGTGAAAAGGTGACGTCTGCCGGGGCTCTTTTCTGAGAAAGCAGGCAATTTTAGTCAGATTCCCACCTGGCTGTTCCTGTCCTCAGGTGCAGTTTTAATTTTGCATTGTTCCAGCCAGTCAGTCACTGTCACTTCTCCTTGTTTCAGCAAGGTATTTTTTTCTGGCACTCTCTGGTTTTCCTCAGAATCTTTTCAAGGGCAATGGACTGTTGAAAGCATGGCTGCAGGAGGTAAATGCTTGGTCCTGAGACCGTGGCTTGCCTTTGGGCTTTCTAAATGGAAAGTCAGAGCAGTTCTCTTGTCACTTGAATTGTTCCTTACAGGACACCTTCGATAAAAAAAGAGCCAATCATTTTGCAAATACCTTTAGGTAATATTTTCTGCTTTCTAATGGCAGGCCATCCCAGCTATCACCTTATCTCTAAATAAATCCTCAGTCCCCTTCCAAGGGTCAGGGGGTTGCTTTCTATAATCTCTCCAGGCCCATCTCCTTCCTATTTTTCCTCTGAAATTACTTCGATCATCTTCAAATTCAGCATATTGGCCCTGGACCTGAATTTTTTAAAGTAATAAACTTTCATATTTTAAAATAGTGTTGTATTTACAGGAAATTGACGGAATGTAGAGTACCCATGCACCCTATTCTTACATTTTACCTCAGTCTCATTCATTTGTCAAAACTAAGAAATGGGCATTGGTACATGCCTTTGAACTAATCTCCACATTTTGTATATTTTTCCAATGATGTTTTTTATCCACCTAAGATCCCATATTGCATTTAGTCATCACGTCTCCTTAAATTCCTTGTGGCTCTGGCAGTTTCTTGGTTCTCCTTGTATTTGATGACTTTGACAGTTTGGAGGAACACTGGTTAAATATTTTGTAGAATGTTGCTGAATTTGAATATTTATGATCTTTTCCTCATAAGAAAGCTAGGGGTTAGAGGTCTTTGGCAGGAAGATCAAAGAAGAAGAATGTCATTTTTTAAAATCTGTAAGCCTTATCATTGTTGAACTTGATCTGACCGAGCTGGTTGTTTTTCTGGTTTATCCACTTTTTATTTTTTTCCTTTAAATACTGTGTTTTTTAAAAAGTAAGTCACCAGGTGCATCCACATTCAAATGGAAGGGTTACGCTCCACCTCCTGGAAGGGAACAAATTGTAGGGATCAATAATGCATATGCCAAAGTGCATTATTGCACTTTATTTTGCACATTATTTTGAGCTGAAGGCATGTAGCATGAACAGATACAGAAAGAAGCCTTCCCCACACTTCCCCTTTTATCTCACTAAAAGGAGAAACTCCTGAACAATGAGGACTGCCATGAATTTTCTGTCCTGGGGGAGTTTTGTGGCTACGAAGAAGACAGGAAGCAGGTGCTGAGACCAACCTGCAGAAGCCACCTGGATCCTCCACTGACCTCCCCTGTATTTACCTACCACAGTCACCTGCCATTGGAAGCCTAAACCTTTTTCCTTTGTCGCTTTTCTGCTAATTGATTTTTCTTTGCTAAGATGCAAATAAGCCCACATTTTAACTGCTTTTAGTTCTCCCATGTGAATGCTTTCTCCATGTTACTATACATCTGTATTTTTTCTTGTTAGTCTAGAAAAAGATCTAATTTGTAGGGCCCCAGCCAAAGATTTTAGGAGGGTAGAGGGAAAACAAGATTTTCTTCTTTTACAGTTCCTTCATATGTTATTTGGAATCTTCCTCTAAAGGAGATTTGTTTCCTCTTCTCCATTTATTTATATCACTGGTTTTGATTGTCATTCTCCTCCTCAGGCTTCCTTGTTAGACTGGATATTTTATTCAGTACATATCTTGATTCTCATGCCTGCCTTCCTTTGGATTCTGTCTCTGTCATCAAATTCTCTGTTTTCTCTAGGCTTTATCTTGCTTCCTCTGGGAGGAGGGTGAAAGGTAGAAGGGAGTAAATAAGAAAGAAAGTCTCACATTGTGGAGTGGAAAGGTGGAGAGAGAGAGGGAGAGAGAGAGGGAGAGGGAGAGAGGGAGGGAGAGAGAATGGACTTAGCATACATGAAATGACAGAAAATGCAGCAGAAGCAAGAAATTAGAGCAAGAGGTGACATTGAGATGATACATCCCCAGATATCTCATAGAAACCATGGGGGGAGCACAGGAATTCCTACACTTTAAGGTAAAAGGCTATTCTGGGAGGATTCTGTGGACAGCCAGGTGGCCGACATCCAAGTTATGTTGAAAGCTACAGATCATGGAGGCCTTAGAGTTCAACCCATCAAGTTCCTAAAGATGAAGAATCTAGGGACCTGAGTGTTTTTGTGGATTGTCTAAGGTCAGAGTTGTTCCCAAGGGAGCCAGAATCAAAAAGTGAGGCTTCCTGATTCCCCACCTAATTCTCATTTCAGGATGCTGCAGCTGTTTCCTTGTAAACTGATTGTGATACTAAGATTGAGGTCTTCCACCCCCTTGGGAAGTTTGAGGCTATAACTAGAAATAGCCTCAAAGGGATAGTAACAACTTAGAGGGACCTGATTCCCATTTTGGTGATTTAAATGTTAATACCTTGGCACTTCTCCAGGCAAGTGGGAGATTAGGAGGCAGCTAGGGAGCTGGGCCTATTCTGGAAAATGTTCATCCCTGCTTTTGGTTAAGTGACTCTTTACAGTCCTTGGAGGCAGGATTAGAGACTTACAAGAGATTCGTAATGGAGCCCAACCACCCTTTCATCTTGTGACAGTGGCAGTATTTCTCTCCTCTCTAGACCAGTAGAAGCATCCAGGGTTACTATGCCAGACATGCTTCTTTTAAAAGGCTGGATCCATCTTTCTTTGGAAGCATGTTGTTGCTGTGGTACAGAAGACATTCAGACAGGTGCTTGGTAAACATCTGTGTATTTCTCTGCCGGAACACCCGCATCGTTGTTTAGAAATTTTAGCTGCTATTATTGTTTCAACTCCCAGCTACTTAAAGCCAAATGGGCAACAAAACTAAGTAAAGATCTGGTAATTTAGTTTACTTTCCGACAAATAGCTGGAATTTTGAAACATCTAGATTGTTTGGTTTAAAAGTTTCAGTGAGGGGGGACCTCAACCAGCAAGATCCCCCTTATGTAGCAGATGAAGGAAAAAATGCCCAACACAGCATATATTTGAGAAGACCAGCTAATCCCTGTAGTGGAGAAGAGCCCTGAGGTTAATTCTTTCAAAGCTTTTATTGACTACAAACTGTATAGGGGTAAACAGAGTGCAGGTAATGATTATCCATCAACGTCATATTCTGCTCATTATACAATAGATATATTTATAGTGATAACAATGAAAGGAACGACATGTTCTCCCACATGTCAAGGTCTGCTGGACACAAAGATGACAGATGGCCATAGAGTAAGGAGGTGACTTCATCCTGTGCTTTGATCATAAACATTTAGTATACATGATTCTTATCGGGCAGGCTTCAAGGGGACAAACCCTTCCAAAGATCTGATCCTTCCCATGGGAACCTCCAGGTTAGCTCTCAGTACTTGCATGCCTCCCAGCACTAGGTCAGGTCTTACAGGGTCACTGTTTCAGGCCTGGCCTGTGCGGTGGCTGCAGCCCCTGAAACCAAGCCTGGTGGTTCCCTACAGTTCAGTGTGATGTACTTAGAATCTGATCATGTTTTCTTAACTTCAGGGCATTTGCCAAGCCTTGGTCCCGGTTTCACGCTGCAGCTGAGAGGAAGCCACTAAGCAACCAAATGTGTCAGTGACCTTGGTTTAGCAGCTTATTTGTTTTTGTACACGTACTGAAAAATAAAAAGAAGAAAATAAAAATGACCCATTTTAAAATTCAACTACATGTATAGTCACTATTTTCACAAATTACTAAAAACATTAATTAAACGAAAATGTTTTAGTAATATTTTCATCTTGCCCTCTTTTCATTCTGTTAAAACATGGGTCATAAAGAACAAATTACACACCTCTTATCTATATTTTGTTTCCTTATATAACAAATCAGCATTTTATGTACTAATAGAAACTAAAATATTATTTTAATTATATTGTATGCTACACTATAACCTACTTAATTGATTTTCTACCATTATGTATTATTTAGATGGTTTTAAATATTTAGTTGTATAAATACATTTTTTAACCTTATGCATTTTCTAAACTTGGTATTTTTTATTTGGATAATTACCCAGAATTGAAATGGCCTATGACTTTTCAAAAGGTTTCAGTTGACCAGGTCTTAAAGAGACTCATATCTTCCAGATTTTTCCCATGACATTGAAACAAATACCTGAATTATGATAGTGATTCTAGAATATTTTATCACCAGAAGTTAAAAAATAAGTACCTCTGTACTCCGATTTTAAAACTATTTTTGTCTGCCCCAAAGTAAAATTATCATATGATTACATTTATTTGCCATCAAAGGCATGTATAATGAATTTATCCCCTGTCTTCTTTCAAATGATCAAGATAGGCCAGATAACTCAAAGTCAGAGTTTGGGTCCATGGGCTTGAACTATTTATTTTCTTGGTGCTGTTAGTTTGAAAAGAGATCCAGACAAGGTGGGAGTCAGGGTGGGGAGTTGTGGTTAAATTCCTTGGGGAGAATCAAAGTTTAAGATAGAAAAATTAGGTATGTTGAGTCAAAAGGGCAGTGGACAATGGTGACTACAAACTTTCTCTATGGAAGAGGATTAAACCAGAAAAACATTTTGTATTTCTATTAAAAAGAAGTTCAGAGGTGGGATAGTTCCAGAATCATACAGTCAATCAATAACATTACCTAGGACCTAGGCTCTTTCTAACTTGTTCCTTTACCATACCTAGCACACTGCTTTTGTTTTTGTGCTTGTCTGCTCATGGTCATAAGGTGGCAATAGGTACAAAGAAGTCCAAAGGGCTCCCAAAGCATTCAAGATATTATCTGCAGGCAAGAAGAAAGAAAAGATCTTATTAGATGTTTCTTTTTTGTATCATAGAGAAAAATATTTTATAGAATCCCTTGGCCAATTTGTCCTCAGATGCCAATGGACAGAACTGGATCTTGTTTGTACATCTGAGCCAATCACTGGCATGGTAGTCTTCCACCAACCAGAGTTTGATCTCTAGGAAAGGAGAAGTAGCGCATCTTTTCTGAGAATTTGGTTGTCCATTGCCTGGACAGAAGCAGGATTCTTTCAGCAAGAATGGAAGAGTGAATTTCTTAGGGATATCACAAATAGCATCTGCTATAGCCAGCATCCTGATTAGAGGAGACCAAGTGATTTCCTTATAATGTTTTTTTTTTTTTTTTTTTTTAAAAACAACATAGTTCTTTATTAAATTTTGAATTTCCTTTTTCCTTGAAGTAACTTGTGAGGTGGAAGGTAGAGGGTGACTAAAATTATGAAGGGCTAATGTTTTCCCAAAGCTCCTCTATAACCACAGAAAGATGGGGAAACACATCCAACTCAGAAGTAGTTTAAGTGAAGCAGGGCAAGAATAGACTTTGAAGCAAAATAAAGAGGTTTGGGGTAACTTCTCTTAACCTGTGTTGGAGATTGCATGACTTACAAGTTCTGTCTTCTGCAGTATGCTAGCTAGCTGAGGCTGGTACGGAAGTTCAGAGTCAGGATGGCCAGTAACTAACAAACAAGAGTGGAAAAGAGCTGTTCTGGCTCTACGAGTTTGTTTGAAATATTGGAATTAGTTTATGGAACCATAGGAATTTAGGACCCCAGGATGGAAATACTGAAAACCACAGAATTCTTGCTTAATTTACAAGCTGCTAAATGGCATAGGCAAATTTTGACAGTTAAAGAAACTGGCTTTACTGTAAGGGAAGCTCCTATTTGTTCTTTGCAGGTGAGATGCCACCTCCTGTGGCAAGTTTGTCATGGTTTTCAAGGTGGCGATTGGTTCTCTCTGTGGTACCTCTTAGCTCACCAATAAGGTTACATTTATAGCTCATATTGCTATAGCCTGTGGTCTGATGCAAGGAAAACCTGGTAGTTATGACATGAGTAATGAAGATTGAATTAATAAGTGAATGAAATTAAACAAAAGAAGGAATTAAATAAATGGCAGCATTAAAAAAGAAATTTCCTTTGTTCTTTCAGAAGATGCAAGATCACCATGGTAGAAGATTTAAAAATATATGTATACAATACATTTTCTTGAACATTTTTCTTTCCTGTCCAGCAGCCTAATTTAAACAAATTCTTTATCTCTAATGCAGGATTTTATCCAGCCCTAAAATGAACAGCTGAGCACCAAAAAAATGAAAAGGGACAGATTGTGTTATCAGATTTTTGCCCTGAAACCAAAGTCCCCTGCTTCTTCTGTACACTTATAAAGACCTAACTATGTTTGCACAAAGCCTGTTTATTCCACTGTATGCTAATAAAAATGGAAATCTGGAACTTGACCTTCCTTGTTTAAACACATCTTAATGGAACGTGTTTGGGCCTAATCCCAATAACAAAGAAGATAATTTTAAATTCTGAATAGTTGAAGAAAACTTTAAAAACATCAAATCAGATTGTATTCAATATTCTTAGGCACTCCCAGAATCCTAGCACATGGTAATATTTATAACAGTATTATCATACAAATTATATTCTTGTAATTTGTATGATATTCTGCTTATGTCAAGTATGGAATCAAGGTGAAAGGGGATTTATCTATTATCAAGAGGAAATAAAAGGAAAACATTAGGTCAGTAGAATCATATCTATGTATGAGATATTTACATTTTTTATAAGAAAAAAAATATTGATTTAATGTGGCAAATTTGCCATCCTGTCTTAGACATTCTTTCCATTGTGACTTGATCAGAGAAGATGTGAAGTTAAGCACATCTAGGAAGAAAGGATTCAAAGTTTGCTACACATTTAAGAAATAGGAAAAATAAAACCTGGTAACATAGAGAGGAAGTGGGAGGATGGGAAGAAAATATATTTTCTATTAAGTACTGCACATAATCTCTCTGCAACGTGCGTATCTGGGGGGGAAAGAATAATAGGAAGAAATAAGAGTATACTGGCTTTTGATGGCTAGGGATGAAGTAGAGCTGTTTAATCTCCAGATGCCCTCACACTGTGGGCCCCTATTGTGTTGTGGTTGACTCTAAGAGGCGGTTCTGTTGTGTCTGTTCATTTAAGCACAGTGTGAAAGCTCCCCCTCCCCTTACTTAAAGGGAATAGTTAGTTCAATTGATGTACATTTCACTGCATCCACAAATCAATCAACCACTTGGAAAGAAGTGTGAATCTTCCTGCAAGGTCTCCTGATAGGAGAGACAAAGAATGGCAATAAGATCTGAAATCCCCAGCTGGGATTTAAACCTGCTTTCACTTGTCTGGTTTAGCAGATGATGTCAATTGGCAATGGTTTATGAATGTTATCTCTATAACCTGCTTGCTGTGGGCCTCGCTCTTCCAGCTGGGTGTCTAAGGCCTAGCATACAACTGCATGTCATATCTTGAGAATCAGTGGAGCATGGTTTTTTCACTTACAGTGGAACTGGGCAGTGGGACAGGAGCTGGTGGAACCGATCCAGCTGCAGGATCTGAAACACGAAGTAGCCTGCTGGGTAAGGCGCAGAATCATGCAGTATGGCAATCTTTGGGCCTAGTCCAAGCCACGGACAAAAACCAATCTGCACTTAGTCCCAGGACACCAAACTGGGCTGTGGTGAAGAGGCAGAATTCCAGGAGTGGAAGCCAAGGCAGTAGTCTGTTTTATCAGCCAGAGCTCTTGATTGAAAGAAACTTACGCTGGCTAGCTAAAGCGAAAAGAGAATTTATTGTAAGATGACTGGGCACTTATGCAATTGGTTGGAGGCTGGGGAACCTGGCTTGCAAAAACTCAATTCCCAGTGACTTAAAAACCTAAATATAAAAATAAACTATGAAGGTTTTTAGAAGATAGTATAGGAAATTATCTTCATGAAGTCAAAGTTGGGAAGGCTTTTCTTGTAATACCCCCAAAATATTGTCCATAAAGGAAAAGATTGATTTGCCTACTACATTAAGATTAAGAACTTCATCTATCACCCTGGTAGTGGCACAGTGGACAAGGCGCCGTCCTGCAAACCCAAAGGTTGCTGGTTTGATTCCCAGCCAGGGCACATAACCAGATTGCAAGCCAGGTCTTCAGCCAGTTCCTTAGCTCCTACTAATATAAAATATGAAAAATACATGTAACTGAATAGAAATTTGTACATAGAACTTGAGTGGACATTTAACAAAAGAGGATATTAAAATGGCTAAGTAAATTAAAATGTGCTCAGCCTCATTGGAAATAAAGAGAATGAAAAATAAAACCATAATGAGATTGGCAAACATTTAAAAAAATCAGATGATACTAAGTGGAGGTGAGGCTGTGGAACAAGAGGAATTTCATCCATGTCAGGAGCATAAATGAGTACAAGCACTATGGTAAATTCTTTACCATTATCTCCTCAAAACTGATCACAAACATCCCTAGTCACCCACCAATTCCACTTCTAGATGCTCAATTGTGAAAGAATGAACCTATAAATACTTCACAGCAATAAAACCAAATAAGCTACATCTGTACAAAACAGCACAGGCAAATCTCACTTACAATACAAAGTTCCAAAAATAGGTGAAGAGACAAAACTAAAGAAATGATTTAATTTAATGCTAGGTGGTGGAATAAAAGAAAAGCAAGAAAATAATCACAAAAGCAGGACTATGGTTATTCCTAGGGGAGAGGAAGGGGATTGCAATTGGAATAGGTTGTATAGGAGTGGGGTTTGCGGTGCTAGCAATGTTTGCGTCATGCAAATGAGGACATGTCATGGCGCATTGCACATGCTGCCCTAGCTGGAGTCAGGTTCGTTGGGGGAAATCTCACAAAGACAGTATCAGTGGCACATGTGCAGATCCTTGGGCAGTTCACAGATGTCTAGTACACCCAGATATAAGATTCTGGGGGAGGGGTTACAATTCTTGAGCTTTGGGGCTTTTTAGCTGTGATATTAGAACATTGGCCCCAGCCCTACACTGTGAGTTTAGTCTTGTGTTGGAGGTAGCAGCACCATTCCCTCAAACCCAGGGGCTGGTGTCTGTGTCTGGTTAATTGTAGCTCTAGGACATAACAAGCAAGTGACAGGCCTTGTCAAATCAACATTCACTCTCAAATGGACTGTGATTCAAGTCTCACTGTTGACCGAGATCAGCTGCCTTGAACACCAGACCATAACCCATTTCGGTGGAGTGTTGCAAGAAACCATTTTTTTTTTCTTGCCTCAGAGGCCAATGTACACGAAAATTAGTCTTGGGCAAGTTGAAGTCCTCCATCTGGTTTTAATTTTCCCATCTGCTGGTGGGGTTTCATGGTTGTTTGTATAATATTATCATTATTTGTCAAGTTTTATACATATTTTATATACTTTCCTATGTGTGCCATCTTGTACAATAAAAAAAAAGGAAGAAAGGAAACCTACTGGAATCAAGAGGACTCTAGAGGCTATGTCCAGCCACCACTGCCAAGATTCCAATGCAAACAAAGCTTGGTCCTCAGCCGCTGTGACCCAGCCCTGCATCATTCACAGGAAACTCAAAGTCCCAGGACAGAGGAGAATTGCCTTGAGACAGTTGGTGAGAGCTTCCAAATATACTACAGGGCAGGCCAACCCAGAGGTCACAGAACAGAAAACCTCGCAGACCAAATTAAGATGTTCAAATGACATGATTTTTTAAATGAAATAAAACACACAGTGAGAAGTGAAGGGAACAAGCTGGGTTAAGGTAACCCACTCAGGATACATGCACATAGAAGGGCCACACGGTCTGCATGCTAGGCTATGCAGCGTTTGTATGTTCCACCTCTCTGTACTGCATCAGTGTTCTCCACCAAAGGTGTGGTTGACATGAATCAAAACTGAGGTTGGAGCAAGTGAGCCGATAGAGTGCTGGTGCATACTTGCTCTATCAGAGATAGACAAGAACAAGAACCTCTAGTCAATCTGAAGAGCAGCCATGGGATTTCTCTGTGTTTTGGGGGCAAAGAACACATGGAGCCAGGATGGGTGTCACCCAAGGGATGAAATAATGCATCATACATGTTAAATGTTCATATGTAGTTAGTGTATCCTGAGTATTTAGAGCCTTTTGTATATTTAGTCATATCTATGTTTAGTACGTAGCTGCTTTATGAATATTTGGTATCTGTTGGTCCTTTCTTTCCTCTTTGTGTTGGACTCTACTCTCTAGCTTCTTATCTTATGCTTATCAATGGCAACCCAGAAGTTCTGCCTACAATTTTCTGCTTACAAGCTACTTATTACCTAAACTGAAAACACCTTTAAAGTTTCTGCCCATTTTTGTAAACTATTCATTTGTTTATCTGGTATACTGGAATATTCTCAAAAGCAAATGCACCTTACATCTTTGACTGGCTGACACTAAGTCATAGGTCCATCCTACAGGTTATGACAGGACAGGGAAACAATAATGCAGCCCCTTTGGGTTGTGAAGTTGGGGTGGGGTGACCCCTGCTTCCTTCCAAGAATATAGAAGAATTTTTCCATAGGGGAGCTCAGGACACAAAAAGGAAGGAGGGCATTGAACTTCAGATGACCCTAATGAACTAATGGACAAATGCTATATATATACATATACCAAGGGAGCAGGACATGGGAATAAAGTTAGTTTGGCAATAGGAAATGAGACATTGCAACTGTATTGACTAAAGAGTCTGAACCGAGGAGTTAATGGACTAGGGTAGTTAAGAACCTCTTTCTTTAGGTCAGAATAGCTGCATGATTGCTACTCTGAAAATTGAGCTGAGCTTCCAGACCTCGATTCAATGCCTCCAGGTGTGGAGAGTAGAAGGCAGTGGTGGCTACAATTAACCTGAGAACCTCTCAGGCTTGCTGGTGTCCTGGTCAGCCATGAATTTCTGCATTTCTGGTAGTTGTTGGAGAAACTCCTTAGTGAAAAGTCCAATGATTTCCACCAATCATTCTTCTGGAATATTTCTTAGAGAGTGGAGAATAGGCATGTGCTCTCACACACACACATTTAAAAGGCAACTATTACTAGAATTATAATTATCTCTTAACAGTAAGGTATGTTGTGGGGATTAACTACCTTTGATGATGCCTGAGTTTCTAAGGTAGCCTGGGTTTCTCACATCATTTCTGACTTATTTCTCTAAGAGCCTTCTTGGTAAGTCACTTAGGGTACTATCCCAAGTTTGGGTGTCTTCCAAGATCTGAAACATCTTTGAGGAAATTGTTTACAGCTCCCTTCTACTCTGATTAAGGTATGTTCTTTTCATTAACCCCATCCAGGGCATAGAAAGGCTCCCAAAGTGCCCCACCACCCCCTGCCCGACCTGAACTATGATCTGTGAGACTTAGCAAACATCTGACTCTGTCTTCCTATGCTCTTCCCACAGGGCACAATGAAATTTAGGCCCTGGGAATAGCATTTTAGTAAAAAGGTAAAATAACAATTATACAGATTTAAAAACTGATCACGTATTTAAGATTTTATAGTACTCGTATATGAAGTGATAGTGATTAGAATATGTCACCCCAATTAATGCCACTTATTATATTTTGAGCTGATGGCAATTGAGAACCAACAGACGCAGTAAGAGTTCTCTGCAGCGTCCCCCCTCCCCCATCCCCACCACCGCTTCATCTACCTAAAAGCAGAGTCTAAGTTGCCCTTTGTGAAGATGGCCCGCAAACTCCTCCCTACCCCCAGGAAGAGATGAGCACCCATCCCTGAGACTGAGACTTGGCAGTGTGATAATTTTGCGCAATAGTTTTTACAGAAAATAAAACTTCCACGAGTTTTCTCACATATTTCCTTCCCTCTGATTTATCCCCTCTTGAAGCCCAAGCATCCTTTTCTTTGTTAAAATGGTGCACAAGCCTCCAAGTCTCACCTCTCCATTGAGACTGAACACTTAGGCACATAAATACTAATGAAAATTGTGTGCTTTTCTCCTGCTTCTCTGGCTTTTGCTAGTTTAATTTGTAGGCTTCCCAGTACTGTACCTAAAAGGGTACAGTAAAAGGTAAAAGGAAAGACAGAGGGAACCAGGCAGATGGTACAACTGGCTCAAAAGAAAAGTTAAAATACCGTAAACTGCTCTGGAAAGCGAAGGACTGTTGAAATAAATTGCCAATGGAAGCAAAAACTAGTTCTTCCCTGGGGATAAGCAGAATCAATTAAATCTCTACCAGACTGGACAGAATTTACATGTCTATCAGTTATGTGCAACACAGAAGGGTTACAACATAGTTTAAAAACAATAAAAAGTTATAATTTGAGAGCTATTCTTCAGCAGGCTCATTATACCTCAGGGTTTTATTCCTGGAGACTTATAATATTCTCAAGGTTAATGTGCTGCAGGTTTAAAGATTTTTGGAAGGACACATTGAGAAGCCCTTAGGGTTGCTTGAGATTGGATTTTAGATGCTTCATTTTATAGAACCGGGAAATCAATTACCATGCCAGCTTCCTGGATGTCAAGAATGGCCAGTGTTTCATACAAACCCTGCCAGGTAATGAAGCAGTCAAGATTTTCCCCATTCACAAATCGTTCATACCAACTGTTCAGCTTGACATCCCCTTAAAGAAGGCACAGTATTTGATACTTGAGCCTGAGGCCCTTGGAATTAAGCAATGCTCGCATCATTTATTCTGGCCATGCCAATCTGTTTGCGTTATCCCCAAGGTGTTTTTTGCTGCTTGTGCATTTTCGGTGGGGGGATAGATAAGAGTCGATCCTCATTATTCATGGATTCTGTATTTGCAAATTTCTCCACTTGCTAAAAGTTATTTGTCACCACACAATCAATACTCAAGGTGCTTTTGTAGTCATTTACCAATATGCACATGGGCAGGGTGGTGAGCAATTTGAATCACCTGACACATATATTCCCAGCTGAGGCTGAGGAGGCCACCGTCTTGTTTCAGTTCTCATACTGAAACACGTCCTTTGTGGATTATTTAGTTCCATGTTTTTCACACTTTTGTGGGATTTCTTGGTGGTTGGTGGTGATTTCATTGTTTAAAAATAGTTCCCAAGTGTAGAGCTGGAGGGCTGTCTGTTGCCTAAGTGCAAGGAAACTGTAAGATGCCTTATGGAGCATGCGTTAGATGTAAATATGTTAGATAAGCTTTGTTCAGGCATGAGTAATAACGTTGGTTGTGAGTTTAACGTTAATGAATCAACAATGTATATCAGATAAGGTGACTTGTAAAAGAAACACGTAAAACAAGGGTCCTACTTCTGGCTTTCCCTTAGCAGTAGTGATCTGGTATTCGCTAAGCCAGTGTTTGTGGTGGCTGTGCAGAACTGCAGAACTGCAGATAAAGAGAACTGACTGTGTCTATTGCAGCAAGTGTTGGCCTGTACAATGATGAGTTTTCTTCCTGGTCACCACACAGTCTACCTGTTTGTTGATTTTCCTTTTACAGTTGGAACTTACATCTTTTAGTTTGTTTGAAGAGATTTGCCTGGTGCCCCAAGACTTGGTTGAGGTACCAGGGCAGTGTTTTTTGGTAAGATTTTTTTTTTCTCCTCTTTCTGGAAGAAATGAAAGATCTAAAAACTTTAGGCTTCTTATTTCAGGTTGTGTAGAATTACCAAATAATTAATTAATTGAATGTTTTATCCTTCGCAGTTTGCAGAATTTCAAGTGGAATCCTATTTATATGGTTTTCATTGCCCTTTTAAATTCTGATTAGTCTTTCTAATGACACCTTGGCCTTTTGCCTTCCTTGTGGGTTTTTGAAAAACTATAATTAATACATGAATGCTGAGCAGATTACATTTATTCTACAGTTTTTGCACTTGTTTTTTTTTTAAAGGAAAACCATGTGGGCCCTCCTACTATGTGTAAACACATACACACTCACTAACTGGAGTCCTCTGAGAGAGGAAGCTAGCAGTGGGGAAAGGAGGGAAGGATAACAGTATTCCAAAAGGAGACTTGTTGAACGCCACTTTACCGAACAGTTATTTGTAACAATTGCACTGCCTTTTTCAACCAGGTCCTCAATCCCTGACACAAGCTAATATGAGGTTACAACATATTACTCCCCCTTTTGACAACTAAATACAAAACATGGGCATGGTAAGGGAGAGGAACCTGGAGGTATGTTGAGTTAGGTGCCTGACAGCCCTGGGCAACTCCAGTTGTGTGCCCACCTCCCCTTGAACTACCCCTCCTTCGGTTGCTGTTTCTCTCTCCAGGTGCAAATAAATGGCTTAGTCTCTTTTCTACCCAGAGAACAGGGTCTGTTCATAGTCATTACCACCTTCATACAAACCTAACTTTTAATTTTTCTTTTCTCAGGCTTTTTTAAAATTTTTTTGCATTATCTGTCATGGCAACATAGAAGAATGATTTCTTCCTGAAGGAATTCTGACCATGAGTGTGGAAATGGAGGCAGAAAGGGCCATTCTTTGAAGACACCACATTAGGTTACAGAGGGGCTGCTCTTATTAGGGACAAAAAGAAGCCCAGGTGCAAGCACTGAGCTCTAAGGAAATTTGCAGGGAGGGAGGCTTAAGAGCCTGGGCTATGCTGCTCACTAATAGTGTGAGTTTGGGTAATTTTCATAACTTTTTGAAGCCTGTGTTCTCATTCATTGCAGGGCTCAGCAAGCTTTTCTGTGAAGGGACAGATAATAAATGATAGGTTTTGTGGGCCACAGAGTCTCTGGTGCAACAGTCACAAACAATACACAGACTAAAGGGCGTGCTCTGTTCCAATACAATCTCATTGATGAAAGCAGGCTGCAGGCTGACTTTGGCATGACAGATTTGGCTCCCTGGGCTGTCATTTGCTGACCCTGGATCTATGACATGATAATAATAATGGTACCCCATTTCAGTAGTTGGAAAGGTGTGATGTATGTACTAGATGCATATGTAGAAGATATAGTATAATGTTTAGCTTATACAAATTATTCTTATTGCAAACTTAATTTTCAATAGATAAAATCATGATTTTGACACAGATGTAAAGTAAATATATGTTCAAGATTTTCATTAACTTATATTGGTGCAGGAATTAGGCAGATATTATATCTGGTTCAAAAGAGATGTAAAAAAATACCCCTAGAGATTTATAGACCAGAAATAATAAAATTAATTTTCAAATGATGCAACATTTTCTTGGAGAAGAAAAGTTATCCTTTCTCCAGACAATTCATTTACATATTCATGCCAGGAGTTATTTCATCTCATTGTAATTTTCTACAATTTATACATTTGAGAAATAGCTCAAAGGTGATGAGAAGCCAGAATCAAATGACTCAGAATGATGTGCTCTAAACAATGTATAATTTGCCACTGGGGAAATCTGGTAATCATATTTGCTTATTCCAAGCTTCTTTATACACTCAAATTTTCACCTATTATCATTATTGTTTAGTTGTCTATTGGGGCTACCCTGTCCTTTGAGGCTGAAGTAGAATTGGCTCAAATTCCATATATGTGTGCTCTAAAGTTTTCTTCACATTTAGGCTAACTTGAAGTTTCTGATTTTGCCATGTGGCTTTAGTGGGTGGATTGTTTTAACCACATGTGTGGCGTTGGTCACGTTTGGCATGATGTGACCCTGCATGAGTCGAATTCCCAATGACCCCATGCCCTTGACATATCAATAACCCATGGCTCTATTAATACAAGGGGGCAAAAAGACATATACATCCCAACAGTGAAAACAGTTTAAAATGATCGCAGCTCCCATTGGCTTCCCTATCATTAGGGATTTCCTACTGGCTGACATTTCTTGTAGACTCCAGCCAACCTGGTTTCTCAGCTTTTTCTCTCCTTGTCCAGCTCCCTTTCTACAACAGTCTTAAATTTTTCTTCATTTCTTATGTTCACTAAGGGCTAAAGGCTGGGGTGGGGTGGGGTGGGAGTTCCACTCAATACTCATTTTTGGATCTAAGGTAGTAGAATAGCCAGTAGCTTGAAAATTTCTATTCATGGTGGCAGAGGAAAATAAGAATTCTAAAGCAGTACTTTTTAAACTCTCTGCAGTAAAGGACCAATTTTTATCTCCAATCTGCGATGGACCAATACTTTTATAAAATACGAAGATAAATTATTGATTGCATGTTTAGATATTTCAGCAATATTAAATTACTAATAAAATTTCAAAATGCTTGTTTACCTCTCTATACTTGTCATAGAATGGGGAAAATTGTTTATGGACCAGTTTTCAGTCCACATTTGGAGTAGTTTTGACTTGGAGGGTCTCACACTAGTAATTAAATGCTCTAGCTTAGAAATAACATGTTATTTCTTCTCAAAAGTCATTGGCTAGCACTAGTCATATGTTCGCTTCCCCAAGATTAAGAATCAAAGTATAGTCCCATTGGGTGCCCTCAAAATGGAGGCAAAGGTGAAAGAAATATTGGGGCTTTAGTGATTACCATACTGATCACAAGAGCCTTTTTATAAAATATAGTTTTCTACCTATAAAATTGGGCAAGTTGGATTCAGTAGGTATAGGAAGGAAAATTGGAATCAGTACTTAAAAAATTCTCAGTCGAGTCAGTCCTTCATGGGAATTATTGTCCTAGGTGAAAAAGCATTAAATTATTTCAGAGATCATGAAGGAAACTTGATGTCATCTTGTATGAGGCATGACCTCTGAGAAATGGGTACAAAGATAGGATTTTATTAGGGTAAATACCTGTGTAAAAGGAAATTGGTATCCATCAGACCATAATATATACATGATCCCAAGTGAAGGAGAAAGGGAGAGAAGGTTGAATAAAGCACAGTCGACAGTCTATGAAAGACAGTGCAACAAAGCCACTGTGGAGACTGAGCCAGAACTGGATAACTAGAGAGTACTATGTCTCTTAGGGATGGGTCTGCCCCATGCAACTCCTCCTGCCTTATTCTCAGTCATTGTCTGGGAACAGCCTTGGCATAAACCAGGCAATGGATTTCAAAGCACAGCAGACGAGGTCCTTGTTCAAGTTCACCATCCATGGAGAACATCTTTGAGGCACATGCTCATGGCTGCCACATGCCCGCTCTAGTTTCCTGCATTAATGAATTTTAAATATTTCTTTTTAATGAATTAGTTATTGAGGTCAACAAAACGTGGTGAATTCAAGTACTGGCACAAGGTCCAGAACTATTACATCTGGAAAAAGAAACCAGCACCACCTACCCTACTGCCCCTAGTAATGCGCTCATGGCTTTCATGATTGAAAATAATTTTAGCAGATGTTAAATTACTTTTAATATTTAGTCTGCTCAGCACTTCTTCTTTCTGCTGGAAGTAGCACTTTCTTTTCTTCAGGCTTGAAATTTTTGCCTGGTGAGGTCCCGTCTGCCTTACCATAAGCAAGCCATCTAGGAATGAATGCCTACTCAAGTTGAGCCAATTATGTGTTTCCCGGGACTTCAAAGCTTGAGCATTCTTTGAGTGCTGGGGGTGTAAGTCAGGGGAGTTGTTGGAAGCCTTGCTTCCCATTGTGGTTTAAAGTTAGTCTCCAAGAATGAAATAAAAATGCCCCATGATGCAGAGATGAGAGAAGCAATGCCAATTCTGGTTGCCCTTGGGGTTCAGCCTGCACTGCCTTTTCTTCTGGCTCTTATATAAGACACCTTCCACTAATGCCCCTATTTTACCTAAACTGCAAGTGAGTTTTTGTAATTTGCAACCAATAGACCTGACTAAAACAGTTTCTCAGAAGTTTAGATTTTGAGATCTCTTATTGTAGTGCTAATATGAGGTAATGACTTTTTTCTATTTCCTGCCCTCTTTTCTTTTCTTCTTCTTTTTTTTAATGCTCTTGATCAGCTGTCAGAGACAGTGATTAATACACCTAGATAGGCAGCAGAGGGTTCAGCCTAACACTGGGAAGTCAAGGGGGTGTGGTACACCAATGAATCATTAGAGACTCATTACTCCTGTAATGAAGGGATTGATCCCTTTGTTAAAACTCCCACCTAGCTTCACAATTAATCCATGTGCAATTAAATGCCCATAACATTGAGTGTTCACAGAAGTCAATGTTTTGTTTCTGAAGGGGGGAAAAAAAGGATATTAACAAGGCAAGCATATCAAATGAGTTTGAGTTTAAAAATGATAAAACAAGTGGACTTTTGTTGTGAGTAAACATAGGATTGATATTTTGAAGCGGTGTGTAATTGGTACATACTCCATAGAGCCTGTCTCCTGAGTATCTAAAACTTAAAGATATTCTTAGCATCCTACACCAAATAAGTAATTACATTTAGAGATGAGAATGGCCTGAGCCAGGAGAGCTAGACTGGTGTCCAGTATAGCCTCAAATAGGGTATGACTCTGCATCTGCCAGTTGGGTTATTTGGGTCTTTGTTTTCCTTATCTTTAAAATGGGCCTAGTAGAATAAGTGATTTTAAGTTTTCTTCTATTTCTCTTATTTAAAAGAAAGTTCTATGTTTGAGAAGGATATAATTTATTTCTCTCATATTTTGGCCCCATTTTATATATACAAATTAGGCATCTGGAAAACCAATTGATATACATGAGGTGAGACTTTTTTTGTCTTTGGAAGAATGGATGCAGCCCATCCTGGGATGGTAACATAGCTGGGTTTTCCTAAGGGTGACCTATAATGTGGTCCGAATAGCTGTATACATATGTCTTACGTCTCTGTGATAGATTCTTTGTATTACCTTCTAATCTGATGCATATTTACGTAATAGGACTATTCAATAGCATAACTTGAGGTAGCAATAACAAAATTTCCACTAGAAATAATAATAAATGATAGTGGTCTTCTAATGTCTGCTTTATATCTTCATGTAAAATCTTAATTTTTAAAAGGTTTTTCCAACAGTTTTCCATTTCTTACAAGTTTTTTAATACCTGAATATTGGGAAAATTTTTTCTACCCCGAACAGCTGCAGTTTGAGTTGGCTGGCAGGGAAGAAACTAGAATAGAATTTTTGAGAGTGAATTGACCTCCTTTTTTTGTTTTTTAAAATGCCTGAATAGACTTATTTCCTTATGAAGTGTAACCACATTCCCACCCCAGAGCATTTTCTATTCAGGATCCATTTAGACAAAAATGATTGAAATTGATCTATACAATAAAGTCAAGAAAGGATTTAGGAAACTTGAAGAGAAAATGGGAGAGAGGTTCTAGCAAAAAGATCCCTCCCCACCCACAACAGAGAGGAAGCTTGGGGCTTATGGATGTATGTGGCCTTAGGTGAAGTATGAGCAACACATGTCAGATGAATTTGGAGGCACCGTGTGATGTCTGATGTTTATTCCAAATAATGTTTCGTCAAGCACTGTGCTGTAATCTTCCTCCATTACCAAAATACTTAGTAGAAATGTGTTGTATAAAATATCCTTGTCTAAGGGTTGTTTTAGAGAATGAAGTAAGAGGGGTTATACCCTCGCTAAGTGGCCATAAGCAGTGAGATATAAGTGGGACAATCGAGAACTCAGCACAGTAGACTTTTGGAGAGAGAGAGGTGGAGGGCTCTCTGGGAAGTTTCAGTAAGGGGTGTGTGTTAAGTTTGTGCCTGGAAGAAGGGAGGAGTCAGTGAGCCAACTCGAAGCCTTTATTGAAGAATGTACAGCTGATAGGCTGAGTCCGAGCAGATAAAAGCAGCAAGGGAAAGGGTAAGGGGATTTTTAAGGGCATGGAGCAGACCCCCATGGGGGCTGAGTCACCCTGCTGGTCAGCTCCAAAGTCCAGGGCATAGGTGAAACAACAGTGCCCTTTGGTTAGGGATGGTTGCTGCAGGAACAAGGTGCAGGAGGGTTATGGCCCTTGCTCCTGAGAAATGCTCAAGGGGAGGGGAGCCAGGTCTCAGCAGGATGCTTGCATCTATGTCTCAGTTACATCTAGTGATAGGGAACTTCGTGATTGGGTGCATGGCCAGTGACGGACACCCTCTTTGTTTCAGCACACGTGTTGGCTCAGGTCCTGTGAGACTGCAGGCCCCAGTTACCACTGATTATAGCCTGCTTTGCAAGTTCTGGCACAGGTGACAGATTTCAGGGCCGGCAAACTGGGACCTTGGGCCCTAACTAGGTGAGGGTGGGGATGAGCTTGAGTCATGTTCTAGAGATAGTACATAGAAGGTTGTCCAGAAGGCAGCCTATTTTCAGCATGCAGAAACTAAGATACAGAAAAATTACTTGACTTCTTTCTGGTTAGAAGATGTCATGGAGAAAGATAGAACTAGCAAGCACTTTTTCTGAAGTGCCGCTTCATAGCTTCTCGCTGGACAACAGCATCCTCTAGATGGCCTTCTGGAGGCAATTGATTAAGTTTGCTCTCTGGGCAGATGGAAATCATCATGCTGTCCTTGTCCTGTGTTGTTCTTTGCAACATCGATACCTCCCCTACTATGTTCCATCCTACCTCGTATGCAGTGCTTGCTCTGTGTACATGGAACTATCTTCTAGAGGGTGGGCCCCTTGCAGTACAGGCTTCCCCTTCTAGAAGTGTGTTCTAGAAGCCCATCTGAGTCAGTATACCAGCTGGTATTGTTGTGAGAGGCTGAGTTCAGCTTCAATGAAGGTTTTTTGAAGACTCTTTCAATGTGTTTGACCATTTCATGACGGGTGATTTATGAGAGTACCTGCCCACAGCACACTGAATCTTCAGAAGTTTTACTAAAAAAAGGCATGATCCCCATGCCCCATCCACCTTAGTCATCCAATCTCGCTCTGAGTGGCTTTTTTGTTGTTGTTTTCTCTGATGAAAAAAGTCCTCAAGGGGAAATGTTTTGCTAATGTGGAAAAGCTGAAACCAAAAATGGCAGAAGCACTAAAAAGCATCAAAATTGATGAGTTCAAAAACTGTTTTGAGCAGTGGAAAAAAATCTTGATATATACATTGCATCAAATGGAGAGTACTTTGAAGTTTAAACATTTTAGAATAAATACATAATTTTTAGTAAATAAATTTCAGGTTCTTTTGGGTCCTTCCTCATATTATCTGGAAAAAAACTCACAACTTGGTTCACATTTTTAAAACAGATAATGAGTATCACAAACATAAAAAATACAGAAAAATAATTTCTACATTATTTAGTAGCCTGCAACTTGTCTGTCATATTTTTTTCTGTAGCTATTTTGATGGCTTCTTTACCTAAAAGCATTTGTAATATCATTTTCTATTGAGGGAATAGAAAGATAACTCAGTCTTTTCCCTAGAGAGATTGATTGACACTTTTATTGTACTTTTGATAATAAAAGTACAGATATACTTTTCTGTAGGATGGCTACAGATTTGTATCCTTTTACCATAGGAATTCTATTCAATTCTTATTTTGCATGATCCCTACAAAAAAAGAAGAGACATGTATGCATTTGTAATTATAATTGTATATCTTGTATTTTATTGAGTCAACTTCTCATAGAAGAGCACTTCTGTTTTGATTATACATTGTTTTTTATTTTTAAGATTTTATTTATTATTTCCAGAGAGAGGGGAAGGGAAAGAGGCAGAGAGGGAGAGAAGTATAAATATATCGTTGCCTTTCACCTGCCTCCAGCCATGGACCTGGCTGGAGACTAGGCTTGCAACCTGGTTATGTGCCCTGGCTGGGAATTGAACCGGCAACCTTTGGGTTTTCAGGCCGGCACCTTATCCACTGTGCTACCAGCCAGGGCCTCATTATACATTGTTAAGAACTTAATTTTCTTATAATTTTACCTGTCTGATATGTAAAATTGTTCTCATTATTGCACATAGTAGCTTCTGGCTCTAGACCTTTCAACCCCCATTCACCCCCTAATTCCCTCATGAATTAGGGTATACTAACATTTTGGCCCAGTACCTATGTGTCTGGTGCAGTGTGAGTTGGCACCGTGGGCAGAGGAAGTATTCCTAAAGTCCATTCCTTCAAGGAGAGGGCTTGCAATAACTATCTGCAGAAGTGACTGAGAACTATATGCATAGTGTATCATAGACATTAAAATGAAATGTATCCCTAACTGAACTGCTGATGAGTCAAATTGTTAAAATGCCTGCAGTCATTTGAACATCCTGCAACAGTGTTGGAAGTCCAATGGTTGGGAAAGTGGAGTGGAATAAAGTCATACTCTTAACCAGTTACAATTCCTATTTTGGCAAAATTTTTTTTGGGAAAAAATATGGAACACTTCATAAATTTGCATGTCATCCTTGTTCAGGGGTCATGCTAATCTTCTCTGTATCATTCCAATTTTAGCATATGTGCTGCCAAAGTGAGCATTATTTTGGCTCACATACTGACCACATGAACGTATTGTTAAGATTCATCCTGGAGCCTTGGAAGGGGTTTGTGCAAATGAGTGACTCTGAAGCTTAAGCCTCATTAGCTGTGTGGTAAATACAGCTCAGCTAACTGGTTAAGTGATTGCTTATTAGGTGGGTTCCTCTTCGGTCCAATATTTTGGGGGCAAACGTGCATTCCAAAAGCATGTGATCGCTTACTTGGGCTTTTTTCTCCCTGAGGGACTTCTGGCTTTGGCACGTAGTGGTGCATAATCTTTTGCTTACTTGTCTTCCTGGTGAGACTTTTATGATTAGACTTGATAAACCTAATCATAACTTTAATAAGAAACTGTTCTTACTTTATTATTTGCCCAAGTGCTGTGTGTGATTCTATTGGTTGTAAACTATGTTTCCTAATTCCTCAGGTTCATGTATAAGAGGCCCTGGCCTCTTTGGAAAGCTTTCTGGCCTGGTGGGTTCTGGGCAGATCAACTGCTATGTGTTTAAATGCTCAAAAAGGGGCTGTTAGCTTTGGAAAAAGTTGAGCAGGGCATCTCTGGCAAAACATTTTTTTAAAGATTTTATTTATTATTTTTAAAGGGAGGATTGGATGGGAGGGAGGCAGAGAGGGAGAGAAATATCAATATATGGTTGCCTTTTATATGATATAAACTCAGGGGAACAAAGAAATCTCTCCCTGGCTTGTGGCTCACTGCTTGGAACCTGCACTTGGAAGACTACTGACCTGTCCTCTCCATGGGTCATGTGACCTTAGTAGTCCCATGGCCCATGCCTCCAGGAAAAAATGTCTCTCTTGCTGACCCAGCAGAGCATTCACTGGTGTGTTAGCATGCTCTTTGGCCTGGGAGCAGAGGATCTTGTGCCCAGGAAGCCACATGGGCAGTGATGGTGCATGAAACCTCTAGTGGGTGGACAGCAGCTGAGAACAATCTATGCTACCTGGATGGCCACTTAGCAGCCAGTTCAGGTTCCAAAGGATGGTACTTTAAAATGGAGAAAGAATTTTGGGCACTGACTTGTGTTTTGGTCTTGCTGAGGGTGGCTGGGTTTTGTCTGAGTTTTGCAGAACAGATGAGCTTTGAGAAGAGGAGTTCCCCATTCTCCCAGATTGTTCAGCATTTGAATAAAACCCTTTCCTTTCTCACCAGCCTCTGCCTCTAGAGTTTGTTTTTTGGTGATAGCAGGCAGCTGAATCCCATTTTATTTGGTAACACTTTGATGTTCTTCTGCATGTAATTTTTATTGGCTGTACCCAACAACAAACCAAAGGGCAAGAAAACTCATTGGTGAAATCAGTAATGGTAAGCTTCCTGGGGTGTAAGTGTAGAGGTGGAGGTGGAAAGTAGATTTAGAGGGGCAAAAAGAAAAATACCAAGCATGGAAGGCTACTTGAGTTGGAGTCTTATCTTTACCTCAAGAGTTAGGCTTGCATTTCTGTCTAGCATCCAGAATTTCTCTTTTTTCAAAGAAGAAGGGAGTGCATTCGTCAGATAGTCCCAGGGTATCAGCTCCATCATAGTTTGTCTCAGCTGCCAAAAGCCATTTGCCTGAGGTCAAGTCATCCTTTCTAGGGTAGGCTTAAGTTGAATTAAATTAAATAGTTCAAAATCCTCTTTTTGCATATCTACTACGAAGTGTGCCCTATTAAATATTGTCTTAACCTTCACCACTTTTCATTATAGGAAAACTTATTCCAGGAATATGATATTGAACCTTTCTTTTGAGTATTTTTACTGGACCAAGTCTTTCCTCATTTCAATGGCTGTAATAAAATAAATTTTTCATATGCTGGAATTATCTTTTTCCTTATTTCAGTCAGTGATATTTAAAAAATTTTATATACTCTAGACATTACTACTTTAGTTTCCTTAAGCTAAAAGAAATATGTCAATGTTTATCTTGGTGAGAAATTCTAATGAACAAATTTGTATATTTTTAAAGACTGAGATTTACTGAAATGCTTTATAACCATTCTATAATGCTTCATGTGACTTACTAAAAAATCTCATCTGATCATGGTTTAATCTGGTCACTGAATACTTATTATCATCACGTTATGATCTTCAGTACCTTCAATACATATCATCTTGTAGCATGGGATTTATAAGTTAATGAGAATTTTTTTTGTGTGAAAAATCTCTGCCACTAGTTTTTAGTCTTTTAGCTTTTTGAACTCCCTTAGGGAATTTATAAATTTTCTAATTGATAACATTTTTAAAAAGTTTTCTGAGTGCTTGAAAACCACATATTTCTCTAGGTTCTGTCATGTAGTGGATGGATAATGAATCTAAATTTCTTCCATAGCTTTTTTTTTACCTTTTTAAATAGATTCCTTGACTTAATTTTTTCAAGCCTTAGATTTTAAAAATTCCTCACCCAAGGATATATTTATTGATTTCTTTAGAGAGGGAAGAGTGGGAAGAAGAAGGAGGCTGGAGAGGTTGGAGAGAAATATTGATCTGACTGGGGATTGGACCCTTGCCCTTTTGGTACATAGGATGTTGCTCCAACTAATGGAGGCACTCAGCCAAACTCAAAGCTTTTTCTTTATGCATGCAGTTTGGAAGTAAACATGAATGCCTAGAAAGTTGGTAAAACCACTAATAATATGAATAAATTAGTATCTTAATGCAAAGGACATATTTATTACGTTAGAGAAAATTTTGCTGTGTATTATAAGAGGGAGAGTCAGTGAAAATAATTTAGTCAAAAGAGCTCTTTATAGGTTCAAATATTAAACCAAAAAGTAATCTAAATCATATTTATATTGCTTTTAAAAGAACAATCAATGTTCTATGTTGTTTGGTATCTATCTAGCTATACTTGTAAATATATAGATATACGATACGCAGGTATGATAAACATTGAATTCAAAACTGCAGTTTCTGCATAAATTTCTTTTAAAAGATAGTTCAGAAAAAAACTTCAGTACCTTCCTTGAAAGATGGGTAGAAACTTGAGACCTGTAAAAAAGTGCATTCCAACAATTTCTTGAACTAAATCACATTTTAAAGCTGTCTTAAATATTGTTTAAAAGATTTTATTTATTATTTTTAGAGAGAGGGGAAGGGGAGGGAGGGAGGTAGAGAAGGAGGGAAACATCCATGTATGGTTGTCTTCCACCTGCCTCCAGCTACGGATCTGGCTGGACACCTGGCTGGAGGCCTGGTTATGTGCCCTGGCTGGGAATCCAACCAGCAACCTTTGGGTTTGCAGGATGGCGCCTTATCTACTGTGCCACCAGCCAGGGCTAAATATATACATTTTCCATGTCTGTTTTGTTCTCCCCTTGGTTTTTAGTCCGTACAACCTGCCGTGGTCCTAGAATGTGATGAAGCAAAAATTTGGTTTTTCTTATCACTGAGGTTTTAGGGTTATTTATTACTACAGCATAACCTGGCTGATTTTGAATGACTTGGAATCTATTATTTTATTGTTATTTCTGCTATTATTATCAATGCATGCTCAATGAGTTTTCCTAGAAACAAAATGGAAAGGTGAAAAACTTTTGAATTTGAATAGCAGTGTCCATATGCTTTCTGTAACACTTTTAGCCCTACTTTTTACCTTTTATTTCTCCAAGAAGTAGAGGCATATTTGATTGGTGACATTAGATAAATGACCAATACAGTTTCATTCCAGGTCCCTTCTTTCTTTTGAGTGCATCCTGATTTCAGGACACTCATGTTTTCCTTCTCTTACTGCCATAAGTGGCTGAGAACAAAGGCCTATTTTAGTCTATGACTGGGTAGGAGGAAAACAGTGGGAAGCCTAAATGTGGCAACAGGCTAAATTGCATTCTCTATACAGTTTACTGGCACCCAAAGATATTTTGATGCTACGTCTGCTTATGCCTTCTGTTTGTCAGTTGATTCCACATGGTGTTGTAAAGCATGCGATTGTCCAGCCTCAGTCCTAACATTCAGGCCCATGAAAGCCCAGATTTGTAAATTGATTATTTGCCTATCATTCTCCCCAATCTGGGTGAGGGACATTTGAATATTGCTTTATGGAAATTAGTGCAGACAAGAAAAAGAAGTAGAGAATAGTGAAGTCAACATTGAGAAGTAGTTACTGATCAATCATTGACCGACTCATTTCTGCAAATTCTCCCTCCATCCTTCAACTTTATTCATACTAGGATTTCAGCAAAGTGACAACTGCAAATAAAAGGACTTTGAAAGTTACTTAGGAATGATGAAAAATACAAATTTTGAATCCACAAATGCTAAGGGTCAACTCTGAGTGTGTGCTGGTCTGTGAGTTAGACGAGTGCAGAACTAGAACAGAGTTTTGTAATTCCCTTAACCTACTAATTGAAAGTGGGAGGAATTCGGGTCAGCAAGTGAGGTTTACTTTTATTTTTTTGTGAGAGGAAATTTCTCTTTAGAGTTTTTCTTTTATCAAGAACCACAGACATTTATTGCCCCTATATTCTGCTGCACAGCTTTTCCCTGGGAGAAGAATGAAATTACTAAATTTGCTTGTTCCATATTCTGGAAATTGCTGTCAGGTGTGAATTAAATGTCTTATTTGAAGATTTGAGCTCCTTTTCATCAGTCAGAAAAGGAAATTTTTAGGGAATATTGCTCATTGGCACTGATATAATTCTTTTCCTCTTAGACTAAGTACTTTGCAAATGTTCTCTTTCTGTTATCTCCATTTCAATGACTCCTATCATCCTTCCATCTCGTATCATTGACAAGAAGCTTTACACTAACTCCCTCAACTCTTCCAATGTTGCTTTCATACAACAGAAGTATCAAACCTTTGAATAATTGTTTCTGGATCCCAGGAGAAAGGACTGAGAGAATTCTGATAAACTTCTGGCGTATTTTGAATTCAGAATTCTGTAGGGGGACTAAGTTTAAATGGGTCCCCTGGAGCTGATAGGGTGGAGAGAAAAAAGAGTGTTAATAAAAGTTTCAAAACAAGCAAACAACTGATGATCCTCCTCTCTCCCAACCCACCAAAACTTTTCTTGATCTCCCAAAGATTACAATTTGGGCTTTTATTCCACATTCCATCTGGGTGTTCAAATTATAACTATTTTTAAGTCATTCCTTTATAGTTATAATATGTTTGAGTTAGAAGGAATGGTAGTCACCATTCATAGTCATTACTAAATGAACCTCAAATCATTCTATTGATGAAGCATCAAGGTTCAGAGAGATCTGCCTTATTCAAGCTCAAGCACAAAGCTACTGAGTGCAAAGTGGGGTCATTGATTTCTCCCTGCTCTTCAGTGCCAGAACCTCATACTGACCCCTACAGTCTACACCCTTTCCATTCTCTTCCTTTTCTTCCTATTCTCTTTTTCTTCTCCTCCTTCTCTGAGAATGAGTCATATCTTGAAATAAGAACTTTAGGAAAAATGTTTTCAGTGTATGATGTAAAATAACCATAAAAAAACACATTCATCAATGAATGGTCATACTCACCTTATATTATTCACCTGCAGGTTTTACCTTCTTAGCTTCAAGACATCTCTTAAAGTCTGTATCATTTAAAAAGGTTTCTGTTTCTTAAAATCTTCTGGAAGAAGTAGCATTAGATATTGAAAGATAAAAAGGCAATAAGCCAAAAAATAAAAATAATAAACCTGGTGACTAACATTTTGAAGGAGATCTGAGAGGTATGTTTCTAATTGCCTTTCCTTAATGGTTCCTTCATATTCCTGTGTGGTTTATATAACCTTCAATTACTGGGTAGCACCTGTACAACAGAGTCATACAATGTTAGTGCTGGCAAGGGACTAAAAGATCCAAAACTCATCATTTCATTGGTGAGATTCAGAAAGGTGAAATGATGAATCAAAGAGTACCCTTTAATCCTTCTCTTCAATTTGATTTACTTTGGATGTATAGGTAGATTGTTTTTTAACCTTCGGGAAAGATGGAATTTCAATGTTAGAAAGATCTTGATGACAATGTGGCCCTGGAGTATTTAAACAAGGCAGGAAATGGCAAATTATGATTCCCACAATCATTTTCACTTGGCCCGTGGGCATGCTTGTTAAGGTAGAGTCTTTGGGATTGCTACATTAGCATGTTTTCTTTTCTTTTTTAGCTTTAAAAATAAATGTTATGTCTATGCTAGGTGGCTGCATTCATCTGGGGAAGAAATTTTCTCTCAACCAAACATACTGTCCTAAGAGAAAACCAGGAAGGGCAAAAGTAACTCTGGAGAGTCGGACTTGTTTAACAAAAGAAACTTCTCTGGACAGGGGATGCTGAGTAGGGCCTAGGCTGAGCATCAACTGAGCAGCCTTGCTTCGTTAGTTCTCTTTCCTGCCACTTTCACCAACACATCAAGAGGGTGTTTAGTAGTGCCGTCTCTCTTGAGCATCGGAGTTTTAGAAATTTTCCTCTTCTAAAGTGACTGTTTTGTCTTACAAAATTGTGCTAAAGTTCGGCTTTTACTATTTTATTTCATTTCTTGATGGCTGTATCGCACTCTCAGAGATTATTGCAAATAATTCCAGGCATTTGGCAGAGAGCTAGAGTTGTAAAACCTTTATAAAATCAATTTGAACATAGTTAAGCAAAAATATACTGCATCCCACAGCAAAATGAAAGCTCGGATAGATTTTTAACTCCCGTTCTTTTTCTAAAATCACTTAAGAGTTCCCATAGTCATCGTTTCTTCCCACCCCCTCAATTTACACACGTGACAGCAGAGGTGTAGAGTTGTAGGAGTCTCGACAAGCTCAAGAGGGGCAGAAAAAAAAAAAAACAAAAACCAAACCCAATCAGGAACCTGTAATCTAGCATCTAGCAACTAGTGAAATTCTTAAAAGTAAAACATTGATTTGTTGAAGAATGAATCCTCAATGATCACTTGTCGAGTACAAAGTGGTTCCTTGGCTATCAGTTGCCTCATCCCAGTCCCTCGTCTCCTACCTTCTGGTGACCCCGCTGAACTTGGTTCTGGCTAACCTGGGTTCAAGTTGCCACCCTCCAGTCCGCTTTCACCAAGGCGGTCCCAACGCCTGTGTCTTTCCACGTGGCGTCAACGGGGATTGCTGAGAGCACAACTCCCTAACTTCTTGTTTCATTTAACAGAGATTTTTTTAATCAGATGCCTAATTCGGTCCTGGGGGACCCCACCCTGCTTTAATAATGCATCCAACAAAACTTACCTCTTTGCTTTTAAACAAAATGGAGCGCATTTCAAATGAGAGAAGGCAGCCAAGAAATCATCCCTTTTGGAGGCTTATGTACTTTCATGCTGGAAATAAGTAATAAGCAGGGCAGGGTAATGAAACACCTCTCCATATGCACGGTGGTGCTCTGAACCAAACAGGGTAGTCATGGAGACTTTTAGGTGATGGGTTTACATCGTGTTGTGTTTCAGGCTATGTTACAGACTCTATAAGCCAGAGTACTTAACCTTCCTTCAAAACAGATAGAAGAAGAGCAAATGAAAGCAAGAGTAGGCTAAAGCATTCACCTTCTTAAGGAAGTAGAATCAGTTGCTGCAGGGGAAGACGTTTTCTGTGCCTTTTACAGTGAGGATAGCCAGTTGCACATTGCTCCAGGGTTCTGGTGATCTTTGTGGTATGCTCTCAGACTTCCCTGTGTTATGAATTCTTCTGGTTATGAAAACTATTACTCCTTGCTTAATAAATTAGCTGTAGGTTTCTGTGAGATTTGTTTTAGGTCCTCTGGTCTTCAGACATACAAATGTGGTTTAAATCCTGATGCAGTTAAAAGATTTAAACAATCATTTAAATGACTGTGCCTTAAAAGCTGCAGAACCCAGCCAACCCATTTTCACATTAGCCTCAAAAGATGGCTTTTAATGGCTTTGTTCCAGAGCTTCCTCCATTATTTTCCCATTACCTGAAATGATTACTGTGCTTTGCAAACACCAAATTTGGGTGCCATACAAAATATTCACTTTAACCTTTAATGGGACAATGCCCTAGGAAATATGATGGCTCAGAAGATAAAGTATGGAAGAAGTCTTGATGAGGTGGACATTTTATGTAATCTATTCCAAGGCATGCTTCGTCTTGGACCAGGAGCAAGATAGAAGACAGAGCTAGGAAAAAGCTTTCCACTGTATTTTATGAGAAAAACCAGGGATTTTGTTTTTTAACAAATCACAGACTGAGCTGACATTTGCTAGGTATTTTGAAGTTTTTTGGGAAACTGGCTGGGCGAACCAACACAACACAGTAGTGTCTTTGTACCCTCAACACCAAAAGAGTAGGTTAGCTTATGAACACATGGCAATGCTAATTTTTCTTCTGAAATCAGACCTAATAAGAAGAATAGTGGTAGAAACTAGGTATTTTGCCAAGTAATACGAGTGAAATATGATTACTACTGGGTCAGATAAGGAAGATTGAGAGCCATCATTCCTGTCCTACGTAAGGAGGACAGGACTATGAATGGCCCTAGGTGATTTACTTCATACATCTTTGCCATCAGTTTCCTATGTGACAAATGGGAAGTTTGGAGAAGATGATGACAAAGGGCTCTTCCACTTTGAATATTTTTGTGGTTCGGAGAGTGGGCTGCAGCATAGAGAAACAGAGGGACCTCTGTCCGGGGTCCCTCTTTGTACATTTTTATTATTTGTCAACAATCATAATATGGCAAATTAAAGCCTTGAGTTATATATTTAAAGTTGTTTAAATGCCATATTGAAGAATAAATGATCAGCCTACCCTAGTTAAATTCAGGCTTGGGACCTATGATAGAAATTATTATACTTTATGGGACAGAGAGTGATATTTGTTCTTACACAAATGTTGGGATATCCTTGGCCAAAGTGAACTTTACAGATTTTTACACAATTTCAAAGGAGCCTATAATAGAGTTGTGTTTTAGACCAGTCATCAAAAAGTCTTACTTTCTTTCCTAGATTTATTCTGCAAAAATGAACAGGACATTGACTCAGATCTTAAGTATCTCAGCAGTGCAAGAGGCAATAAAGTCATTGTAATTACAAAATAATTTAATTAGCAAGATAATAGAGCTAGAATTAAGGTATAAAGGAATAAAGGGGTCCAAATCTATACCAGTGTTGGGAGGGAAAGAGCCATCAGTGAAGGTTTCAAGGAATACCAGGTGATTTGCCAAAGGCCACACTGCTAATTAGTAGCAGCACAATCACTAGCATTCTACAGTGTTTTTCTTGGGTGTCTAAATTCTTAATCTACTTTTAAAAATGGAAATGGAAGAATCTTAGGTGATACAGTATTTTTTTCTCTATCCTATATAAGATTGCTAAATAAATAATATTTGTCTGCTAATAGTAGGAAAAATAGAAATGCCTTCAGAACAGCAATTGTTCTATTCTCCTATTGTCGAATGTTTTCTCTCCTTTGTTAAATGGCCAAATGTTTATTGATTGGTGCTATCCTGGGGTCTTCTTCTAAACAGCACTGCTATATCCTAGTCTTACAGAATATGTTAAATTTCTTTGCTTTCTCACACTTATAAGGTGTGACAACCTAAAAGGAAAGGGTAAAAAGCAATGTGTAATTATTTGCTATTAAAAATAATCAGAGCACTTTATTTTATTAGCAGTTCATTCAAAAGCATGCTTAGGAAGGTAAATCATTTTAATCAAGGCATTCAAAGTCAAATAACCAACTTTTTTCTTTTTCACTATTTAGTTTGAACCATTGTTTTAAAACTCTCAGTGTAGATAATCCATCAGGTCCTAAAGGGCAAAGGTCTTTCCTCATTTTTTTCGTTTCTCCAGAGAACCTGGCACATACAAGAAACACGATATATTTGTGTTGATTGTATGAATTGATGAATGAGTGAGCCAAGAAATAAATTTAGAGTTTACTGTATTCATTACTACATTTGGAACCAAGTATAATAGAATCTCTCTTGACTTCCACCGAATAGATTCCCTGAGTTAAACACTGCGTTTTCACTGTGTCAAATATTGTCTTTATGAGCCCTGATGCTTTCTGGACGTGGCCTCACAATAAATGAAGCACACTTTTCCATGCAATGATTTTGCACTTGGATGTATGACTTACTTTGGCCAATGGGATATATTGGCAGATCTGAGCTAAGAAGAGGCTTGAAATATGTTTGTGTGATTTAGCTTGGCCCTCTTGTCCTCCTTCTGTCACTATGAGAACAGTTTTCAGGTAGGATCTCAGGTCCTCTCAGTCTAGGTTATAAACTGAATACACACAGCGATCTTATCCTAACCTGCAACCGGGAGCCAAATTCAGCTGACCCCAAATGGCTCAGAAATATGTGAGTGAGAAATGCACGTCTTTGTTGCTGTAAGATGCTGTGGTTATTTGTGTATTTGTTACTGAAGCATTATTATGGCAATAGCTAGGGAATATGAGCATGTGATTGATGCCCCTGTGTACTTAACATTCTAGATAGCACAGTAGTTGCTCCCATGAAGAGTCAGTTGTCTTCATTTCCATACTTGGTCGTCAGTTGTGCTCATTATTCTAATTATATAATCTACGTCATGTTATATTAGCTAATGAATTATGCTAGAGAATAAAGTTTTTATAAAACAAAGTTGAATGCTTCTTAAAGACTTAATGAAAGCAAATTACTAAACAAATTAAGGTAAAATTAGGTGTTGGTGAGAGATTTTAAAGAGACTGGACACAAACATCTAGAACAATTCATATTGCTCTTTAATTGCCTTTGTTCTTTTTTTTTTTTTTTTTTTTGAAGTTAGAACTGGGGATTTTGGATGATGAAATACTTGGGTTTTATGTAGGAAAGGTAAGATAAAATTTCAATTATCAGAGGTAGTCTTTAAGAAAAGGCCTTGACCTTCAACAAAATATTGCTACCCAAATGTTTACTTAAGTAATTAATCTATGTTTGTATTTTTCCTTATTTTTATTGTTTACATTATTACAGCTGTCCTCATTTTCTCCCCCTTTGTCCACCTTCCCTCTGGCCATTACCACACTGTTGTCTGTCATTGAGCCTTTATCATTTCCTTTTTACCTATTTTTAAAAATCCTCACCCAAGGATATGTTTATTAATTTTAGAGAGAGAGAGAGAGAGAGAGAGAGAGAAACATCCATCCATGTGAGAAACATTGATCTTCTGTTTGCATCCCAACTGGGGATCAAATCTGCAATCTAGGTATGTGCCCTGACCAGGGATTGAACCCTCAACCTTTTCTTTTTGGGGACAACACTCCAACTAACTGAGCCACCCAGCCAGGGCTCTTTTTAACTCATTTGATTAACTAAACAAAAATGATCTAAATTCCTTTTCACTAAGAATGCTGTAAATTTAATACCACATTGAAAATTCTTCTTTTCCTCCCTTCATTCCTCCCTCCCTCCCTTCCTTCCTTTGTAAATATCCTAAGTTGTTAGTATGAATTACAAGTAGCAATGTTAGAACAACCCCCTCTTTACAATGAGTATGTAAAGAGTAAGCTTTCTTTTCAGCTGATGTTCCTCACCTTATATTTAGATCCTATTCTGGTTTAAAGATCTGCAGATTGGTTAATAGCTGTATTCTACAGGAGGACACTCCTTAGTTCATTATCACACTTTCCCAGTTTTGTTGTTTTCAATAGCTGCCTTTTACCTATAAGTTACATTTCAGAAATGCTGGGCACTTCATGTTATTGGAACATTTTTTTTTTTTTTTTGGTGTTGTTCCCATAAAATCATACCTCAGAATTATATGGATTTGAAGACATCTGTGACTAGGAAAGAAAAGTCTGCTACAGTTCCTTTGTTTTTCACGTGGTTTTTGGTGCTACTAAATGAAATGACTTCATACATTATTTACCTGAAACCCCAAATTTTTGCAAAGCATGCATAAAACAGTGTCATTTATGGGGGAATAATCACTAACATTTTCCATGCATTTGGACTTGGCTTGAGGTTTGGGAGAACTTGGATTCATTTCAGAATTTTAAAGAAAATATTGTATATATTGATTGATGAAATGTGCTGCTTACTGGTAATGGTTTTGGAGATGCCTGATGGTCACCCCGTGGAACAATTCTGAGATGAATGCTTTGTGGCACATTAGGGTCTGCAATCCATCTGTAGGTGATGACATTCGATTGCCCCTGACAAAGTTCAGAATTGAAAAAGAGAATGTCGATTGGAAATGCAAGCTTCACACTACATTACCCATAAGTCAATTGCTTAGAGTGTAGGGACTAACTAACTACATGGAGATACCCAGAAGCCACTCAGCCCCAGCTCACTAACAGTATGGCACACGTGTGAGTAATTTGTAAAGAAAGAGGGTTCTGCTCTGACATTGGGTTATTCCAGTCCCAAGAGTATCAGTTCTCGTCTGGATAGAATAGGTAAAGTACATAGACCCCAGACCATTTTTAATACAACCAGATTATCAGACTCACAAACTAACATATTCAAAGACACTGAACCATTGCTAAAGAAAATCAGGCAGTGGCTTTCAAGGAAATTGAATATATATATTTTTCACTTTGGAATATGATTTTTTGCATTAGTATTTCTTCAGATTTTGATGAGGGAATTGAACTAATTTGTTCTAGGCAGGTATGAAGAAATTGTTCACTTGATGGTTTGAAAAATTGACATGAAAACAAGTGATTGTGGATATGCGTTGGTATTTATAAGCATACGTGGACAAATTAAAAAATGTCAGGAAGATAAAGAACCTTAAAAATCAAAAGTTGTTGTTCTTATTTAATAAACCAATGCCAGAAGATAGTTTTAATATTACTGATATAAACTATGTCAATGCAAGGTAGGAAAATATTTAGTTTCTCTTTATCCATCTTAGATTCATTGGCTGGAGCTATGCAAAGTAGACTGACAAAAGACAGATTAATAAGGGGAAAATAAACAATTTACTAATGTGTGTAGCACAGTGATGAATAACTTGAGGAAGTGGTTAAACTTAGGCTTTTATAGTCTTTTTTTTAAGATTTTATTTATTATTTTTAGAGAAGGGGGAAGGGAGAGAAGCAGAGAGGGAGAGAGACATCAATGTATGGTTGCCTTTCACCTGCCCCCAGCTACAGAGCTGGCTGGAGACCTGGCTTGCAACCTGGTTATGTGCCCTGGCTGGGAATTGAACCAGCCACCTTTGGGTTTGCAGGCTGATGCCTTATCCACTGTGCCACCAGCCAGGGCCTTTTTACAGCCTCTTAACAAAGAACAATAAAGTTGTGGAGAATTAACAACACAAAGGAAAAGGGTTTTAGGCTTTCAAGGGTAGCAAACTGGGAAAATTAATATATGAAAGAAATGGATGTAAGTTAAGGGCTAATTAGTAAAATTTGTAACATAGATTCCTGTGGTTTTGCTTCTGGGCTGCTAAGGGTCCAGAGTGGGCTCTAATGATTGATTTCTGTTCTTTCTAGTAGAAAAGGGTGGTGGGGGCACCTTTACACATTTATGTGTTGTTTGACTCATAAGTACAGAGAACAAACTGAAGTCTGTCAGGTTAGAGGGGGTGGGGGATGCAAAAGGTGAAGGGATTAAGAAGTATAAATTAGCAGTTGCATGACAGTCATGGGATCTAAAGTATAATCTAGGGAATATAGGCAATAATGTTAGAATAACTATGTGTGGGACCAGGTGGGGCCAGGTGGGCACTAGCATTATCTGAGGAATTACTTCATAAGTTATATAGTTGTCTAACCACTATGCTGTATACCTGAAACTAATATACAACAATATTGAATGTCCACTAGAATGAAAAAATAAAAAAAGTAAAAATTAAATAAATATAAAAGAATTTGGAATAAAAAGTTATATCCTGTTTTACGCAAAAAGGAGGGGGGAAAGGGTGTTTCTTGTAACTGCTTTTTTTCCAAATTGCCTAAATAATCTCCCTAAAAATAGTGGCAGATTTTGGGGCTAGTGTATTCTTCCACACTTCACCTAGCGTACTTGTGAAAAGGCATTTCTGTAACAAGAGGAGGCAGCTCTGATGCAGTGGCAAAGTTGCTGGAATGGGAAGAAAACACATTGAGTCCAAGCGATATCACTTCCTTGTCTTGAGACCGTTGAGAAAGTATTTGGGACACCATGTAGTTATCTGAGATCTATTAATGTAACACAGACTCTCAATACTACTGTCTATACAAAACTGTCACTCTAACGCTCCCTGAGCTATTGAGATGTCATGATATAATACATGAAAGCCATCTCTATCCTAATATTACCTTGTATTTGATTAGCACTTTACACTCAGTTAACTGACACAACTGTTGACTTACTTGGATATTCATTTAGCATTTAGACGCTTCAATGTCTCCAGTTGTTTGATGGAATTATTTGCTTTTATAATGGTTTGGTTTGGTGTATGTGGACTGTGTTGAAGCTGTGACACTGACATTTGCAGAGAGGGAAGCATGTGAAGGAACCTCATGAAACTGGCCAAGCCATGCCACCCAGGGTTCTGGGTCCTGCAGCTCCCACAGGTGATAAGCCCTCTTGGGAAGACATGGCTTTAAGAGCTCTATTGACAGGCTGCCCTAATGATGTGAGCATAGGGCTGCCCTCCACTGGTCTTGTTTCATTTTCCCTCGCAACAAGCTCAATGCTTTTTATGCCTAGAGAAATCAAAGTAAATAATATCTAGCTATTGGTAATGGGAAAACACAAACTCCAGTCTTTTTCTATTCTAATTGGACCCTCAAGCAGGGAAACAGGAAAGGAGGGACAGCTACAACACTCAGCTTCCGGCACCTGGTGGCTTGTCTCCTGCCTCTGGAAACAAAGAGCCCCTTTACTTTGTTCTCAGCACCGTTATGTTTCACACAGGATTGGATGGGAGCTGTTGATGCAGATAGACTCCATCCTTGCCTGACTTCATCTCATCTCCATTATTCCTTTTTCTTTCCCATTAATTCTCTCCTTGGTGCCTGTACCTGAGAAATACATTTGTAGGTGCTTTTTTTTTTTATTGATATATTCCCTTAATTGATAATAAGCCCAACTCTACATAGTTAATTACTTTTAGTTTTCTCCTTTTTAATACATTTAGTTTAGTGGTTAAACAAATGTACTTTGTATCAGACCTGATCACTGTTGCCCACATTTATTTTGGGACGTACTACTTAACATTGGGACATACCTCCCAAGACTCAGATCCCTCAATTGAGAAAATGGGGGAAATCATAAGACTGTTTTCAGAGGAATCTGGGCTTATTAAAGGAGATCATTATTCTAACATGATTACTCAGTCCCAGATAATATGCTCAAACGGTCAGGAAAAGTTTAATAAAAACATTCCAATTTCTTATAACTGAAATGCTTGAAATTTCTCCATTTCAGACAAAATTGTACCTTCAATAATTTATATATAGTCATATGTAGAAGAACATTCACATTCATGCTGATTGATTTTATCAAAGTGGATAGTCCAAGAGATTGAGAAAATTGCTCTTTTTTTTTTCTTCAAATAACAGCCTCTAAATTACAAGAGAAAAGAGCTATGAGGAGTCTTCTTTTAAGGCCATGTTAGAAAAACATGGAGCCAGCAAACTTTCCAGCTCTTTATTAATTCCACAGCTTGAGCAAGTTATGTTAATGTGTGCTAGATGATGGTTAAGTTTTGAGATGATCTAACTGCTGAAATATTCCGGTGTCATCCATTAAGCTTGTTACCCGGCGGGATATCTACACAATTGATGAGAGAACCAGAAATCTTGCTGATTTTCATTTGGAGTGAAATACATTTTCTTGGTAAATTTCAGCATTAAGATTTTCTAAAAAATAAAAAGAAAGTTAGGTTGAAGTGGAGAAGGGGAAGGGTCATGTTAAAAATAAAGGAAAAACAAATAGTACTCTTATGTGCTTGCAGTGTCTGCTCTCTGTGGCTAATTATAAATGCAAATTTCTGACATGAAGACAGTTTGCCTTTGCCTTTCCATTTCCCTCTTTCTATTATGCTCCACCTGCCAGGATGCATTTGGCAGGGATGCGTAGGGTTATGGGACAGTGACCTGTATTCATTTTGAGTTTTTAACATCTCATATTCTACCACCACATTGGTCTCTGCATCTGTCAGAGCACTTGGTGGGCCTTAGTGTTCATGGTTGGAGAGTGAGTGGGGTGAAGACATGTCTGGTTCATCTTTGTTTAAGTCAAAGGTCAGCAGGACCTTTTAATTCCATCAGTCACAGAGTTCTGACCGAGACTACTGAGGAAGTTGTTGGGGTGAGGATGTAGTGGGGTCATTTCGCTGTTAGGGCAAAGCCCAGGCCAAACTTGTTCGTTTCCCTTTTATTTTCTGGGGCGGGCCTTTATACATGATAGGGCCTTCCCTACAGAGTAGCCTTCCCCAAGGACTTTTTTCCCGATGTACTATGATTAAAACAACAACAACAACAACATAAAAGATGGCCATTTGAGCAGTTTTATAAGCAAAGGTTATGAAAGCTGTAATTTAAAATCCTGCATGGGTGGCAATGTTGTTTAAGAGAAAAAAAGGAGAGATAATTATGGGGATAAAAACCCTAAACGTACAAATCAGGAGATGCTAATTACATAAGATGGTTAATTTAGGAAATAATAGCTGAATTGGAGTCCAGTCTCATGACTCAGATCTGAAAGCAGCAGCAAAAGGACCTCAGACCATGCATCTGGGATGCATTTTGGAGGGATAACAAACAATAATATCACTAATAATATTAGTGATAGCTAATATTTATTGAGTGTCAACTGTATGCCATGTATTATGCTTTTTAAATGGGTTTTCTTATTTATTACTTAAAATAAACCTTTAAAGTAGTATCATTTTTTCCCCCATGTGTCAGGTAAGAGATTTGTGGTATGGAGTGGTTACCTTGCCTAAGGGGCAGGACTGAAAATCTGTCCTTCTCACCACAAGACCTTGTATTCCTTCTCAGAGAATAATACTAAAGTTCTGCATATAGGAGAGATTCCCCAGGGAGCTGAATCCAAAATCCTGGATTTAAGAGTACAAATAAGCTGAAATAAAACTATACTATCTCTTACTTCTGTATATCTTTAAATTTTGTTTTTAATATTCTGAAGCTTGTTATTACTGTTTCCCAACTTACAAACACCAAAAGAGATTCTTTAAAAGCCTTTTTTTTTTTTTTAAATTATTTTTAGAGAAAGGGGAAAGGAGAAAGGCAGAGAGGGAGAGAGACATCAATGTATGGTTGCCTTTCACCTGCCTCCAGCTACAGACCTGGCTGGAGACCTGATTTGCAATCTGGTTATGTGCCCTGGATGAGGAATTGAACCAGCAACTTTTGGGTTCACAAGTGAGCACCATATCCACTGTGCCACCAGCCAGGGCTAAAAGCATTGTTTAAAAAGCAATTTTTTTTTTTTTAATTAAAAAAAAGTTATTTTCTTCACACACATTTAATGCAATACCTTGTATGGATAGCCTAAATTAAGATTTGATATATCTATGGGGTAATTTAAAGCAGTGTCCAAATGAGTAATATGGAAGAAACTTGCTCCAGGGAGGGGATAAAGACATCAATGGTTTCTTTTGAACTCTAATGTGAGTCCCATTCTTACCTATTTTTTCTCCTTTCCTTTATCCAGAGAAGTTTGGAACTGTAGTAAGTGATGTGGAAAGCCCCATCTCTATATTGAGTCTCTTTCCTCATGTTAAGACCAACTCCAATTCACCTCTTCAAAAATATATTCAGGGGTTTCAGCACAATAACTTCAATTTTTTTTTAGTATGTGAAATATTTAAACCAATTTGTCAACAGCAAATATCAGGGACAAGTGAAGCTCAAGTACTACTTATGCTGAGGTATCCAAGTTTTACTTGTTTGCTTGCTTTCTTGAAAGAGGATGCTTTGGAGAATAAAATGCAACATTTATGAGGTAGAGTTTACTCTCCTCTCTGTGATCCACTTAGTTCACATAGCAGACCCTTCACTGCCAACCTTTCTTCTTTAATAAGGGTAACATTTTTCCAGCTAACCACCCAATTTTTATCCTTTTACCTCATATTCTCGTGTGAGGGGTTCTTAGATTATTTCCTATGCCATTCCCCTATTTAGATAGCAAATAGAAAACCATTGAACTGATACATCTTTACTAAAAAAAAAAATAAAATGTTGAGCAATTGCATGTGCATTATGGAAGATATTCTGGCAAATGACGGAAATATCTTATCCTAAAATACGCAATATAGTCTATCCAAAATAGCACTTTAAAAGATTTTAAAGCCCTGGCTGGTGGCACAGGGGATAAGGTGTTGGCCTGCGAACCCAAAGGTTGCTGGTTCGATTCCCAGCAGGGCACATACCCAGGTTGCAAGCCAGGTCTCCAGCCAGGTCGGTAGCTGGAGGCAGGTGAAAGGCAACCATACATTGATGTCTCTCTCCCTTTCTGCTTCTCTCCCTTCCCCTCTCTCTAAAAATAATAAAATAAAATCTTTAAAAAATTAAAAATATTTTAACCTTTAAAGTAATATTAAAAAGGAAGAATGATTAGAAAACTTTTATGAAGCATCACCAATGTCAAGAGGTATAATAGGGCATGCAAAATTGGGAAAAACTTACTGATGCCCCAATGAAAACAAACCTATACATAAATTATATTCTAAAACTTCCACATAGTCCCTATATTGAACAAACTTTGAAAATGAACACCCAAAATTGAGTCGATTTCTCACAGATATTATAAAAAAGATTTTTGATTATTATAAACTTTAAGAAATAAATGTACATGACTAACCTTTAATGTATTATTGGTGTACTCAAAAGACACTGTTAGTGCTGAAACTAAATTCTTTGACAAATGCTGCAATAATTTTATTTAGCAGAACTCTCTCTTTGAATAGATATATTCAGGAAAGAATGTTAATACTGCTGACTTAAGTTCAAAGTCACACTATTTAAAGGACACCTCCCTCTCTGCCACCAAAAACAGCTCCAGAGTGGGCAGTGGCATCATTTTCTTACCTTGAAAACAAGTCTCCAGTCAGCATAAGGAAGAGAAATTGATTAGAGCACTGAGCTTGTCATATTATTGGTTGGATATCACACCCAACCTTAGTTCGGGCTTTGTGATCTAAGGGCCATCGAATACCAAGGCTTGTGGAAAATGTCTCAGCCACCATAACACCTATGCTGAAATTAGGTTGTTTTACTTTGTTATGCTGTTTTGCAATGTTCAGTAACCTTCCATGTGTCTCATCCTCCTCAGCTGGTGTGTTCATTAGTGACTAAACAAAGGCTAGAGTTGGTGAATCAAGCAGTACATCTTCCTCAGGTGCTCACAAATGCAGTCTGTGTTCAGTCTCTTCATCATTTGTGGTTTAAGAATTAATTCCTGATACTGTGAGACGCGTGCCTCGCTGGGCAAGAGAATAGGATGTATGTCTTTCACCACTGGTGTTTCTGGTTCCAATTTGCTGAGGTCAAGCTCGTTCCCAAAAGGTTTGTGCTGAGACAGCATAAGTAAATGAAAGACCATACAGTACTCATGAACTGGGAGGATCAATATTGTTAAAATGTTCCGACTACTCAAAGTGATCTACAGATTAAATAAAAATTTCAATATAACTTTTCATAGAACTAGAACAAATAATCCTAAAATTCCTATGGAACCACAAAAGACCCTTAGCTGCCAAAGCAATCTTAAGAAAGAAGAACAAATGTGGAGATATCATGCTGTCTGATTTCAAATGACATTATAAAGCTACAGGGATCAAAACACACCATGGCACTGGCACAGAGTCAGACACACATGTCAATGGAGCAGAATAGAGAGCCTGGACATAAGCCTACACTTATGCGGTGAGTTATCAAGGGAGGCAATAATATACAATGGAGATGTGACAAATAGTGTTGGAAAAACTGGGCAGATATATACAAAAAATAAATTTGGGCCACTTTTTTACAACATATACAAAAACAGACTCAAGGTGCACCAAAGATGCAAATCAAAGACCAGATGCCATAAAAATCCTAGAAGACATAGAGAGTGCACTCTTTGACATTGGTCTAAGCAATGTTTTTTTTTTTTTTTTTTGAAAGTCTCCTCAGGCAAGAGCAACTAAAGCAAAACTAAACAAATGAGACTACATTAAACTAAAAATCCTTTTTGCACAGTGAAAGAAACCATTAACAAAACAAAAAGAATACCGAATGGGAGAAAATATTTGCAAATGACATATTTAATATGGTGTTAATATACAAAATACATAAATAATTCATAAAGTCAACAATTTAAGAACAAAGAATCCAATGAAAAAATAGGCAAAGAACCTAATAGATACTTCTCTAAAGAGGACATAAGAAATATGTCAATAAACATATGAAAAGATGCTCAATGCCACTAGTCATCAGAGAAATGCAATTTAACACCACAATGAGCTGTCATACTATACCTATCAGAATGGCTATCATTGAAAAGTCAACAAATAGCCCTGGCTGGTGTAGCTCAGTTGGTTAGAGCCCATCTTGTACAGCAAAAGGTGGTGGGTTTGATTCCCAGTCAGGGCACATGTGGAAGTTTTGGGTTTGGTCCCTGGTCAAGACACATATTTCCCTAAATCCTCTTCATAGTGATGATTATTAGGCTGAGAAAGTGCTTTATAATATCACATACTTACATACATCATCAGTAGAAAGTGTTTTTTAAATTTTTTTATTTCCACGTATCCTCTCTCAACCAAGAACATAACTTTCCATCTTCCCCTGGGTCTGCATATCTGACCAGATCACAAGTGTTGCTCATTAAACAATGATATGGGACCCACTGAAATGATCCGAGGATAATCATTTATTTTTTATTGTTATTTAAAAATCTATTTCACTTAAAATCTCCACATACATTCACTCCTTCACACTTCTTAGCCTTAGAAAATCATTCCACTGTTTCTCAGACTGTTGTGATTGATAACTGGGCTGGAATTGGGATATATTGTACTCTTCATCTAGACCAAATCAATGCAGAAATCCTTTGATCTGTGTGGCTGTCCTTCTGTTTTGGCTTTGCCATCTTTCCTTCCAGTCATGGTCTTCTTTGAGGCACACACAAAAAATGAGTTTTTAATGTGTCAACAAGGTCATTCTGGGTTGTTTTCTCTCCCTTCAATACAACAAATTTAGGACCATTCTTTGTTGCTCTTGAAGTAGGCAGTGATAATGCTGAGGGGTGAGAACAGCTGGCCTTCATTGAGAGCTCGCGCGTGTCAGATATTTTGCAAGGAAGTTTGTGCATATCCACGTATTCCATCATTGTACCAATATCTCAATAAGCGTACATTGGACAGAAGATGAACAAAGACACTATGAAGTAGGATAATTTCCTGTCTTCCGTAAAAGGAAAATGATATGTAAAGGAATTGAGTAATTCACCTGAAGTTCCAGGAAGCTAGTGATTGCTAATGAGAAAAGCCCACGTGAGTAACCAAACTAGGGTGCTACTCCTCCTCAGTTTTGAGCTTCCCAAGGGTGAAGATGAATTCAGATATATTCAGGCTTCCTGTGGTTGAAGACATGAATAGGAAGTGGCATCTCTTCTTATGGGGAGAACCCAGAGATTATAGGCGAGGGTTGCTATTAAACATTCCTTAGCTCAAGTCACAAACTGGTTCCATGACTGGCTGTAGAAATTCCTCTTCACAGGGATTTTCTTACCTATTAAAAAGAAGGTTCTTTCCCAACCCCCAGCTTGAAGTTCTCTTCATTGCAGGGCATCCAGGAGCACGTGTTGCTCCTCCATCCCTGACCAGTAGATGGCAGCAAACGTCCACCCTAGACCCCTGGAATTTTGCCTATAGGCTCTTACCTGGTGTGAAAGCGGCATTTGAAAAATATAATCATCCAAACTCCTTACTTGACACGTTGGAGGGGCTGATTTTCCAGTCACACATGTCCTATTACTTTGGAAAATAATCATGTGGAAAGGCTTTTCATTGTTTGCTACTACATTTCTGCACAGTGGTGACTGTTGAGCCAAAATCAAACTAACAGCAAAGGGAGGGCGGGGGTGGGTGGGTGGGAAGCAAGGACGACCCTAGAGAAGCACAACTAATTTCCCTTAAGAATGTTTCTCATGGATTTTCCAAGTTTTCATCACCCCATCTGATCAGTGAAACAGTATTGTTCATAAATTATTTATTAGCCTATTTTCTCTATCTCATCATTCACACCATCGAAACAAACAAAAGCCAACTGTGAGTGAATTCTCTTAAATTTAAGAAAATCTTGAAACGTTCCTTACCACCTGTGTGTCAGAAATAAAGCACAATCAGTATACAACAAAAATAAATTTTTCATTAGAATTTTTTCCCCAAGGATGTCACCCTTGGCAGTTAGCATTTTGTCTTAGTGTTCATTTAGGTTTCAGCCTGTTGTTGGTTCATTATTCTGGACGAATTGCTGAGGATTATGGGCAGTGGACTGTGATTGGTCTGACTTTGAAACAAATTGGTTCCCTGACCTGAAGTATAGACACCATGTTGCTACTTGACAAGCAAATAGCTTCTCCAAGGTTTGCTTCATTTTCTCTAAATTGGAGGTTTTACAAGCTCATTGTAAGGATTATCTGAAATGAAATGAGCCAATGTAATGACACCCCTAGTTTAGCACATTGCTAAAAATTCAATTAGCTGAATGTGAATTGGGAAGGTGAGGCTGGTGGATCCTAAGATTTCTTCCAGTGTTAAGTGCCTATGGCTCGGGTTAGTTTCTTTCCACTCAACCTCATCTTGGAGTCACAGGTTACCCATCCTAGGAAGGGAAGGAATGCTTGAAAGATGCTCAGATGAAAAGGTTCTAGAGGATGAGAGGTTGATTCACAGAGGAGAAGACTTGTTTTTACTACTAAGAGATGGCTACAGTTCATCACAGAAAAGTATTCATCACCCAACAATGAGAATCAACAGAAAAAGAAGAAAAATGAGAGAGAAGGGAAAATACAAAACAAAGGTTCTGAGGACTAGAAAGGGTGCTGTCATCATTGCCTGCCTTTGGTCACCATGGAGAATATATTCCAGTATCTGGAAACAAAGACAATGTTTTAAGAGCACTTCAGGAACTAGGTTAGTTGCATTCAAATATAGAGACCCTCATCCGGGAGTGTCTTATTTTAATTTTGACATTGATTTTGGAATTAAATCCCACATTGGGAGGTAACATCATCTCTCACCAGTGTGCATTAGGCACCCCACGTTAACAGGTTTGAGGCTTTCCCGGACATTTTTGGAATAGAGCATCCTTTCTTCATCACAGTATTTCACACACATTCCCACGCTACATCTTTGTAACCCTCCAGGGAGCAGGTGTTCAGATCCAATTTTGCTGATGAGACTTTGAGAAATTGATTTACCAAAGGCTGCCCAAGTTCACATTTAGGATTGTTATCAGAGATCTGGGAGTTTCTCTTATTACCTCTGCTGACATGGCTACCAATACAAATAAGAAAAAGTGGTTACGCGTGAACGTTGTCAACCACGAGTTTTTTATAGATTACATATAACATTGTTAGTTTCAGGGATACAACATAGTGATGAGACATTTGTATACCTTACGAGTGGATTACCCCCATAAGCCTAGTAGCGAGCTACACCATACATAGTTATTACAATAGCATTGACTATGTTCCCGAAGAATGAGGTCTTTGAAGGGAAAGTGACTACTTGGGCCCCAAACTATTGCTATTTTCAGGCTGTGTGACTGTGGCCATGCTGCTTGTGGGGAGGACGGGCTTCCTTATCACTATCAACAAGGGTGGCCACGTTTTCACTGCTTAGTATTTCTTCATCTTTGTGCATCTGATGATAAGCTTAATTTGAAAGCAGAATAAATGATGCCTTCAGGAAGGGTAAAAACAGAGTGCTGTGATGGCTACAAATTTTGAAGGAAACAGAAAGGCTGCCATCATTTTCTGCACTTGGGGAGTATAGAGATAATTGCCCAGGACCTGAGCACCGCGGGAATCTAGATCAGCTCTGAGTCAATTCCTGGTTGAGATCCTGGTTTCTAAGCCGCTGTCAGGCTTGGCTCCCTCCCAGAGCCTACTCCTCATCTTAAAATGAAAATAGTAACAGGAGATCCTTGGTAGAGTTATTTTAAGAATAAAATAAACTCAGCCCGGTTGAAATGTTTACCATAGTCCTTAATAATACATGTTAGCTATCACTGTCACCAGTGTGCCACCAGATACCATCACCACTGTTTTAACTATGTCTGTGAAAACGTGCACTTCTCGCCAAGACCTGAAGACTGCTTTGGCCTTCAACATTCAACGTGTTCATACGTAGTATAATCAATAATAAGACTTCCAAAATTTCAACAAAATGCTTTTGTGGAAAAAAAAATCCTTTTATAGAAGTACAATGTTAAAGCTCTATCTCGGCCTTAAAATAGGAACGTACTCATAGGTTATGCATACTGTGATTGCTCCTCTTTGCCAGTTATTGGTTATGAATTGAACTTCCTGCTTCTGGAGATGGTCCTGATGGTCAAAATGAAACAATGATGACACAGAACTCGGACCTACTTTTAAAAAATGCATACTCTGTTTAAACCTGAATTATATAATTAATCATTTTAATGTTGGGTGTGATTTTGGTGAACCACTGAAACTTTTGACTCAGTATGTTCTTATCTGGAAAATGTGGGGGTTGGGCTGTCTCTGGCTATCCTGTTTTGAGCATTTATCACATGCTGGGTCCTGTGGTAACAGTATTAGGTATCCATCCTCATTAAAAAGCCACTAACCTTGTGAAGCACATGTTATTTCTGGTCTGTAAAGGAGGAAGTTATGGCTCAACATCAAGTTCAAAGTTTCATGGCTGGCACACTGCTGCCATGCTATGCACCCAAGTCTGTCCATCACTGAAGCTTATGTTTATAACAACCGTACAACTCTAACATTGCTATGCAATCTCTTTCGAATATAACATCTCGAGATCACACTAAGAGCACTCTTTCCTGCGGTAGGTAAAAGTGTTTTGACATATTGCCTTCAGCTTGAGGGGGAACAAGACAATTTAACAAAAATAAACATAGTGGATCAGGTATAAATTTACACATTACCACTCGGGGGCACAGAACTATAACTTGTTAGTTTTCTATAACTCAACTCCATTTCCTTCTCAAATTCCCTCAAGCTGCTGAGAGCAGGCAGAATTTTTTTATGGCATTTGAATGTATTCAGTTGAATCTAGTTGAATTGGTGGTCAAATTTAGGCATTATTTCAATCACTGCCCAGTTTGGAGCTTCTTCACACTGGAAAGAAAATTCAATATTTGAGGCTGTGCTACCTCACATTTTCCCTTATCGTTTTTTATCTTTGTGTGCCATTGGATTCCAGGATGGGAGGGAAATCTCTGGTCAGTGCAATAGCTTCTGGATCCAGGCTGGTCACTCTTGGTTATGGAACTGCGTCTACAGGTCTGTGACATGTTCTGCTCACAGCTGTGGATGACCTGCTGTCACAAACTCTGCATCTTTTTTGTTCTGACGTCTAGCTTATTTCTCCCCTACTGGAGCGTGTGGGAGCTCTTGAATCTGCGGAAAGCCATGATGTCCAACTTTCCTCCTCAGTCCCTCTGTCTGTCTTGTCATTCCATACCTTTCTTTCAGCTCCATGGTTGTTGCTTCAGCTTGGCTTGCATCCTTGCTTTAGGCCAAAGAGCATGGGATTCAGGACTCAGGTGAGCAGAAGCAGCATTCAACCCCTGGTTTGTTCCTTCAGAACCTCTCGGCTCTTCCAGCCCACACACAGCCCTCTGCCATCTCTCGGGCTGGGAAGAGCTTTGCCTTTTCTTATGTGGAGAAACATTTTGTATGTCATCTCCTTCCTGCTCTATATTTATTTTAGAGTTATATCTTCTATTTTTTTAACAGGAGAAATGATCTAACCTGTATTATGGATGTACATGTAGGGGGATGTGATAAGATATAAGACCTCAAAACACATTGGGTAGTTGAGGTTTATATGTCCTTCTTGACAAAGGAGAAAAGAGTCAGGGATTTGAGACTTCAAAGGAAATAGGCACTTTCTCTACAGCTATGTTCTGATGCTCTGCTTTGCACTATGTAAAAAGCCAGCTTTTTGAGTTTTTAGGAAACCTTTTTCTTTTATTGGAAGCCTTGCTTTTAGGAACACAGCTTAATTATAAATCTATAGAAGTTACTTCAATCAAGCTAAATAAAGCAATAGATTTCTTATTCTTGATCAACCTGGCTATCCCTGGAAGCAACTGAAAATACTTTGGCTATTATCCGTTGATGGGCACAGCTTCTTGGGGCAATTGGAAGCAATTAGGAGTCCCAGGTGGGACAGAGAACTCCAGCTCCACCAAGATTTGAACTCATGTTCTATAGCACAGAGTTTTTGCTCTGAAAAAATGAATGCCAAAGCTGCATCCATGTTTCTCATGCTTGCTTTTAAGTGTGGCCACGTGACTGGTTCTAGCCAATGAAATGTGAAAGATGCCACTCTAGGTGGACATACTTTGTTCTGTCTCTTATCCCCTATCTATTAGCTGGATGTCAACTTCAGTAGTGATGTTGAGAGACCTGTGTTAATACTGGTTGATCTTGTGTTTCTACATGACTCTACAGAGCAGACAATTCCTACCCATCCTCCTCTTATAAGAAAAACAAATGTTGTGAGGGTAGCACTTGAGATTTTGTAGTTTATTTCTTACATCAGTTAGTGATAGCTATTTCAACTAATAAAATGGGAGTATAATATAGTTTTTAAAATAATATCTGCTCTAAGAACCAGGTAAAATTTTCTTAAAGTGATGAAGAGGTCTTCAAAATGAAAAAAGGAACTCACCTCGTTTACCCTTTATTTGATGTATTCATACCTCATAGGCTTTGATGTTGATTATAAGTCAGGGGTTGACAAACTTTGGCCAGTGGCCTGCTTTTGTATGGTTCATGGACTAAGCATAGTTTTTATGACATTTAGATAGTTATAAAAACTGAAACAAATGAAACATAAAACAAAGAAGAAATATGTGACAGGGAGCAGAAGTGGCCCTCAAAGTCTAGGATATTTACTATCTAGTCCTTCACAGAAAAGTTGCCATCCTTTGGTATAAATGGTGGGAGACCAGCAAGTTTAAAGTACATTGTCCAGAGAAGACTATTCTGAGTGTAAAGAATTGAATATTCTATCATGATCTGTGCTGTTATATGACTTAGGCCTTTGAAATTTATAGGGACTCTATGAGAAGTGTATACTTGACCTAACACTAGTGGAAAAGTAGAAAGATTTGCTCAATCTTCATTTCCTGTGTCTGTAGGACTAAAAGAAGCTTGACTTGTTCATATAATTGACTGATTATTTTTGGAGCTGATAGTCAATTTGGTATTACACAGATGCAGTCAGAGAGAAAAAATCGTTCTTTTTTTTTTTGTTTATTTTGGATAGTGGCTCCCCAAAACCAAGGCCAATGACTCTTAGATTTATAGGGTGGATGAAATTTTTTTAACACTTCAATAAAGAAAACATATTCTCTTGAGACTTAAGTAACTGAAGCATGGTAATGTTCTTTTCTTTCTCCATTTATAGCCTCTGAAAAGTTAAGCACATTTGTCCAGAATAATCTAGATTTACCATCAAACTCTAAATTTATTATAAATATACAATTTTTCAGTAGATTTGCAGCCAAACTTACCCATTTCATCCCCTGGGTCATTGATAATAATTAAGAGGCTATGTTTGTGGTTTCCAAGGGGGACCAAAATCAAGACTGTATTATGATTAAGGCTCTGCTTCTGACATGTGCCAATGAGCAAGATTTGTTTAACTTGGCAGCTTTTAATGCTTGTGTGAGATATTTTTTATTTTCCTGCCACTAATTATGTGATGATTAAGTTACATCCACGGGAGTGTAATTATCTATTGCATAATACTTTTTATTTGTGGGTCCCTAGAAGTGTGCCACCTTCTTAATGATAAAACTTTCTTTCACACAGTTCGATTTATCTTCATTTCCCTAGGAACTCTTTCATAATCATTTTTGAATGAATAAAATCCTCATCTAGGTTGTTTATCTTGCTGATAGGATTTTTTGTCTGGGCCATGTGAATTCCGGGGCAATCATGATTGTAGTGGCTTTCCTAGTGGAAAAAGGGGCCACTTACCGTGGCAGTAAGGAAGTGTCTCCAAGAGATGTCACAGAGAGTTCATGATAGTTTTAGTGTCCATTTTTCGAGCTTTGAGTTCTTCCAAGTCACAGCACAATGGAACTTGGACAGATGTTTGTTTCATAATTGACACCACCTCTTTCCTTCGTTTTTCTGTGGTTAACTAGCCATATGATTTTCTTTGCTTTTGAGACTGTGGAGCTTTATATCGGTTCACTGGGTGGAGAGAATAATGTTGCCACAAACAACCTGGTCTTGGTTCCTTCTCTCCCACATTGCAGCCCACATGAATCCATGGCAGAGGCCATGTCTGCCTTTCCTAGTCTTTGATTCCCAGGAATCTAGTCCAGTGCCTCGCACCTAATACCTGTTTTGTTGGAAAAACAACAACAACAACAAAAAGATGGGTGACATTTTCCCCTCTGTGGTAGCTTTTGAGCTCCTTCTCAAAAATGGCACTGTAACTTTGTTGAGTTGATTTTCCATTTCTAGAAATTAAGTGGTAGTTAGATCAACTTTTTGTTCTTTTGCTGTTTTGAGATTCTGTGATTTTAAATATAGACCATGGGATCAACTTGTTTCACTCATTCATTTGCTCATGAAGCAAACACCAATTACACACCTACTGCGTGCCAAGTAATGATTGAAGTGTAGTGGTGACCACAGTTGAAAAGGCCCCTGATCTCACGGAGCTTTAGATAGAAAACTGAACAAATCACAGAAGTGGCAGGTGGTGATGAACACCTGGAAAAGTTTGAGCATGGAGGACGGTGAATGCCAGTCTCCGGAGGCCTTGTAACATGGAGGCTTTGGAGACGTCCTCTCCAGACGGGCAGCACAGCAGGTTATTCATCGATGAGGTAGGGAAGCATCTTAGGCAGACACCTCTTGGCAGAAACAGGATCCGTGTGTTCAAAGAAGGCCGGTGGGGCCGCAGCATAGGAACAAAGAAAACACTTAAGCTTCAAGTGGGTTTTGGAAATGAGTGGTTGGATGTCCAAGTGGGCTAGAGGCTGTCTAACGATAACATTAATGACGGAACATCAAAACATTAGCAAGTGTGGCATTTGACAAGCATTCTTGGGACAGAGGGCAAATGCCTGATGAATGAATCTTTGATCTCAGCTTGTTTTCTGCATTAACACCCCTGAAAGCTGGACTAACCTCGTACCTGAGCCCACAGCATTACACAACATATCCTTAAAGAAGGGTCAGAAAATTTTTATAAAAAGGAGAAAAAATGAAAAGAAATGCTACAACATTTAATTCAAAATGGAAAGGCAATTATACTTTACAATGTGTTCTTTTCCCTGGTGTTGCGGCTTCCCAGGATGCCTGGTTTCATTAAAGCAGGCAGGAAACAGGATTGTGATGTGCTGGTAGAATTGTATTTTCAGAGCTGCAACTAATTGTTTTGATGAAAACAAAAAACCACAATAGAGCGCTATATGAGAAGAGGATCAATGCTTGCTCACTGGGCAAACTCAGGAAAGAAAGGAAACAAAGAGGATAATAACGAAAACACAACACATTGTTTTATCTGTCACATTTCATTTATACAGAACAAAACAAGGAGAAACCTTGGCTTAATGACAGATCAGAGTGTCATTTGAGAAAACCTCATTGTATCTTTGTGCATTTTTCTGTGTGTGTGTGTGTGTGTGTGTGCATCTTCTCAAGTACAGTTTCATGCTTATTTTGTTACTGGCTTGATTTCTTTCTGTTTTGAAATGGGGGTAGGCATGTTTATTGCAACCGTATCTCTAGGGATGCTGACAAGGTGTAGTTGTAACAAAAAAGATGAAATAACTGAGTTGTTATTGTATCTATTTAGTAAATGACAGGCTTTTGTGGGTGTCAGAGAATTAGGTTCTAGTTTTACCTCTGTGTCCATCATAATTAAGGCCTTGGTCACCCAGCTCTACTCTGGGGACCCACTGGGGACACCTAGAATTTGATCAAATCAACAATGAAGGGCTTTCTTCTTTGGATATCTGCAATCCTAAATATGTATCAATTCTTAATGTTTTCACCATGTACTTTGTGTAACCATAGGAACCTATGATTCATCTCCCAACAATACTCTGATAATTGTAACCAGATCAGAATAGGAAATGACTATAGAAGAAATACTTTATTTGGAGGCTGTTTGAAGAGGACAAAAGCCTTTCTAGCTACCAGATCCTTCCTGCTTCTTGTCACTCTGTGGAGACAAGGGGACCCTGGTGCACTGTTGGAGGGAATACAGACTGGTACAGCCACCATGGAAAATAGTATAGAGTTTCCTCAAAAAATTAAAAATGTAACTGCCTTTTTTTTTAACTGCCAGCAGTCCCACTGTGGAGGATATATCCTAAGAATCTAGAAACACCAGTTCAAAAGAATGCATGTACACCTCTGATCATACCAGCATTATTTACAATAGCCAAGATCTAGAAATCACCCCAGTGCCCATCAGTAGATGAGTGAATAAAGAAACTGGTGTGGCCCTGGCTAGTGTGGCTCTGTGGATTGAGTGCTTGGCCTGTGAACCAAAGGGTCACTGGTTTGATTCCTGGTCAGGGGACATGCCTGTGTTGCAGGCCAGGTCCCCAGCTGGGGAGCAAGTGAGAGGCAACCACACATTGATGTTTCTCTCCCTCTTTTTCTCCCTCCCTTTTTCTCTCTCTAAAAGTAAATGAATAAAATCTTTTAAAAAAGAGTGTGTTTACACAATGGAATACTATAGTACATGGCCTTGAAAAAGAAGGAAATCGTATCTTTTGTGAAAGCATGGATGGACCTAAAAATTATTATGCTAAGCGAAATAAGCCAGTCAGATAAAGACAAATACCACATGATCTCACTTATTTGTGGAATCTAATGAATGAAATAAACTGACAAAATAGGAACAGAGGCATGGATACATGGAATAGACTAAGAGCTCTCAGAGGGGTGGTGATGGTGGGGACTGGATGAAAGAAGGTGAAGGGATTAGCTAGAGAGCATACATGCATGACCCATAAACACATACAACAGTGTGGTGATGACCAGAGGGAAGGAGGGCATGGAGGAGGGGTGGAGGATGGGGACATCTGTAATAGTGTCAACAATACAACATTTTAAATCTAAGTTCACAATAAATACCTTTCAAGATAGCATACAAATAAAATGATGACTACAAAAAAAAATTAAAAAGGAAATGAAGCATCATTAGAAATAAAGGGACAATTGGTCTGTTTGAGATCTATGCTTCTCAAGTGTGGTCTCAGGGACAGTAGCCACACCACTTGGGGTTGGGATCTTGTTTCAGATGTGGAGTCTCAGGCCTTGTCCCAGACCTACAGAACCAGAATACTCCTTGTAACCGAAGTGCTAAGTGAATCGTTTGCACATTAAAATTTGAGAAGCCCTATTTTAGGCGAGTGGCCCATGAGGGTAACTATTCAGCAAGTGATCCATTCTAACCTCAAACAGAATAAATACGCATTACTGCAAGAGAGCTCTCTGTGCCCACACCTGGACATTTGTCCTTTGGGTCACTTATAAAGTATTGTACAATCCAAGAAGTGCTGTTTCCTTCAGCTTCAGAGCTGAACCAGTGACCTGTTTTGCTGTTCGTTGTTACCCTTTAGTCTTGCAAAGTACAACTCATATTTCTGCTGGCTGAGATGAGCATATTTTGAAGAAATGCCCATGCTAGAAAAAAAATCCACCTGATTTCTGTATCTAAAGGCTATAGAACTGAGAACTGATAACTAGCCTCTCTACCTACTTGTGTTTAAAGTAATATTCAGAATCATTTTCTTTCTCTTGTGCATGTACCGACTATAGAATTTCTGTGTGTGTGTGTGTGTGTGTGTATGTGTTCATGTGTATATACACAAGAAAGGAAGCATGGGGGTATCAGCCTCTGCTAAGGGAAAATATACTTACTGGTCTATGTGTATGGTCACAGTGAAGTGAGCTCATAAATGATTGTTTTGGATGGATATTTTTTTTTCTGGTTATTAGGTCCTGAAATTGAATGGGTGATTTTTGTACTACGAAGGTGGTAACTTCACCATAGAAGGTAACATGAGTCACCTTGAATGCTTTTTCTCTTGCCCAGGTCAGCCGAGGTCTGCTATGTGGCTCTAGGAGATGGGTGGTACTTTCAATGTAGTACTTGGATGCTCTTCTTAGAGAAAATGACTAAAGAGCCTCAAAAGGAGGCATGCAAGCCATGCATTTGACTTAAGTAGAAGCAGACCAGAGACCACACAGTGCAAAAGGGTATCATATTTGCAAGAAGTGGGAAATCTGAAGTCATCAGGGCAATATTTGAATTGGACCACAGAAGAAGTGAACAGACCTCAGGTTTCTGCTTTAAGAGCTGAGTATGTCTTAAGTGACACTGTATATGCTGTGGGTCTGGAGACTTCATTTATAATGCCACAAGATGTTCTGGACAGTCTAACAGGAGTGGGCTCTTCGAGAAATCAAAAACACATCAATAAATCTTTTGAATTCAAGTCTCCAGTAGTAACCCAAAACATGCAGTTCTTTGACTCTGACTAGTTGATTCTGTGGAAAAAAATAAGGAATGAGTGAATCAGAACAATGTTTAATTATATTCATATGGTCATGGATTTGACCTATGGTAGACCTTCATAACATATTAGGTTTCCTGGAAGAAGCCTTGGAGAGATGCCAGTTAATTTCTATTTTATAGACTGGTGAACTAAGTCCCAATGACCCCAAATGGCATGGCAAGTTCACAGAGCTTGGTTTCAGAATTGGGACTTGAGCTCAAAATTCTTGAATTACAGGGCATTGAATTTGCTGCTACATGGGAAGATATAAGAGAGTGTTATAAGAGGATATAGGGGAAAGTTTATGTGTGAAAATTTAAAGCAGACCCCATATTACTAGAACTTGGGTCTTGCTGTCTCAGACTACAAATGCTCATTTGTCTAGCAATGAATGTCATGAGACAGGTTCTGCACCTTCCCATCTTGGTGTATATGTGTATACAAGGCTTCCATACAAAGGTGCACTGATGGAAATCTTCATAGTGAACTGCCATTAGGGAAATCTATTCAAGCAAAAGGTGGAAGGGTGCATTCATCCCTTTACTATGCACATCCATTTGTACCACAAGCATATCTTGGCAATGAACCAACATCTAAATCAAATCACAACAATACAAATTGAACAGGGTACATGCCACCTTAGAAAGCTTATAATCTAGTTGAGTAGACAGATTGTAACTGTGTCATTTCTTTATTTAATGTATTTTTTGATTCTGTGTTTATCATGGGGAACACAATAAAGAATGAGATAGATATAGTCTCTGAGATGTAGGAAATCACTCTATAGTCATAACAGACGTTAAAGAAATTCATGAATAATTAGTACTTTGACAAAGGTTAACATCTGGAATCTGATGAGAGTACAGAGTAAGGGCATATGATACAAATGAGGATGGGGGTCAGGGGAGTGTTTTACTTGAATTTCATCACGGTGAGCAATGATGAATTAAGCAAGCGATACCTTTCAGGGCTGATGGTGTTGCTAGATTTTTCTGGACCTTTTTCATAAGCCATGGAATGTCCTTGAGAACCTGCAGCGATGAAGACAGACTCCTTTCCCTAGCTTAAAACAATTCCTTCTCGCTAGGGCTCTGGGAGTTGAATGAGGCAATCACTTCTTTTGATTTCTTTGGCTAGGAAGAGAAAATTTTTGGCCCTTTCCCCAGAAGGCTCTTTTCTGCCTGTATCACTTTGTGTGACAGCTTTGACACCTGATGAGCAGGCAATGCCATGCAGGGTGTACCCAGATCACGGGGCTTGTTGTGCGTTGGGGGGCTAGCTCCATTGGGATAACGGAGACCTCAGAGGGTTTGTTTTTGTTCACATTCCCAAAATGCTCCTATTCGAGGCTTTGAGAATCTGAATCAGGATCTCAAGGACTGTTCAGCTTTTTGGAGAGTCTGTGTATGCTAAATAGAGAAATTTAACTTAGAAGATTGTTTATAGACAAGGGAACTGCAGCGCAGAGAGGTGAGGAGAAGCTATGGAAGGAGAAATGAGAGCTTAGTGACCAGCCTGGACATCTGACTGCTGTGTCTTGCATGCAACTGGATTCTTTGCTTTCAAGAGACCGTATTCAAACACACAGTCACTTCTCAAGCAACTCACCTACCAGCCTTGCTCCTAGTGGTTAAGATGAGACATATTCTAAATGTGGGTTTTTAATGCCATTATTTTAAAGCACAAAACCATATCAATAGTAGAAAATAGGTATTTTTCATCTCTGTTTGTCTTCAACTTCCAACACAATCTTGCCATGTAATAGGGTTTTCATATATATAAAAACACTGATATAATTTTGGTCAGTAGCATTCGACATCTTGTTCCATCAATGCCACCCTCCAGCCATGTGATATTAGCTTTTTAAAACTTGTTTTCTTTGCCACAAAATGGCAACATCCATCCATTTACTTATTCAACAAATGTTTATTGATTAATTACTGTATTCCACGATATGCCAGATGTTCTGCTGAGTCTGTGGAAGGTAATGGAAGAACTAGTCCCCAGCCATTGTGATTGCCTACTGGAGACTAAAGACAGTCAAAAAGCTGATGTAGCTTGTGTATTACACTAAATGAAGTGATGGCAGCTGCGCAGGTGGTCTACCTTCAGTCTATTGGTTTCCTTTCTCTGGTAGAGTACTTATGCTTCACTTACAGAAATTCTTTCACTTAATGTATTCTGTGGGTCTAAAATGTCCCTTTGTTATGAAAAGAAAAAGCTAATAGAACTATTCCAGTGCCCACCCAAGGCAGTCAAATCCTATGTTGAATTTCATTTCTTATTAAAGGTAAAACGAATATAAACTCCTAAGCATTTTTATGTTTATTTTGTGTATTCTTCCAGGGGCCAAAAGGATGGGCATGAGTGGTTTTATAAATCAACAGTATTAATATTGTTTAACACTGTAATTATAAAAATACTACATGGTGATAATGAAAACAGAGAAAATAACATTTAGTCTGCTCCCAAGGTGAAATTATTTTCCTTAATTTTATATGTGAAATGTATTTTAAAACCTCTAATCTTTCCTAAGATCTTGCAGCTAAATTTACAATTTTAATTGTGAGATGGTACTTTCTTGTGTATCACTGTGCACTAATTCAACTTGGTCACATTTGAACCTTCCAGTTGCTCTTCAGAATTTCACATGTGTTTGATGTAAAGCAAGGTGGGGTGCTTGTGTTTGAATAAAAATGTGTTCTTTTGTGCTCTCTTATGAAACCACTTCCAATACTCCAAATACAAGACTTCTTTTTAAAAAGCTATTATTTAAACAAGGGATTAACCTTTTAAAAGATGGTTTGTTTATTTTTAGAAAGAGGGGAAGGGAGGGAGGAAGAAGGAGAGAGAAACATCTATGTGTGGTTGCCTCCTATGTACCCCACACTGGGGAACCTGGTCTACAACCCAGGCATGTGCCCTGACTGGGAATCAAACCAGCAACCCTTTGGTTCGCAGGTTGGCACTCAATCCACTGAGTCTCACCAGCCAGGACCAAATATAAGACTTCTTGGTGGTGATGGTTTAAGCCTACCCTTTCCTTTCTCTGTCATATTCTCCTCTTTCCTTGCCTGTTGAACCACCCATCCTTTAAGACTGAGTTCAGGTGTCATCTTCATTGTAAAGACTCATCACTCTCTCTTAGTCATAGGTGCGTGTCCCTCTTTCCTAGTCTCATAGAATCAAACATATGTTTTATCATTAAAATAATCCAAGCTGTTCATTCAACAGTTATTGTTCTATATTTTCTGTGCTAGGGATAGGAATACCTTCAAATTGCCTCATCTATGTTATCCCTAGGTCTGTGAACTCCTTGAGGCAAGAGGGCTTTCTTTGACACTAAGAACTCAGCAAGTGCTTGTTAAATATATATAGCAGTGATAGCAAATGTGGCTAACCTGTATTGAATTATTTTTATCCAGAATAATCTCCTGATTTTAACTAATGTATTTCATGTTCATAGCAATCCTTTGATGTAGGGTAGCATCATATCCATTTTACCTTTAAAATATCTAAGACAAACTAAGGTTAATTAGTTTGCCCAAAGTCATCCAGCCACCAAGAGGGGAAGCTAAGATATAACCCTCAGGTCTATATTACTCCAAAGGCCTCTCACTGGTATGATTTATGTTGAAGTCACAGGAGCAGCTGGGTAGCAAAAATAGTGATTAACAATAACTTACATCTGAATAGGCACTTTACTATTTGCATAATATTTTACTCTGCATTATATTATCCAATTAAATATTATTACTTTATTACACACAATACTTTTTCAACTTAGAAGAATTACAAAGAAATGACAAATAAACTAAAGAAAACAATCTTGAAATTTCACCACCAAGAGAAAACTTTTATCAATGTTTTTAATGATAATTTGTGTATCTTTTCTGTCTTTTTCTCCCTCTGTGTGTGCATATATATGTATATACATATGTATATATATATATTTACATGCATGATGCTGTTTACAATGTTCCTTTAACAATATATCAATAAATAACAATAACTTTTCTTCATGTCTATAATAATATTCTATGTATTCCATTTTGGGGTTGTGACATAAATTATTTTGTTGGCATTTATGTTGACTCACCTCTCTTATCTCTGGGGTTTTTGCTTCCTTGATACATTCTAAAGGCACTCCCATATTTTACTATACAGTGGTACCTTGGTACTCATCATTCATTCATTCCAGTACTTCTGACAAGTGCTAACACCAATGAGTACTGAACAATGAAGCACTTTTTCTTGGTGGGCAGTGTCACGGCTCATACAAGTTCTAGTAAGTGTGACCAGTTGTGAGCAAGCACCAAGTGTTGAAGCATTTTTTTTCATATCAAAATGCACAAGAACAGATTTTGATGAGTTCTGAAGCTGGTGAGTACTAAGATATATATGACTGTATAAGCAACCTTGCGCTGATACCAAAATTTTCTACCTATGTTTTCTACCTGTGTAACAAATTACCACAAACTCAGAGGCTTAAAATGAGAAGCTTTGGCTATCTTACAGATTCTATAGGTCAGAATGCTGAGCATGGCTTTCTTAGCTGGTTCCCTGACAAAGCTGCAGCTGGATGGTCATCCATGGCTGGATTATTGTCTTGAGATAGAGATCATGGGGCCACCTTAAAGTTCACCACACATGGATGATATAAAGAATTATATGTGAAATAAAATAAATATGTTAAATAAGTAATTAGGCCATGAAAAGCACAGTATATAGTCATTTATTAGAGCTGCATCAGAAAACTAGTGCACAGGGTAAAAAGGGGAGCAACTGAGTGGAATTACCAATTTAAAAAGTGTTGGTGAGGGACAGTCTCTCTTGAATGGGTACATCTGAGCAGAAACTTGAAGGACAGCAAGAGAATGAGTCATTTAAGAGAACTGCTCTGGATAGAGAGGGCAGTAAACACAGAGACCTTCAGGTGGGAGGAAGGTTGGTGCATCTGATGAGCAGCAGGGGTGTCAACGTGCCTGGGGCTGAGTGGTCCAGGGGAAGAATGTTAGGGGACCAGATAGCATAGAGTTGGGGATGCCCAAATCATGGCAGGGTCTTTCAGGGCTTGGAGTTTTATTCCAGGGTAAGGTGGAAAACATTTGGAGGGTTTTTGAAGCATGACTAGAATTGACTTTAAAACCCCATGGTAGAGCTCTCAGAATCCCTCGGTCAGTCTTTGGGCTTCACCTCATTTTTCCTGGAAAGAATTGGTGGAAATACCTCAAATTCCTTCAAGTGCTGGAGATGCAGAAATTGAGGAGAAATGCCCCCAGACCAAGCCTAGTCCTAGCACGAATGGTCTCTTAGCCAAACACATTTCCTTCCACTAGTATTTTCTTTAGCCTAGCTTTGGTATATTTTTCATCCTAACATAAGCTCTATTACTTTGTCCTTGTATTTCCATACCCTGCTTTCCATTGTTCTTGTCAGAGCCCAGGAAAGGTATGAGCCCTGTTCCCAGAAAGACAGTGAGTGAGGCTGAGCATAAGAGTGTAGGGATTAAATAAACAGACAATCACCCACAACCTCATCCTTTGTTTAACCCTTGGTATGAGCTGTGTATGTGAGCACATGTCTTTTCTTAAGGTGCCCGATGTCTCCATCAAGGACCTTCTCTTTATCCATGCTACCTTCCTCATTGCTGTATATAGATGCAGCATTCAATACATATTTTATTGGACAATTTGTTGTTGGTTAGAGTTTATTGGTTAGAGAAAGAAAAAAGATAGAGCAGTGAAATGGAATAAACAAAACCTATGCTTTCTGCTTGCTTTTATCCAGCCCTTTTCACAAACTCGGGAACTGACTGCACGGTGGACACTAGAGTTGTTGGAGCTAAACACCCACCTTTCCCTCCTGCATGTATGTTCTCAGGAGAGAGTTCTGTGGGCACCTCTCAAAGGCAACTGCAGTAGGGGGGTGGCCTTTTTGTTAGAGTGCCAGAGCTGACTCATCAGCACTGGGAAAGCTTAGAATTATGCCACCTCCACCCCATTCCCGCCTACCCCTTCCTGCCCAACACCTTTCCAAGGAAGAACATTTAGATCTGGAATGTATGTAATTTATATTATATACATTTTGTATACCCTATGGCTTCTATTGCCTGGGTAATTTTAATTCATGTATTCATTATCTGTTTTGTTGCACAAAGGTTTTGAAGCAGTTATTATATGTATCTATATAAAGTATATAGGTAAAACTAGAGGAAAATTCAAATGCTAGATTGTCTTTTTGAAACAGATTGGAATGTAATAAGTAGACAAAGAACCACAGTGGGATGGACTAATAGGAAAACCTTTCCAAAGGCAATTAATCCTTTGTGACACTCTTTTTCATTCAGGCCCCTGGAGTTATTTTTTCTTTGGTTTTCTGCAGCGTTGCCCTTAGACTGATGGTATAATGGGAAAGTACACCTTAACTAATATTCAGATTTTTCTTAATGCTTATTTCCAAAGAAAAAATATGAAAAAATGATTCTGAGGATTGGGACAGCAATCGCTTATTTTAGTAAGAATCCTAGATGTTTTGTAGAGCACCACTTTAGGACATTATCCTAGAAGCAGAGAATAACCTTTGGAGGAGAAACAGCAATCCAGAAGGAAAAGTAGAACAGAAGAAATGGAAGGAACTCCAAGCCAAAGGGAAGCTTTTAAAGGCTCCCACTGTGAAAATAAATGACTGTGGTTACACTAGTTTAAAGCTTTGCCTTTCATTGTGAAGTTTCAGAGCAGGGGGAGATCTTAGAGTTCATTTAGTTCAATGCCTTCATCTTAAAGATGACAAAGCTGGGACCCAGAGAGGTTAAGTGATGTGCTCCTGGTCACACAGACCATATGGAAGGCACAACATAACTGCATTTCAGATGGCCTGACTCCTGGTCCTGGGCTCTTTGTACTACATTTTATTTCTGCCTCCAGCTGATGCCATTTTGGGAAGGAGACATCTGGTGGCATTAGCAACATGGACCAGCAGGAAAAAGGAGAGTTGCAGGCTGCGCAAGAGAGCTGAAGATAATAATTCAGTGAGCAGGCTGGACCCAGCAAGAGCCAACAGATTAAACTCTACAAAAGGTGTGGCAAAGTTTGATATTGTTCTTCCAAAAAGGAATACTGGGGATTCATTCCAGTTAACAAGGCTACAGGTGAACCACAGAATCAAGTATGTTAAATGATGGACTCTAAGGTTTGAGATGATCATTATGGTAAGAGCAGGTCTCTAACTGTGGGTTGAGGTGATGAGATTAATATAGAGGGAGTCTCTGGAAAGGACTAAGCAGTATATCAGAATCTCAACCATCCAAGGTTAGAGCAGGAATGACACCTGCTCTAGAATGGAGTTTACACAGTAGGGAATACTTCCAAGCCCATATTTTATTTAATACGGAAAAAATGAGATTTGGAGATAAGATGAAGCATCAGGAATTTCCCCTGTTCTATGGATAACCATGAGCTCAACCCTCTTTCTGTGCTAGTCTATAAATATGGCTGAACCAGATATAAATTTCTTTCTCCCATTGGCATAGACTATTCAAGGAAGGAGCTGAGCATGCAGATTGAAGATCTCTTGAATTTAGCTGCTAGAGACAGGTGGGTCCCTAGGCATATGTATGCTGTGTCAACCAGAATGCATTTGACATCAGGTATCAGATCACCAGACTAAAATCAGCCCAAACCATATGGATGCTTATGTTTTACTTAATAAGAATTCTGGAGGTAGGTCAGCAGTACCAGAGTAACTCAAAATTGTTCAATTTTGCCAGCATATCATTCTTAGTGTATTAATAATGAGCCCTTTCTTAGTAGTTGCCAGATGGTGGCGGCAGCTTCTACCATCAAGTCTTAGCAAGCTAAACAAAAAGTAGACATAAAAAGGCTTTCTCTGCATTCTTCTCTCATTATCAAAGAAAAATTTTCCTGGAGTCTCCTCTTGGGAAGTTGTCCCTGCGTTTTATTTTCCAGAACTGGATCATGTGACATACCTAAACCTATTACTGGCTAATGTGAACAGATTTTCCATGATTGACTAAGTGTGGTTAACTATTGAATTTCTTTCTAATATTTGTGATTCATCTCCCAAGGGTAGACATATTTTTACTCCATCAGAATTTGTTTTTGTGAGTATAGAATATTAAGAAAGCCAAGAGTCAGCCACACTTAGTTAATTGACTTACCACATTTATGAGAGTTTGAATTATACTTGACTACAGATAGTGCCTGATGTATACCAAATTTTCATATTGTTTCACCTAACCACATCTTGGTGTTAGAAATCAAACATTCAAAGGCAATTTCTTAAAGGTCCATCCATAAATTCAGAAGTCTCCTCTTTGATTTAATGTAGTGATAAAACAATGAATTAAATATGTTCAAAGGTAAAAAAGAAACAAAAAACCTTATTGTGTATTTACTTTCTTCTGTCCAACTGAATAAATATAGGAGACTGAAATCAAGCAATGTTACCTTTTCTGTCTCATTAGAACATTAGAATATTTTTATTTGAAGCCAGTCAGTGAAGGACAAATATCATATGATCTCACCCATTACGGGACAATAATGAGCAAAACTAACAAGCAAAACAGAACCAAGTATATGAATACAAGGAATAGGCCTTCAGTGGTCAGGGGGAAAGGGGTTGGGGGGAGGGGGGAGGCAGAGGCAAGAAAGGGGAGCAGCTTAGACAAGATCCTAGTATAAAGGAACCATGGACATGGACAACAGGTGGGATTGACTTTGGGGGGAATGGGTGGGTGGGGAGGGGGACAGAGGGGAGCAAAAAGGGGATGGATGTAATACAACAACAAAATTTTAAAAAAAGTTCATTATCTATGCTGAAATAATGTACACTTGATGAACTCTTTGGTCTGCTGTAGAGAATGGCAAAACAAAGGCGATCTGAAATGGAAAAAAAAAAAAAAAAAAAGAATATTTTTATTTGGACCTGACTTTAACCAAGAATATAGAGCATTTTCATAAATAAAAATTTAGGTCCATTTTATTTAAATATATGTGTTTGATGAAATTTAAAATGAACAATCATGTTTTTAATGCTTGTTACCAGTGGAAGGTTGACAATTAAACAACTTGGGCTGCACAGTTACTTTTTGTGGCATAATCAATGTTATGTATTCAACAGATCCTGTAACTAGACTTTTCTTCTCAGACTCACTTTCAGATTGATGGGGCCATACAATTGAGTTATAGCCAACAAAATGACTGTGGTAGTGAAATAAACTACTTCCAAGCCAGGCCCATACAAAATGATCCATCTCTGAGTTGACTTGTGCCCACCCTGCCACAAAGAAACAAACAACAAACAAAACAAAACCTAGTTTGACTTCTAACTCCCAGTAGCTGAGAATGTGGCCTTATTTGGAAATAGAGTCATTGTAAATATAATTAATTAAGATGAAGTCACAATGGAGTGAGGTGGGCCCTAATCTAATATGACTAGCATCCTTGAGAAGAAAATGCCATATGCTATGACTTAATGTTTATGTTGTCCCCCAAATCATATGTTTGAATCTTAACCCTCAACATAATATTATTAGGATGTGAGTCCTTTGGAGGTGATTTAGGTAATAAGTGCAGTTTTCATGGATGGGATTAGTGTCTCTGTAGAAGAGGCCCAAGGAATTTCCCGTGCCCCTTCCACCATGTGTGGATACAATGAAAAGTTGGCAGCTTGCAACTTGAAAAATGGCTCTCACTAGCACCTGATCATGCCAGCATCCTGATCTTAAACTTCCAGCTTCCAGAATGTAAGCAATCTATTTCTGCTCTTTGTAAGCCAGCCAGTCTATGGGATATTATTCTAATAGCCAGAACAGGGTAAGACACCATCTGAAGTTACAAAGACACAAAAGGATGCAGACATTGAAGTGTTGCAGCATCACATGGAGGAATGCGTGGGGCTATCAGAAATTTGAAGAGGCAGAACAACAAAAATATCTACCCAGGCAACTTGAAGAAAACGTGGCCATGCCAACACTTTAATTTTGAACTTCAAGCTTCCAGAACTGTAAGATAATAAAATTCTGTCATTTATAGCCACTAATTTGTGGCTTTTGTTATGACAACCCTAGAATAATACATTGTCCTCCATGCTATATTTACTCTCATCAATTAGCCAAATGCAAAGATCCAGCAGGAAATGGAATAGCAGAGCCACTGTTGGAAAGAGCTTGGACGATTAAATAACTTCATGGCCCAGACACAACCTCATTATTCTCCTGTGTAGGACAACGATATGATAGAAACGAACTTGTTGTGTTTTGAGTTGTTATATGCTTATTTGTTTCCAAAAACTTTTTGATTTCTTCTTTGATCTCATTGTTAAGCCATACATTATTTAAGAGCATGTTATTCAGTCTCCATGTTTTTGAGTGTTTTCCTTGAGGCTGGTTTCTAGTTTTAGGCTATTTTGATCTGAGAAGATGCTTGATACTATTTCAATTTTCTTGAATTTCTCTGGGGCTTGTTTTGTGTCTTACCATGTGGTCTGTCTTTGAAAATGTTTCTGGTATGTTTGAAAAGAATGTGTATTTTGCTTCTTTGGGATGAAAGGCTCTGCATATAATTTGATCTAGAGTATTTTTCAATGCCAAAATAACCTTGTTGATTTTGTGCTTGGAAGATCTATCCCTTGTTGACAATGAGGTGTTAACATTCCCTACGATGAGTGCATTGCTATTGATATATTTCTTGAAGTCCTCCAAGATTTTCCTTATATATTTGTGTGCTTCTATATTGGGTGCATGTATGTTTACATGGGCTATATCTTGTTGATTGATTGTTCCCTTAAGTATTATGTAGTATCCTTTGTCTCTTTTTATGACCTTTGTTTTGAAATATATTTTGCCTGATATAAGTATTGCTACCCTAGCTTGGAATATTTTTTCCATCCCTTCATTTTCAGTCTATGTAGATCTTTTGTTCTGAGATGGGTCTCTTGTAGACAGCGTATACAGGTCATGTTTTCTTATCCATTCAGCTACCCCATGTCTTTTGATTGGAGCCTTTAATCCATTTACATTTAAGGTTATTATTGATAGGTACTTATTCGTTGCCAATTTTTACCTTTGTACCTATGTTCATAAATATACAGAATGTTTCATGAATCTTCATGTTACCCCTGCCCAGGAAGGCATGCTAATCTTCTCTGTATCATTCCAATTTTAGTATGCATGCTGCTGAAGTGAGCACTTCTTTGAGTTTCTGGAAAGCACCATACCCTCTCGAATCTCACATAATCTCACAAATACACTTCCTCTCTCTGGAATATTCTTTCTGCACACCCTTCCCCTTGATGTTTTATCAATTTCCATGTATCCTTTACATCTTCTAGACACCTTACACTAGGTTAAGTGTCTTTATTTTTTGTGCTCCAAGCCTTCCCTATCATAACATGCATCATACTTGACAGTGATGACTTACCCAATACCGTAGCTCCATGGAGCTCCAACAAGTCTGAGATGATGTCTCTTTTGTTCAACACTGTAGTCCTAGCACCTGTCATAGTGCTTGTCACATAGAAGACTTTCAATACGAAAAAATACATTTGATAACTTTTGGGGCATTTTGAGTAATTATAAACAACTTATTTATTCAGCTTTGGAATGGCCTAGTATTTTTTAGTCAAAACTTGTTAATACAGGATCTATCGGGGGAATAAACTGCAGTTATTAGAAGGTTCTATATCACAGAAACTCCAAAACCTTCTTTGTATAGGAATGACCTTGAATAAGAGTCTGTAATGATCTCACATTGGCTGGCTGGATCTTCTAGCCATTTAATGAAAATACAATCTCAAAATACCTTTTAAACTTTGCTGATTCCTCTTTGATTTATTTAAGTCAAGTCATTTTATAACTTTACACTAGTTATTACCATGACAATTTGTGTCTTATTAGTTATAAACCTTATTAATTTCTAGCAATGTCAGGGCTTTAAGCACCAAATATAAAATCAGTGTTTTGTGTAGCCTCCTTAGATTTGCTCATTATTTAGGTGAACTGCTTAGCATTCAGAGCTAAGATTTCTGATTCCCACTCTATATTCTGTGTCAACTCCTCTTTCAATTACTCACACTGAGAGAATATGGCTTGGCATTCCTCAAATTGCAGCTAGGGCAAAAATATTTCACATTCATCTTTAGATCTTATTTCAATATTAATAGGTGAATATTAGTATGTCTGTTTCGGCAATTCAAAAATGTAAATGAAATGCACCAATTTGACATTAGTATCTCATTTTTTAAACACCCTTAGATTTCCTGCTATTTTTATGGTTTTTGAAAGAAATATATTTTAATGTTTTTGTTTTTTAATTCCTTTTATTGTATAGTAAGTTGCATGAAGAATTGAAAGAAGAAGAGAATATCCATTCGAGGAAACCCTTTATCATTTTTTCCTGCTGAATTAGTTTAGGGAGTACTTGAATACCAGCATTATTTATATAATATAGCATATAGTCACAGAAGATGTTCTTTAGTGGCAAACTTTGTCATAAGAAATTATTAAATGTCAAGGTCTGACCTAAAACTTATGTAATCCATTTTTAATTTAATTTTATTGTTGTTGTATTATATCCATCCCCTTTTTCCTCCCCTTTGTCCCCTTCCCCACCCACCCACTCCCCTCAAAAGTCAATCCCACTTGTTGTCCATGTCCATGACTCTTCCTGATAGTTTCTTGACTAAACTTTCTTTCTTTGCCTCCTCCTCCCACCTCCCTCCTCCCCACTCCTCTCTGCCCACTGAAGGATCTATTCATTGTATTCATGTATCTGGTTCTGTTTTATTTGTTTGTTTGTTTTGTTCATTGGTGTCCTGTAATGGGTGAGACCATATGATATTTGTCTTTCACTGACTGGCTTATTTCACTAAGCATAATACTTTTCAATTCCATCCATGTTGTTGCAAAGGTTAGGAGTTCCTTCTTTCTTTCTGCTGTGTAGTATTCCATTGTGTAAATGTACCAAAGTTTTTTGATACAATCATCCACTGATGGGCACTTAGGCTGTTCCCAGCACTTGGCTATTGTAAATAGTGCTGCTATGAACATAGGCGTACATAGGTTCTTCTGAATTGGTGTTTCAGGGTTCTTTGGGTATTGTCCTAGTAGTGGAATTGCTGGATCAAAAGGCAATTCCATTTTTAGTTTTTTTAAGGAAACTCCATACTGTTTTCCATAATGGCTGCACCAGCCTGCATTCCAACCAACAGTGCACCAGGGTTCCCTTTTCCCCACATCCTCACCAACACTTGTTGCTTGTTGATTTGTTGATAAATGTAATACGCCACATAAATGAAATGAAAGACAAAAACCATATGATCATATCAATAGATGCTGAAAAAGCATTTGATAAAGTACAGCAACCATTTATGATAAAAACACTCAGCAAAATGGGAATAGAGGGAGCATAATAAAGTCCATATATGCGCCCTGGCTGGTAGCACAGTGGATAAGGTGCCGGCCTTCGAACCCAAAGGTTGCTGGTTCGATTCCCAGCCAGGGCACATAACCAGGTTGCAAGCCAGGTATCCAGCCAGCTCTGTAGCTGGAGGCAGGTGAAAGGCAACCATACATTGATGTTTCTTGCCCTCTCTACCTCTCTCCCTTCCTCTCTCTCTGGAAATTATAAATAAAATCTTAAAAAAAAAAAATTCCATATACGATGCAGCCAACTTCGTACTCAATGGGCAAAAACTAAAAGCTTTCCCCCTAAGATTAGGAACAAAAAAAGGCTGTTCACTTTCTCTACTTCTGTTCAACATTGTTTTAGAAGTTCTAGCCATAGCTATTGGAGAAAAAAAAAAAGGATCATAGGTATCCAAATTGGAAAGGAGGAAGTTAAAATTGTCATTATTTGCAGGTGACATGATAGTGTACATGTAATCCATTTTTTAACGTCTGTTTTGTCTGTACCCAACACGTACACTGTAGACACACACACACACTCACACACACACACAGCCTTTTAACTGGAGTTTCATGAGTATAAGAACCTCTGTTCATTGTTTGCCCAGCTACGTATCCAATAGGCTAGTTAAGCAACACAGGGATACTGAGGTGCGTATTTTAGGAAGTGGAATCATCCTCACTGTTCCCTCACTGGATGTTTCCATTCCCTGTTCCTCTTTAGGGGTTCCATGAACCTGCAGAGTGTTTATCAAAGTATTCAGGGGGATTGATTAATTTGAATAGGAAACATTTACATCTTTGTTTTCACTAATCTCTAGGTGATATTTAGCATTTTCTTCAACTGATTATAAACCATAAACCTTAGTAATTTTAGCAGCATCTGCAATTATTTGTTACCAAGAGAAACTGTAAATATTTATTATAATAAGAAATATATCTCAGATATTATTGAACTTATAGTAGTTCAGCAAGATCTTATTTTTACTGCATGATTAAGAGATAGCTGTATTATTTACAAATTTGTTTCTTTTATAAAAGTGTGTTAACTTATTTGCTTTTTTTAGTTGCATTTTATGCATTTAAAAACATTCTACTTCTCCAGAATGACAAAGGGATCCATGGTACAAATGTTTAAAAACTCCTTTAGGCATTGTGAGCTGCAGTTTTCATCTTATTTGGGAGGCATTTACCTGGTGCTTTAACAGGTCCTGATGCAGTAATTCAAGGGCTTAAAGCAATGTGGGCCATCTGCAATAGTCACTTTGAGGTGATCTGGCCCCAGGAAGACTAGAGTAAAATCTCCTTTAACCCCCCTCACTCCCAGGCCCCTCCCCCCAACTCCAGAATAGTCCTGGCCAGTTACCTTCTTATTTATCCCTTCTCTTCTTTTAAAGTTATTGCAACCCCATTTACCTTCTAGGCGGTGTGGACATCTGGGTTCAAGTCCAGGCTTATTCACTTATTAGCTGTGGGCCCCGTACTTCACATGATTCTATGATGTCTTTTGTTCATCACATGAACAAACATTTCTAATGAGAAATAAGAATTAAACAGCTAACACTGAGAGAATATATGCCCTTGGGCAAGTTATAAAGCTTGCCATGCCTTAGTTTTCTGATCTGTAGGATGACATTGTTCAGTATAATTTTCTTTCAGTAGTAAAGAACTGTTTTTTGAGGTCATTTTCTCTTTTTAAAAATTTATTAATTTTATTGTTGTTCTATTAGCAGTTGTCTCTATCTTTCCCCTATTGCTGTCCACTGCACCCCCACCCACTCCCACAGTTAATCCCCACCTTGTAGTCCATGTCCATGGGTCATTCATACTTGTTGCTTGAATAGACCCTTCCTCTTCTTTCCCCCTTTCTCGACCCAGTCCTTATTTAGGCTTACTACTAAACAATTTAATAGTAGATCACTAATCTTTAGTCTTCTTTGAGTCATAGTCTAGCTTCTTAGTCTCTGTTGAGAGTTCAAATAGTTGATTTCTGTAAGTGTTCATATAGAAAATGGTTAGTAAATTCTTTGGCACCTATTGTAAAAACAATTTCAACTGAGGAGATTCTTGGATGCTCAACATTTGAAGGAGAAAAGGAAAGACTGGATATATATCATATTTTGTCAAACTGGATATAACTGGAATCAGGTTTAGTCTGTAAAGGGTATGTCATTAATAAGATATGCAGAAGAAATAAAATCTGAAAGCACCAAGACAAAAATGAATCAGCAGGTAGGGAGTATTCACCTCTGACTGACTTTGTACCATTGCTCTTGATACCACAACAGAGCTAAGACACTTTCATTCTTGAATGTCTAGTCAGAAATTTACAGCTCTGTTTTCATGTCTTAACTCTGAGGAACTTCTATCCTACAAAAAGCTCTAGTAATATTAACTTTGATGTCTATATTTACTTCATCTGAATTATAAAAATATAAATACGTTAATGGTACCTTAAATTTTTATAACTTTATGCAGCAAATGGTAAAAAATGACAACATAAAACAGCCTAATTTGCTAATGTTATTATGTATTTTCACTAATAATTCTCTGAGAACAAGCTATATCTAAAGATAATGTTGTATATAATTTTTTCTAGATGAGTTTAAAAACTCTATAAAGTTTCTTAAATCCAAGATAGCTGAATTTATACTCCAAACCTCAAACTATATATTCCAGTATGATATGAATCTTCTGTTACAAAGATTTAGTGCTATCTCTCACATCAAGAAGATCTACATAAAGACTTTTTATAATTTTTTAATATCTGAACTATTTCAAAGTTTAAGCTTCTTGCTTTAGTAAACACCTATACATATCTTCCCAATTTCAGCTCAGATAATATGTCTTTCAGGGGCCCCTTTGGGACTCACTATTTTATGTTACTTGTACTCACCTCCTATACTCTATATTTCTGTTTACTTCTTATACTTTCCCTTATCACAACAAAACATGTATCAATTGTATATGCAAATTTTAAGTTTGCATTTCATGGATTTCATCTCATAACAACCCTTCTACAGGTAATAACTTGAACTTCAGACAAGATACAAGGAAACAATGACCTGAAGGTACTGGAGAATGAAAACAGTAGGCATGTCAAGTTTGTTGGCAGAGCCTCTGGTATTTCCAACTTTGGTTAACTTAAGGTGTTATGAATATGAGTGACACTGCCTTGGAAAACAAACCATCTATTCATGGTTTATTCTGGTATGAAACCCTGAATAAAACAGCCTTTGAGTCATAATTCACTTGTGCTGAGTAGAAGCCAATGAGGCCACCTAGTTGTCCTCAAGTTCACCTAGGTTCAAATCCTAGATAGGCTTATTTGTTGTTTGATTAAACTGAGGGATAAGAATAGCAGGAGACATTTAGTGTAGCTTTCAAAACATAGGTATCAAAATAAAAAAGAGTCCAATATTAGTTTCACCACTAATTCAATATTTGCCAAGATACTTAAGCTGATTCTTACTCATCTTTAAAGCAGGGAAGAAAATACCTACTCCCCAAGTCATTCTGTAGGTTAAATGCAGCAATGCATATAAATTTAGCAGTGTCTATAAGATAGTGTTTACTGAGAATTGGCATCATCATTATCATCTTATCTCACTTAAGTGAATGTCCCAACCTGTTGTGCATAGTTCTGATGTGGCTGTCAATAACAGTTTGTTCTATGCCCTCTTCTGGAAGGGCTGGTTGACCTGAAATCCCCAGCAACTGGTCTAAAGGATGGTGTATTTTTAGTTTCCCTGGGCTGGCATAAAAAATCACAAGTCAACGGGAACAGGGGTTAATTCTGTTATAGAAATTAATCCTTAGAGAACAGGAAGTTATCCTCTCACAGTTCTGGAGGCTGGAAATCAACAATCAAAATGTCAGCATGATTATTTTTTTCTGGAGATTCTGCAAGGAGAATCTGTCTTATGTCTCTCCCATAGCTTCTGGTGGTTGCTGGCAATCCTTTGGTATTCCTTGGCTTGTAGACACACCACTCTATAATTTCTGCTGTTGTCTTTATTTTGACTTCTTTGGTTATAAAAGGCCATACTTAGAAAATTATAAGACACTGAAGAAAGAAATTGAAGAAAGAATTTGTATTCTTCCTTTCTTTATCTTATAAGGACACATGTCATTGAAGTCAGGTTCCTCCCAGTTAATCCTAGATGATGATCTCACCTAGAGATCAGATCACACTTACAGGTTCTGGGTGAGTGTTATCTCCTTGTAGCCACCATTCAACCCACAACAGATGGGCACCTGATCCAATCAGGGTTTATTTAGGACCATCAAGCTCATCTTATAGAGAAAAATGGTATAAAAATCAAGATAACATAGAGGAAATCAAGCCTAAATGATGAGGTGATGGGAAAGAGAAAAAAGGGAAGAAGAGAGGGGTGGGGAGAGAACAAGAGAGAGAGAGACAGACAGAGACAGAGACAGAGAAGGAGAAAGAAAGAAAGAAAGAAAGAAAGAAAGAAAGAAAGAAGGAAGGAAGGAAGGAAGGAAGGAAGGAAGGAAGGAAGGAAGGAAGGAAGGAAGGAAGGAAGGACGGACCAGGAGAATACCTGGATTACTTGATCTCTTCTCCCCCTCTGGACTTTCCATTACCATGAGCCAGTAGATGTCTGATTTTTTTTCCCCTTAAACTTTTGAAAGAACTTTGAATAATACAACTGCCCATATTAATGGAAAATAATTTCTTTCCTTTACCTGTTCCTGGTAAACAGAGGAGAAATATTGGAAAGGCCTTCCTGGTAAAGATGTCACAGAGGCTGTTGTCTGTTTACTTGTCTGTCTTTCCTTTAAGGATAATCAGTTCTTTTCTTTCTAGAGTTCTTTGTATATATTTTAATATTTTAGAATATTTTATTGACTATTGGGTGATGTTGGTTAATAAAATTATATAGGTTTCAAATGTACAATTCTATTATACATCATGTCTATGTCATATTGTGTGTTCTCCACCCAAAGTCAAGTCTCTCTGATACAATTTAGCCTCCCCTTTCCCCTATTTTACCTCCCCCACCTCCTTTCCCTCTTGTAATCACCATGCTGTTGTTTCTGTCTATGAGTTGTGTATTTAAATAAAAAATATCAAGTAGTGTGATTCCTCCAAAATTATTCTTCTTTTTCAAGATTGCTATGGCTATTCAGTTTCTTTTGTGTTCCATATAAATTTTTGGAATATTTGTTCCAGTTCTGTGAAATAGGCCATTGGCATCTTGATAGGAATTGTGTTGAATCTATAGGTTGCCTTGGGTAGTATAGACATTTTAAATGTTAATTCTTTCTATCAATGAACATGGTATATGTCCTTTCATTTAGGTGTGTCTTCAATTTCTTCATCATCTTACAATTTTCTGAATAGAGGTGTTTTACATCCTTGGTTTATATTCCTAGGTATTTTTTGATGTGTTTGTAGATAAGATTGTTTTCTTAGTTTCCTTTTTGGATGGTTCATTTTTGGCGTATAAAAATGCAATGATTTCTGGATATTTATTTTGTATCCTGCTATTTTAACTGTATTTACTTATCAATTCTAGTAGTTTTTTGGTGGAATCTTTAGGATTCTCTATATGTAGTCTCTTGCTATCTACAGGATGCTGAGTTCTTGTTAGTTATTAATGTTAAATGCTTTCTGTTTTTAAATGTTGAGCAAAAATATTTTCATGTATTACATTTTATTTAATTTTATAGAAAACCTAAGAGATGGATATTATCCTCATCTACAAACAAGTGAAGCTCAAAAAGTTAAAGTATTATCAACTTTCTTAGAATTAGCAAAGGGTTGTGTTAGACAACAAATCTTTTTCTTCACGGTGGTTATCTTAAGGATTTACCCCAGAACTTGTCACAAAGCAGAGCAATGGATCTCAGAGAGTTCCCTAAATAAGCAGCATTATAAGGAGCATCAGCATCACGTCTGTGATTTACTTCTTAGAGAAGTAAATTATCAGGCTCCTTTCCATGTGTACTGAATCTGAAACTCTGAGGGTGGGAGCCAGCTCACCAGGTGATTCTGCTGTGCTGAAATTTGACTATTAGAGTGAATGTTCATTAAAGGTAGAAAAACAGTGAAAATGTTGAACCAAATGCTGGAAGTCTTAGTTAAATAAAAAGATTTAGCCTAGGGGCTTTGATTTCCCAAGAAATAATCTGACTTCTAATATCAGAATTGGAGGGGAAGACTGTGGATACCCTATTAAAAAATACCCACATTTTTTAAAGAAAATGTGATCTCAGCTGACTGCTAAGTGATTCCTTTGGGCTTTAGCACTTAGAAGCACCTGCTTTCCACTCGACACAATCACAGACCTAAAGAAAACAGGGACTTCTTGCTTTCTAGAGAAAGGAGGGCTTCCATCTTTCTTCACCCGCAGTTCTGAGCTTTGTTCTTGGTGTCTTTTGGTCTTTTTTTCAAAGCACAAACTTGCAGAGGAAAAAAATTGGTTTTTCACACCATTTAGGCCATTGCTTACCTAATGGGACATATAATGTGATGAAATTGCCACCTGGTGGTTGAGATATGGGACAATCCCCAAGGGGATAATTACACAGGCTGTTCTTTAGTATTTTAACTGTACCTACTTCAAAGGCATGCCTGTGGAGTTAGTTAATGTTATGACAAGCTGCAGATTGGAACTGAGGTTTTTGACACTTTTAAAATGACAGAACAACAAATGACTAGATCTGAGGAGGAAGGAAAGCCCAGCCACCTGATTTTATAGAAAAAAGTTATCATAGATGCAGTCATTCAACACATAAAATAAAACATGACTGAAGGACAAAAAGCAAAGTGTAGCAAATATAAGCCTAGAGTTGAAAAGTTTGGTACATACATTCATTTTGAAAACGTTCCATTTTATGAATGTAGTAGCATAAGTAGAAATGAAGTACCATGATAGAACATTAAATATCTTTACATGAAATTTAAAAATATGTATTTCCAGGAAATCCCAGGATGATGCTCTCCCTGTGGAATATTGAAGCGTTAAATAAGTAGGGATAGAATAGGCTTTGCTGTAGGAACAAATGGGCCTTGAAGCACCAATAGCCTAACAACAATTAATGTCTGTCACTTTCGACATGTGCAGCACAGTTTGGTCGAGCTCTTTTCCACATAGCTGTTCTAAGTCCCAGGCTGATGGGAAGCTTTCAAAAGTTGTGGTCTTATTATCTAAAGATGAGTTTCCAGAATGAAGGAAGAGAACACACACTGGCTCTTAAAAGCTTCTGCTTTGTGATACACATGTGATGCACATCTCTTTCACTCATGGCCCATTGACTAGAACTTACCCCATGGACTCACTTAACTGTGAAACTTGGAAATATGGAGATAGTATATGGGTTTTTAGTGAGTAGTAATATCTGTGCCCCAAATGATGATTTAGCCTGATTAATCTGATGTTGTAGGTCACCTTGTCCCTCAGCTATACATTCTGATAACCTGTGGGGAGTTCACATCAAAATCCTCCACTCTCAGTAATACGTGAATAATGTCTTTAACTTCTGCGGCAGCCACAACACACGTGCATCTTCTTTCCACAGCTGATTTCCAGCGTCTGTCAAAACACTAAGAGAAAAAATGTTGCCTCAAAAGCTTGTAAGCATTTTCTTTTCAGAGATTTCGTCAGGACTAAGTAAAACTTGGAATCACATTACATCACCAGAAAGTACCATTCCTGGGCCTCTAATTTAACTTTTTTTAAAAGATTTTATTTATTATTTTTCAGAGAGAGGGGAAGGGAGAGAGGGAGAGAGACATCAATGTATGGTTGTCTTTCACCTGCCAGCCACAGACTTGGCTTGAAACCTGGTTATGGGTCCTGGATGGGAATCGAACCAGCTGTCCATGGGTTCGCAGGCTGGCACCTATCCACTGAGTCACCAGCCAGGACTAATTTAATGTCTATAAAAGGATCTTTAGTGAGTTAGGCTTTCAATGTACCACCTTCAGGTTTGATCAAGAGAGCCAATAGAAGAACGCCTGTGTAGCACATGCTCTAAATTCTTGAATACCCTTGGCATAAACACCCATGAAATGCTATCCTTCTAGGGACCTATGCGGAATGCACAACAGATGTAGGCTATGGAATGAATTGCTGCTAGATTTGAACCTGAGTCAGGCTATTCTTGTCCTAGTGACTCTTGTTTGAAAATTTGATCCTCTTCCTTCTTAGTAACCCACTATAGAGGATTAAACTGAGGGTTAGTATGTATGGTCTCATGGTTAAGAGTTAAGTCCTGGAACCAAGCTTCGGTTTGAGTCCCAATGCTACCATGTGACTTTGAGCAAATCACTTAACTCTCTGTACTTTAGTTTATTGTGTATTTAGATGTAAAATGGGAATAATGACAGTATCTATATCAATATTCTTATAAACATTAAATTGGTTAAGATGCATAAAACCCTTGAAACAATGCCTGACACAGAATAACTACTATATTAGTGTTGGCTATTATTATATAAAATTAAATGTTTGTAGAGAACCTTTGCAATAGTAAGTACCTTATAATATAGAAGCAGCAAAGAGTCATTCATGAAGATATTACCTGATTTGTGGTCAAATAATGGCAGTGTAAATTTTGGTACTCTTCTTCCCTTTTGCATTGACTCCTGGGAAACTCAGAGCTAGATCAAACGCTCAGTCATGCGCATCCTTTCACTGTTGAATGTACATGAATATTAAATAAAACTCTGCCATTATCTTGAAAGACAGGGTATAAACAAACATTTTTAATGGTGAAATTTACTAACACCAGTTTTTATTATGTGAATATTTTTTCTGTTTTCTTTCATACACACACACACACACACACACACACACACACACATATCCCAGGTAGGACTGGAAATATTTTCAACCTACCCTATAACCTTCTACACAGAATAAATCTGTGTAGAAGCTAGATATTCTTTCAGGAGGAAGCAGCTAACTGACATACTTTAAAAAATACCCATAGTTTTCACAACTGAAGGGCTTCCTAAATTCCCTACAGAATATTGTCGAGTTTAAGTCCATTCTCTTCCTAAAGCTATTTCCCTCCCATTATGCTTTGCACCTGTCAGTGATGGACAAGTGGCTTTGCACACCGAGCTCTGCTCTCCCTGAGAAATATCTGTGATTTAGTGGCCCACCCATGGTATACAGAAGGAAGAAGTAGGACTCAAGGGCTTATTTTAGATGACCACTTGTTTCATTTGAACTGGTTGCTTCTTTTGCTTGGCAAAGAGCCCAATCCCAGAAAGATATAAGGGAGTTGGAAAGAGTTCAGTGAAATTGAAGAAAATATGGTCGGTGGCAGGTTAGAAGTATTGAGTTCTTGGGAACTGTCAGAGGCCAAGTACATAATACACTTGACTAAATGACAAGACGATGGGGAGGACAAATGCCTAGGGGTTTGTGGTGAGCATAAACACCTACAAAGGAGTGTAAACCAAAGAGGATTTCAGGCTGCATGGCTGTGAGCAATGGAAAGAAAGGACACTCTCACTGCTGACCTCCATACTTATTGTTTATGCTAGCCTTTCTGGAATTAGTCATTTTTATCACCCAGGACACTTCCTGTGTGGTCTTGTATTATAGCCCAACCTTTTACCTGTGATGTCTTATTTCCACAATATAATTATAAGCTAAGGGATGGCAGGGACCAAGCTATCTTTCTTTGTTTCCTTGTCAATGAACAAATTGCATGGTTCTGTTCCCCGCTCTGCTATTCACTAGTGGTTCAAACTAGGATAAATTACTCAACTTCTCTAAGTTTTCATTATTTCTGCAAGATGGGCCTAATGACATTCACACTGCAGAGTTTTAGGGAAGATTAATAACATGTAAAATCCTTGGACATATTAAGTAAGATATAAATGCCAGTTATTATCTTTCCTTATAGTGGCTGATTGAGTGCCTGACATATGGTGAGTATTGTATAATATTATACTGTTATATTATAAGTTGATACAACATATAGTACATAAATATGGCATAAATATAGAGTATACATATATACATATACAAATATATAACATAAACAAAGTGAATATATATGGCCTATTCACACATAATAAGCTTTTACAACTTGCTATAAATTTGTAAGCCTTCTTTTGAAAGTCTTTTTATGTATGGAGACATTATGTATTTATTAGGTATTGTATATCTATGTATGCATTTAATATATACCTGGAGGTCCAGAACATAGAATAAACCTGAAGATTTTCCATGTTGGAAAGATCCTGAGTCGGTTCACCAGAACTGCCCTCCAACCTCACGATCCAGGATCCCGCTGTATGTGAAAAGTACTGTGAGGCTCATACGACTGTGGCCTACAGGTCTTTGGCATCAGTGAAGCACCAGGTTGCTGCAAAGCTGGACTGGGCCAAGTTACACAAACAACCATTGGGACTTAGCTCTCTTTGATGGGTGCTCTCGGTGAGGGTCATCTAATGTGTGTTTTTCATTGCCCATCACCATTTCCATGAAATCTTTCATAATGGCTCACAAAATCAAGTCAAGGAGAATGCTCAGCTGTTAGTAATTCCTTTTAAGCTCTCCACAGACCTGAGCACCACTTTTCTCTGGAAGCGCTCTGTATTCTGTGAGGGGAATGAAGCAGCCCAGGGAGGGAGGTGGCTGGTCTGCAGGCAGCCAACGCGGACAGGTGGATTAATCAGGCCTTCATCTGAGTCCTGGGGTTCACCGCAGTGGTCCAGCACGGCCTCCTGGCCTGTAGCATCTTCTGTCTAGAGTTGCTATTGATTGCTCCCCGCCCCTATCCTCCTGAGAGTTTCTGGCTGCACGGTGGTGTCAGAGGGGCAAGGAGAAAGGTGTTTTGTGAATGGAGCATGGGATTTGGAGCCAGGCTCTAATTTCTGCAGCAGCAGGTACGATGCCACTCAATGCAGACGTTTCAGGATGGTGATGAGCAGGACAGATGAGATGGCTGTGATGCGCCAAGGATGCCCTGCCAGTAGCAGGAGAGAGGAGAGTGATTTAGTGAGTGGATAAGCGGTAGGTCATGCTGAGTGCATTAACTCTGCCTGAAAGAAACGGGAGAGACTTGCTGGTTAAAATGCTATGAAATCTGGAAAGCAGGCAGGGACTAAGGGTATAATGGATCTATTTGTTGACTTTGCATATAAATCAATACGTGTATGTGGACATTGGGGAGCATGTAAAACATCCTTAGAAACTGAGACCCCTCACCGGAAAAAACACACTATGTGAATATTAAATTTGGGAGTGGGAAATATGGAACTTAATTATTCTTGATTTAGAGTTTGTTATCAGGATGAATAATTGAATAAATTAAGGGCATTTTTTTCTTCAAGTTAGAGAAGTAATGCTGGGAAGGGAAGGGACACAGTGGGAGGGAGACAAACCAATTTGAGATTACAAATGAGAGATAATGATTTTGTCTATTGAATGGTTACGAAAATCAGAAATCATTCTTTGCTGCTTGACTGTCGTTAAGCAATTCAGAGTCAGATTTATAAAATGTGGCAAATTTAAGCTTCCAGTACTATAAAGTAGCATGCTGTGAGGGAAATAAAAAAAAAGGATTTTCAAGTCTCAGACAGATATGGATTCAAGTTTTAAGTCTAGCTACGTATTATGTTACTTGGGTTGAATTCCCCATTTTTTTCCTGACACTCATTTGTTTACAGGTAAAATTGGGATAGTTTTTGGGTGAGCTCTTCTCTCTCCCCGTCTTCCGAGTCTGTATTTGTTTTTCCTGTTTTCCTGCCATGTTCTGTGCTGGAGAGAAACTAACTCTGTGATTGCCTCTCCCTGCCTCCCCTGTCAGCTCTGACTTCAGGCTGGGATTGGCCAGGGGAGGGTACCAGCAGGGAGAGAGAGAAGTCCAGATTTCTTCCTCACTCCCTACATTGGCACCAGATCCCTGGCAGCGGCTTTGTCCGGTTCTGATCCGAGTTGTTGCCAGGTGGACCCTTCTCATGGTTGCTATTCTCCCTGGGCTGTAGGAATGCTGTTTTCTCGTTGTACCCAGCCACCTGCAGAAGGCAGGTAAAGGCTCTCCATGGTAGGAATCTCTGAGTGCCTCACATGCATTGCTTGTTACTGTAATTCTATCCCCCAAATATTCATTTGAACCATCTGGGGTGAATCCTATTTTCTGATGGAATCCTGATCGATCCACAATGCTTGTAGAATTTCAAAGAAAATATTAAAGTACTCACGCCGGAATACAGAAAGATAGATGCACTTACTTCTTGAAAAGTCTTCAGAGGATGGTGTGGTAGGCTGAGTGATGCGTCCCCTCAGATGTCCAGGTTCTACATAGAATCTGTGCATGCTACATTGTATGATGAAAATCCTCTGACAGATGTCAGTGAATGAAAGATTTTGAGGTGAGATTATATTGGGTTATCTGAGTGGGACCTAAATGACATCACAGATAGCCCTATGGGGAAGGCAGAAGGAAGTTTGGGATGGGACTATAGGTAATATGACCTCTGAATCAGGATGCTGATGGCCGGCATTGGAGAAGGAGGGAGGGAACAAGAGTCAGCATGTGCAAGGAATGCTGCTCTAGAAGCTGGAAATGACAGGAAACATTTTTCCCTAGAGACACCGGGTGGAGAAGGATTTGAGTCATGCCCAGTGAAACTGACTGTAGACTTCTGAACTCTAGAGCTATAAGAGAATAAATGTTTGTTGTTGAAAGCCACCAAGTGTGTGGCAATTTGTTACAGCAGTCGGAGAAAACACTCAGTGGCTATGCCAAGATACAAGGCTTAGCTTGCAGGGTTCAGTCTCAAAATGCAATTCTCAACCACCACATCCCTTCCAGGGATGCACTCCCATGAATCAATATATGAAACTGATGCATAAAATCACAATGCTGGGCCCTGGCTGGTGGCTCAGTGATAAGGCACCAGCCTGCGAGCTCAAAGGTCGCTGGTTCAATTCCCAGCCAGGGCATATAGCCAGGTCTCCAGCCAGGTCCCTAGCTGGAGGCAGGTGAAAGACAATCATACATTGATGTCTCTCTCCCTCTCTGCCTCTCTCCCTTCCTCTCTCTTTGGAAATAATAAATAAAATCTTTTTAAAAATCACAATACTGGCTCTTATATTTCCCCTGTAAGATCTAACTCTCCTGTGACTGGAAGACATGTCAAACTGACCAGTACCTTCTTTCTCTCAGGCAGGCTTGGGAAACCAGTTCACAATCAGCATGCCAGTATACTGGTAAATAATATAAAAAATAAAATTCTGCTATGTAGGAGGAACTAGTCCATACTTCCACCCTCCAGCAGAGAAACCTGGAAAGATAAATCATAACTGAAGGTTATCTGTGGAATATTGACTTTGAGCAAGGGCAATTAGATTAATTACTTGCTGAATGACAATGGGATAAGACATCCTGAGACATGCCTTTGAGACTGAAGCACTTGAATTGTGTTGGCTAGAATTTTATTCTTCACCTGCCTTGCAGGAAGGAGCTTGCCAATGAGGCCAGGATTGCTGTGCTGGTTTTGTAAAAGTTTCTCTCTGCTAGTCCATATCCAAATAGTCACTGCCAAATTAACCCCTGTGATTCTTCTTTCCCATATGGATGATTATTCTTCCACCTTTGGAGGGATATATGGAGCTTTTATTCTAGTCAGAATCAGAGATAATTTCTTTATACTGGTATTGCATATCTCATTATGTGTTGATATAGTAATAAAATGGCCACTCTTATTTTTCTTCTTTTCCAGTTGTGGTGGAGAGGTAGGCTTCAATGCTTTTTCTATAAATTTATAACAAAACTTGTGAGGATCATACAGGGTGGGGCAAAAGTAGGCTCACAGCTGTGAGTAGGCAAAACAGAGTTTATTGTTGTATTATCATTAATTAATGCTTGTATTATTTTCCATAAAACAACTGTAAACTACTTTTGCCCCATGCTGTGTATATAAAAGGCTTAATTCTGTACCATGTAGAAGGCAGTCAATAAACGTCACTTCTCATGTCTGTATTTCCTGAATGTCAGGTGTGGTATGGTGCAAGAATACATCAGGAGGTTAATACTCAAAAAGAGAACATCAGAACCTGTCATCCTCTGACAATCTAAGACATCTCAGGGAAGCAAAAAACACAGCATTTAGATACCTGCTCTTTTGTTCTTTTGATGAAAGATAGATTGTTCATGAAAGAAATCTATTTTTTTCTATTTCATTTGATCTAACTATAGAGATACTTTCAGGTAGGGGCAACATTTCATTATTTCAGAGACTTCTGAAATTCTCAGTAGGCAAACACAGCATTTAAAGACAATGTCTTCATTTTGCATCTTGATATATTTGAGAAAACTAAAATTCAGTGATAAATGTATTTCATGTAAAGGTTTGTAAATCAGATTTTTGTGTAATAGCCATCTTTTCTCCATTTGTATTAAAACTTTGAAAATATACTCTCACCAATGTGAATATTTGAGAATAAAAAAATTCATGCTCGAGTCTGGGACATGAGCTGATGTCACCAAACAGAGATCCAAGAATTTTACAAAGTGCACCTCTACACCACAGAAGGTCACACCACTAAGACAAAGCAGACTGATCCAAGAAGCAGAAACAAACAAAAGTCACCTAAAATGAGAAGACAAAGAAATCAACCTTCAGCAAATGGAAAGGAGGAATCCCCAGGAAGAGTGCAAAATGAAATAGAGGCAAGCACATTCTCAGGCATGGAATTCAAAATAATGATGATAGAGAAACTCAATGAGCTCAGCCAGTTCAAAGAAAACTATAAACAACTCCAGGGGAACTACAAAGAACTCCAGGAAAGCTACAAGGAACTTATTGAGAACTACACCAGCATTAAAAAGGACATAGAAACCATCAATAAGAGCCAGGAGGAAATGAAGAATATAATTTCTGAATTGAAGAACACAGTAGAAGGAGTCAAAGCAGGCTAGGGAAAGGAGAGGATCAGATCATCAAGCTGGAGGTCAATGTAGAAAAAAATTCCCAGGCAGTGCAACAAAATGAAAAAGACTGAAAAAAAATGAAAATGTTTTAAGAGAGCTGCAGGACAACATGAAACGTAATAACATCCGTATCATAGGGATACCAGAAGGAGAAGAGGAGGACCAAGGGATAGAAAACCTCTTTCTAAGAGTAATGACAAAAAACTTCCCTAACTTGAGGAGAGAAAGTGTCATGCAAACTCAGTAAGCACAGAAGGTCCCAATGGAGATGAACTCAAACAGGCCCACTCCAAGACACATCATCAGGAAAATGGCAAATTTCAAACACAAGGAGAGAATCCTAAAAGCAGGAAAAGAGAAACACCTAATAACATACAAGGGGACTCCCATAAGGTTATCAGCTGATTTCTCCACAGAAACACAACAAGCCAGAAGGGAATGGTAAAAAATGTTTCAATCAATGAAAAACAAAGACCAGCAACCAAGAATACTCTACCCAGCAAGGCTCTCATTCAAAATGGAAAGTGAAATAAGGAACTTCCCAGACAAAAAAAGTCTAAAAGAACACATCTCCACCAAACCAGCATTGTAAGAGATTACTATTCCACAAAATTATTTAAATCCTAGAGATTTTTATTTTTTATCTAAACTTAATAGACATAATAATTTCTACTCTGGGAACCAGCTGAGCACTTCAAGTGCCATTATTTCGGAAGGCTTCAACTTGTAAAACATGTAGAGGGAAAACAGAGGGTATTGAAAGAAGTAAGACCTGTGCACAGCCTAAATAAATAAATAAATCTACTATTTAAGAGGAAAACTCCAAAAAGAACAAGTTGTAGTTCCGGTAGCTTAAAATAAAGTTGAGTTGTATTATTGGAGTAGGGAGGATCTGATTCAAAAACCAAATTCATTTTTTACTATGGGTTTGGCACTGTCTCTAGGACAACTGTCTCTAGGTGCAATACATCATTTCTGTGATATATTTCACAAAAATAGCATGCCAGAGTAAAATAAGTATTAAAGAAGAAAAAATCTGCTTAATTTTGTTACAATATATCTAAAACACTATCATTTAACATGTAATAATTATGTAAGCTATTGGCGAATTTAAAATTTTTTTGTATTAACTTTCCAAAATCTGGTATGTACTTTAAATATGTGTAAAAATATGTATGGGTATAAATGTATTTTTGCATGTGTTTAGTAATATTGCAATTCATATTATTTAAAAGAGTAATTCTTTAAACAAATGAATTAATGTAGGCATTTTGGAATAATGGAAAGAAAACTTTGTATTAGTATGATTTGAGAAGCTGACAGGAAGCAGTAATTAAATGGTGAATTTTCTGGATGGGAAAGGCAAAAAAGACAAAGTAAACATTGGTGGTTACAGAATAGACAGGGGGATGTTAAGAACAACAAATGAAATAAAGAAGGCAAAGAACTTATATGCATGACTCATGGACATGGACTGAGAGAGGCATTGCTGGAGGAAATGGGGTACTGGGTGGAGGAGGGCAAAGTGGGGAAAATTGGGACAACTGTAATAGCAAAATAAATAAAATAATTAAATAAATAAAATATTCATGCTCAACAATGTAGCCAACTTAAAATTATATAATTTACCAAATACTAATAGTCTTATAATAAATTATTCTCACAACCTCTCATACACAGTACTATACCTAGAACATAGTTTTCAGAGACAGACAGATCTGGTTTTAAATGCTAGTACAATTTAAAATTCCTTATCTCTAAAATGGGACTGATAAATAAAATCATGTGGGTTAAGTAACCTGGCTCATCGTTAGGTATTGGTTAATAATAATGCAAATAACAATTGTATTATCTTAATAATGATGCAGAGGAACTTGATACATGAGGCCAGAAAGTTGACAATGACATATACAAAGAGAAAAAAAACCCTTTTATGGCAAAATGCATGATTATTTTTTTAATTTACCAGTTTTAAATAGCTTTCCCCCCTATACCTTACCTGCTCTTTCTAGACATGTTCAACTGCAATGAAAATACTGCGTTTTACACTGATACTTACAATAAAGAAATAGTTAAAAATTTAAAAGTTAGACAAGGAAGAAAGTGCATTTTAGCACCATGGCAAAGTGTAGGCACTACTCCAAGCACTTACGTCAAGTCACCTTATTGTGAACTCAGTCATTATTTGGTGTTGCCTGGCTACAGAAAATGAGGAACAATGATACTGGAAAAAAATCTGAGAATGTGTTATCCTATCCCCTAGAATTTTTGGAAAACGGTAAGTTAATGGAAATCCTCCTTTACCTGAATGTGTCTGTCTCCTTAACACAATAGCTCACACTTTCATGCTGTCTCCCTGTAGCATTTGATGCAATTGCCTCAAAACAGAGTAAAGACAGCTGAACAGCTATTATTATTATATTCTCTTCCTTTAAATATATATATTTTTGTTTTGTCTGTCAGTGAAGGAAACTGAAGCTTACTTGGTTAGATAACATTCCAAGCTAATTTAGATGAACTGTGGATTTTTCATTAGAAAAATTTCTGGCCTCATTATTTGTAGAAAGATGAAGCAAGTACCTCAAGGATGTGAGCATTGGAAGAGAGCATTAGGCTGGGGCTTCTATAAACATGGACCCATAGGATAGACAGCACCTAGATAGATGGTTAAAGTTTCTTTTACTGACTAGAAAAAGTGTATTTATGTCACAATAAATGTCCCTACTACATTCAGGCTGCTAAGTAATACTACGATATGACTGTAGGGATAGTTAGGTCATGATGCTAGGTACTTTTCCTTCTCATTTAATAGTGTGAAAATGTAGACTCCCTGTGGAGTCTGTGAATTTATTAAAAATTGGTGTAATGGCAACCATTACTGAGGAAGCTTGAAAAAATATAGTTCAATAGTAGATTGAAATCAAGAGGGTAACATGTTGCATAGAAAATGTGCACAAAAATTATAGGTTTCTTCCATTCCATAACTTATCTTACCCATTTACCTAAATTTGCAGTTTAGGTTTCTACAGAAAGATTTTTTTTTTTAAAAAAAAAACCTCAATCCCATCTCCCTAAACAGTTTAAATTCTCATCTACTGTCCCTTTTTGTCTATTTTAGGAATCTAGCTGTGGAACTTGAAGGAGTAATAGGGAGAGAAACTCTACAGAAGTGAAGAACTCAGCTCTGGAATGCAATAGGTTTGATTCTGAATTCTACTGTGGTTATTTCTGAGCTTCATAACCTTGACATGTTACTGAGCCTTAGTTTTCTCATCTGTAAAATGAACATAATGATAGAATCTACCGCAAGGGACTGTCATGAGGAACACTCATCACTGAGTGTAAAAATCTAAGCACCACACCTGGCACTCAGTAATGGGTGTTGTTGCCAATACAAACGAAAGTTTTCTTTGGTAAACACGTGCTTTTAGGTTTAAATGATTTCATAATCTTATCTCTGCTTTATGCATTCATTCATTTATTCATTCAATCAACAGATTTGTTATATATTTACTCTTTTAAAAGGTCCCATGAGACATCTGGTGACCAATTACCAAATGTTCACCCACCATGAATTACATTATAGGCCCCTAAAAATATGGAACCAACAGAAACATTGCATCATGGTCTGTGTCATACGAATGCTTTTGGGTTAATAGGAGATTTTCAAAATTGTTCATGATTTTTTTTTTTTTTTTGCCTCCATGAATGAAAAACTATTTCATTTTATCGTTGGTCCAAATCACTTTTATTAGGCAGTGATGATTGAAAGCTTGAGTTTGTATTTAAACAAGCCAGCTTTGGAGTTGTACTTCATAAGCATGCCCTGCCCCGGGGCATCAGTTGAAAACTAAATGAGAAAAGGAGCTTCTTCCCAACAGAGTATTACTCTGAGGAAAGCTCCTGTGAGCTCTGAGATCCCTAAAAGAGGACTTAACATTTGGAGACAAATCTCTTTATTCCATGCCCAAAGGGATATATGCACTTAGAAAATATCTCTTTTATCAACCTAATTATTTTTAGGCCAGCCTTTTAAATGAACACTTTACCATGAGCAAGGTGAAATGACAAGACAACCAACACTCTTACACAGTAATTGGAGCTCCGAGCCAAAGTGACCTTTCGTTTCTTCTAATTGCCTTTCTCTTATTAATTCTGATCTGCCTATAATTGATTGTTTCATTATGCTATGTTTCTAATGACTTTGCCTGAGAGGATGAGAAGTTTATTCAATATTTGGAACTCTCCTTAAAAGAAGAACTTGAAAAAAAGGCGTTAATTAAAAGTCACCTTTCAGGCTCTCCCACCATTTCTTCTAGCCAATATTCTAATTGCTGTTTAACGTATAGCTTAACTTTTACCTCTTTCACCAGGTTTCTTGGACTACATTAGTAGGATTATTATATTTTTCCATCTGTTGTTTGCTTGACTCAACTGGAACTTATTATTTCACTTGAACCTATAGGAAATTATTTGTATGGATTGTCTTAGTTTTGTAACTGAATTATAAGCTCTTTGAAGTCATAGGTATGACTTATTCTCAGTGTAATGTCATAGTCCAAAGAATACTCTTTCTAATGTTAATTTTAATTGTAGTATTCATGGTATTAATGTGATTTTATATTTGTATTATTTGTAGCATTTCACAAGTCTTTCCATGTATATTATTTCTTTAGATTCTCCCACTTCCAATGCAATGTAAATGAAGCATCTACTATTCTGGTTTTAGAGATAAGGAAATGGAATCAAATGAAAATTTAAATTACTTGTCAAAAGCCATGACATGCCATAAAACCTATTTATTACTAAGCAGAAAAATTGTATTATTGTTATTATCTCAATCCTGATGTGCCTTTATGGTGATCAACATGTAGATGGAGAAGTAGACTTACAACATTTCTCCTTTTTAAAAGACCTAAGAAGGATCAAGGCCATTAGATGAAAAGGGACAGGTTAAGCCCTGCTTCCTATTTTTAGATCTGCATATGCTGTTGTCTCTGATAGCAAGGAAAAAAGGGGAGCACTTCCATCACTTTAATGTGAATTAGAGAGAAGACACCTCCTCTGAATGAGAGAGAGGGCACTGTGCTGATGCATGGAGCCTTTTGTTTCCTTGCCCAGTGCCCTTGAACGTGGCCAGTCTGTTTAACTGCACAGCATGTGTTATTGGAGGCCCTTTAAAATGTGCAGATTACCTACCTCCGCTCTAGCAGGTTCTGATTTGTAAGTGTGGCAAAACAAGCCTCATAAATCTGAATCATTTTCTTACGTATAAAATGAGAGCAAAAGAAGAAAAAAGTCAACAGGACAAGAGAAGTAGTTAAAGGCTGTTTTTACATTCTCAAACATAAACCAGTAAAGAACTTGTACAAATAAATCAGCTGGCTCTTTGAAAAATGCATTCCTGGAGTGGCTTTATCATAAAAATGTTCCTTTCATTTTGGCCACAGAGAATCATAAAAAATACATAATGGAAGGCTGTGGCTAGAAGAAGGGTGTGCAGAATAAGGGATAGGAGGAAGGGCTCCCAGGCTGCTGCACAGAGGGGAGGTTTCTCTTCTCACAACTGGTAACACTGAGGTTTACCCAGGAATACAAATCCACCTGGAAGCACAGAAACTTCTAGAAGATGATACTGTGTTTTCTCTTTGTCAGGTTTTGGACAGTGTGAATAGTGCAGTAAAATATTCAGTCTATTTTGGATGTGGAACTAATGAGTCATGAAAAGGTGATCAATGATAATGAAATGGAAACATTCTCAGAGGGAGTAACATCAAAAATCTCTTTAAAAAGGTTAACAGATTTGTAATGAGATGTTTTGAAATGTTAAAAAATTTCCTTCATGTATTTTTATTAGAAAAACAAAATATACCACTTGTAAGAACTATCTCTGCTGCTGAACCCGGAGAAAAGCTTTGGGTACAGAGTATTACTAGGCTGAATGTTAGAGATAAAAGGACCCTTCGAAGCCAAAATCTCCATCACCAGGTGTTCATTTTTTTCCTTCTTTTCTGGACTAGTACCAATTCCAAACATTAATTCTAGTTGCAGTTTTCCATATTCATTAATATGGCAAGTGCAGTGAATTTGCACGTGTTGATGACAATTCTAGGATGTTGATGCAGGGAATTTTTCCATCAGTAGAAAACTTCTTTCTGTAACTCATTCCCCTTAAGCATAACTTGTTGAGAAAAAGCTGTAGAGATGTTTTATCACAGAGCTAGGCTGGGAAAATTCACTGGACACGTTTATAGGCAAGCAGGCTGGTGTGGCAGGGTTATGGAGGATAGCCACGTGAAGAGGCAGATCACCTGCACTCTTGTACTGTGGCTCTGAGGCATGTGATTTTTCTCAAAGCCTGTTTTTAATAAACCTGTACACGATGAAAGGGGTGTGTGTGCGTGCATGTGTACATGCAGGAAGTTTCAAAACGCGTTCATCGAGTGCCTGAAGTGTGGTTGGCAGACCCTTGAGGTCCAGATGTGATCATGACTTAGTCCTCAAAAAGCATCTGAAGCCAAGTTGGGCAAGAGGGTGGTAATAGAAGAAACTTTAGGTCAGTGTGATGAGGGGAAGGAAGGGGAAGCAAGTGAGATGTACAGGATTCAGTGTACAGGAGGGGTTGAGGACTGAGTGATTGATTCTTAAGAATTGTTCGGAAAAACTTTCTATTTCTTCCCCTCTAGAGCAAGCTTTTCCACCATGCTCTGTGCCCCAGGAAGCCAATCTGGATGAGTTGTTATCAAAGGCCTGGGTCAGCCTCTGACTATTGATTTGGTTTGGGAAAAGGACCAGCAGGCTAGTGGGAGGAGGGAAGAAAATGAGGTGGTGACTGTAGTTCCTTGATTTCTCCTGCAGAGTTGCCTGGGTCAGTTGCCTCCCTCCACCGAAGAGAATCAATCCTGCAGCAGGTCTTCCGTCTCTGTCCCACGGCCCCCTCAGTCCCAAGGATAATAGATAACATTTCCTCTGTAGTGACTGGCCCCAGGCCACTGCACTGTCCCCTGTGATTTTCTTACAATGACCTCAATTTCAAAATAGCCCATATCGTAAACCCTCCTCAAAATACCTACTTCGAGTGTGCCAATTGCTTACTTTTGGAAACCTGACTAACACAGGTGTTTAAGACATACACTTACATATACCATTAGCAAGTCTTATCTAAATATTGATGGATAGCTTAAAAACAAAAATGAAAATAACCTTATTTGGTAGAGGAGTCCATGACTTGTTCATGGCACCCTGTTTTTCAGCGGCAGAATACGAGTGTGCATGAATGTGTTTGCGTGCATGCAGAGTTTTTACCCTCTTACTTATTATGACATACGTGAGAGTCCTATGGAGGTGGCTCATGAGTTCGTCTCTATTACTCTAGGTTGGTCTTTCATTAAGCTGTTATGCATGTCTACTTCATCAACCTTCCCGAAAGGTTTTTATTCCTTTGGTGACTATTTTCAAGGAAGGATATTCTTCTCTTTGTGTGTGTGTGTGTGGGGTGGGCATAGGGGAAGCCTTTTTGTGAGAATCATTGCAAAAATATGTATGTTAGACACAAACAAAGCCACCCTGTGATGAGCAACATATTGCTTATGAGCTCGCTCCCATAAACCACCTTGGTCTATACCGTGTGTGAATTTCAATTTGGGGCCACATATTACATATGACATTCACAATGAAGGTTTGGTGAAAAACGGTTGAAACTGAGACTATTTAGGCCAAGGGTACCTAATCTGTAAGTGCCAATTGTGCTTTCCTCCGTGTTCCTCAAAGTCTAGTTCAAGAGCTTTTTGCCCTTCAGCCTCACCTATGACTTAATCAAAATTTCTAGGAGCAGAATCCTGGAGCCCCCATTTAAAATAAATGTTCTGAAACTGTGATACTGGGTTTGACAGACCTTTGAAAATACGAGTGAAATCAGCACATGCACTCAGCCTGCTGTTCGGTCATCAGGGAACGAGGTTGGCTTTGAAAGACAATGGCTATCTTGCTTGGCTTTGAGTGAGCAGATCAATTAGGTCCCTGTGTGTATTGAGGCCTGTAGTTTTGGTGATATACTTGGGTCTTCAGCAGTAATAATAACTTCCCAGGTACGGTGAGCTGAGTGAAAAACATAGCCACTGATTGATGGCCAGACCCCCACGGCATTTGGAACCTCTAAAGAAGCTATTTGGGGTTGAAAGGGACTAAATATTCTTTCCTGGAGTGCAGGAAACCAGCTGCTTCCTGACCTGGCAACAGAGAGAAAACCTTGAGGCAGAAAAGCTGCAATTTGCATGAGGTGTACTAAGCACTTCTTCCATCAAGCTGGCTTTGTCTCTCTTGATGACTACCTTGGGGAGGAGACGGGGTTGTGAACTTTGAAGTGGATTGTTAATTATTCATGCCTCCTTCCTTGGATGGAGGTAACCTGCCTCTCAGGAGCCAGGCCCAGAATTCATTATCTCCCTGTTGATGTTTGCAATAAAAATAACACTGAATATTAATCCTTTCACCTTCATTCTTAACTCCCTCCTCCTCCTCCTCCATTCTTTCAATAGACTATGCAAAATCATACCTCTTTCTTAATTCTCCCTGTCCCTGGTACTCCTGAGCCATTTATTGTTTATTCAGTGATTTGAAGGCCCATTAAATTTATAATTAATTTTAAGGGCCAGTTGCTTGAAAACTCCCCAGAATGCTGTGTTTTCCTATTCAGATTTTAAATTTATCTTCCGCATGTTGGTGATAATCATGTCATGATTAGTGACTTGTCACCTATCCCTTTTCTTTCTTTCTTTCTTTCTTTTTTTTTTCTTCTGTGTTGAAAATGTTTAGGAGTTTCACACTTTTCCTAGTCCTTAGGTAGAGTTCTGTAGAGAGTGTTGTCATCTTTAGTCAGGGTTTTATGGTAAAAAGAAGAGTTGTTAAAGGCATGTGTTTTATGAATGTGTATTTTGTGTACAGGCGTGTTTGTGTTTGCCTCTTGAGTCTGCCTAAAAAGTGCGTTGCTCGTTTTAGGGAGCTCGTAGATAAATGACTACTTATGAAAAGTATAAGTTAATTAATTGGGGGATCCTTAAGTTCTTATAACAAAGACTAATCTGTATCATCATCTTATATATTAAGACAGCAATTGATTTAGAGGTGGATTAAGGTTAGTTTGAAGAAATTTTGGTATAAAGATTTATAAACAGGAAAGAAGAAATATAAAGAAGAGTATTATATGACAATAGTTAATTGAACAAACATGACATTAACGAAGTTCATTCCAAAATTTATGTGGTCAGTGCTGATACTTCCAGACATTTCCTTCTTGGCTTTGTCCCAACTTGCCTCCTCCCCACCCCTCTCAAATTAAGTAAAGCACCTAGATTACACAAGAGTTCGATTTTGCAGATGCATATTTTTTGGGGATATGACAGATGCATAATTCTATGTAGACTTCATTATATTGCCATACAGAATAATTTTTTAATTTTAATTTTTAAAAAGATTTTATTACTTTTAGAAAGAGGGGAAGGGAGAAAGGGAGAGAGGGGAAGAGACACATCAATGTATGGTTGCCTTTGACCTGCCTCCAGCTATGGACCTGGCTGAAGACCCGGCTTGCAACCTGGTTATGTGCCTGGTCTAGGGAATTGAACCAGCAACCTTTGGGTTCACAGGCTGGCTCCCAGAATAATTTTTATTCCTCTAAAAATCCCCTATGCTTCACCAATTCATCCCTCCCTTCCTCAACCCAGGAACTTCTGGCAACCACTGATCTTTTTACTGGCTCTCTAGTTTTACCTTTTCCAAAATGTCTTGTGACTAAGAATTATGTGGTATTGAGACTGGCTTCCTTCACTTAGCAATATGCATTTTAAAAATTGAATTTATAGGGGTGACGTTTGTTCATAAAATCATATATGCATTTGATGCTTCTCTGTATCTTTTTGTGGCTTAACAACTGATTTCTTTTTACCACTGAATAATATTCCATTGTATGTACATACTCAGTTTGTTTATCAGTTCACCTATTGAAAGACATCTTAGTTGATATCAAGTTTTGATGAATTTCAATAAAGAACTTATAAATATCTGTATTCAGAATTTTTGTGGACCTAAGTTTTCAACTTAATTTCAGTAAATGCCAAGAATGTGATTGCTAGGATTTATGAAAAGACTGTAATTAATTTCACTGGTAACTGTTAAACTGTCTTCCAAAGTGACAACCATTCTACAATCCCACCTGCAATGAATGAAAATTCCTGTAGCCCTATGTTCTCACTAACATTTCATGTTAGCGGTTTAGATTTTAGCTATTCTAATAGGTGTGCAGTGATATTTCATTGTTTTAATTTGCAATTTCCTAACACAACATTGAGGATCTTGTCATGTGCCAATTTGCATATCTTTTTTGGTGAGGTGTCTGTTTAGATATTTTGCCCATTTTAAAATTGGGTCGTTTGTTTTCCTATTGTTGAATTCTAAGAACTTCCGTATATTCTGGATACAATTTATTTATTAGATATGTATTTGACAAATGTTTTCTCCCAGTCTTTGGCTTTCTGTTCATTCTCTTAATAGTCTTTTACAGAGCAGAAGAGTTTAATGAAGTCTTATATCAGAATTTTTTCTTTATAGATCATACTTTTTAGGCTGTTTAATCTTTCTTTATCCTTTTTCTTTTTTCTTCATAACTCAAGTTTCTGAGTGAGCCATGGCCACTTTGTCACTTTCTAGTCACATGCTCCTGAGCAAATTTTATTTCCTGTCTAAATTTGAGTTTTCAGGTATTTTTTGTTAAATTAAAAAGTGAAAATAATGTTTATTCCATGAGTGTACTGGAAAAATTATAGATTACATAAAACAATGCATTGAAAATTACCATTGAATCTGTAAATTTCTTCAAAATGTTACCTTCTTTTATTTTTCATCTTTCTCATTTTACTTGTTTTACCATTCTCTCTTATCTAGCCTTGAAATGGTAGGCATATTTGTCGGTCAGTCATCCCATGAATGAACAAATAATACCTTTGTGGAACTATAATAAGTTTATAGGATGCAGCATGTATATGAGCCTCCACCAAATGTAGGTTTTAAAATGATTTAAACTGACTATTTGCACCTAAGTCAATTAAAGTGAGAGGGAGAGGTTTTTGTTTTTTTTTTTTTAATCACCTGGTCTTTTGGTGCATTAGCTTAGTGAGTTCTACTTGCTACTTGTGAAATGAGTCCAAGATCATATTTTAATCCTAAAGTTGATTTGACAGAGAGAACACTTATTTTAGAAGCTCATCCCCAATGTTGTCATAAATGTTTCAACAACAATACCTCCAATCCATTGGGGCAATGATTTTCAAACTATTCAACCACCAGTCTTCTGCAGAGACTTCAGGGTTTTATAACATGTGTATCTACCCTCCAGTTGTGAGGAGGAAGTGGTACCTTTGGGACTCTGAGACCATCTCCCTGATCTTACCAAGACAGCTTTTTGTGTTTTAATTATGCTTTCATGTGAAATTGTGTTTGAAAAAGTAGTTTTTCTGCTAACAAATATTTAGTTTTATCAAAATTAGAAACTGAAGTTCAAGATTCTAAAGACATGTATAGGCACTCAGTTTTATAGACTGGATCATATATTTATGTTATATGATTGGATGTGTTGTCCCTAGGTATGGTGGTTGAATGGTGAACTATTCTTACTTTAAAGCCTTCTGTTTTTATAACTGCCTGTGACAGAGCCACTATATCTTGTCACTGATTCAACTTAAGTTGAAAAGCACTTATGCCCACACTGTAATATGTTTTCTTTCTCACTTGATTTATAAACCTGGCCTTTATATTTTGAGAGCCAAGGATATGGATATAGACTTGAGACATAAATGATGAGGTTGTTTATTATTCTCTTCCTCCTCTGGAGAGACAGATCAAGTAAAGGTTAGAAGCAAGAGTTGTACCTCTAAAAATATAAAAGAAGAGCCTCATTGGGAAGGTTCAATATATTAACTTTAGATAGTCATTCCATTAATTTCTACTTATCCATTTTTTGAAATGCTTTGTGCTTCTGATTCCTTTTGATTCCCATAGTTTCCATCCTCTTTTAACTCATGTTATGCTCTCTATTTTCATTTCCTCTCATCTTAAATTCATCCTACACATGCCTTTGGAATTAACTTTCTAAAATGCCAGTCTCAAACTATTTTTTCTGTGACTAAAAAAACCTCCAATAACTACTCATTATGTCAGGATCAAGTCTTTACTCAACAGCATGACATTCAAATTATCCATACGTTTTATTTATTTTAAAACACATTTGAATTCCACCTCTTAGTGTTCCTCAATCTTATTTTTCAAGTTTTTGCTCATGCTTTGTTTCTCACAATCTATTGCCCCTTCGAATTTCATTCTGATCCTCCACTCCATCCATGACCATCTTTGGCTCTCTATATTCTCCTTCAATTTGAATGTCTCTAAATATATAGTCTGAAAAATTTATTTTATTTAAATTAATGTTTTTTATTACTATTTGTATCATATTTATTCATGACAACTAATGATCATTAGTGCCAATTCAACACCAACAGGAATCTCTAATTTGGGGTACAATGAAGATGGAAACTTTATTCAAAGCAAAATAGCTCAGTTGTGATGCAGGAGGGCTGTGAGGCAGCCCTGGGGCCAGGATGGCTCACACCTCTGCTCTGCTACGCTCTGGTGTGACTTGCTCAGTTCTATGGGAGTCTGGCCTGGACTGTGCTGATCAGCCAGCCATCTTTGGTGTTTCAGCTTGGCCAGGGAAATGCAATCTTTGGTCTTTGAGGGAAAGAAAAAGAAATGTACTCCCAGAACCAGAGGGGAGGTGGCTTATGTAGATGGAAGTCCTGTTGCTGGTCCTTGATTGATCTGTTTCCATGCAAATGAGGACTCCAAATCCTTGCAGTTTGATTGGTCAGAATAGAGCCACTTTGGTTGGTCAGAGATATGTATTCTGATTGGATGGGGAGAAAAGCTTCAGTTCTACTGGTTGAAATAGAATTCTAAGAACTCCTTTATAAGAACTGGCTCAGCTGACAGAAACACAGTGGAGGCAGGCACAGTGCAGGCATTTTCCTGAAGCACAGTTGGCAAGAGAGGCCCCTTTATAGAAATAGCTAACCTCTGTTTGATTTTATTTCTAAATTTGAGCTCAGTTAGGCACCAGGAACCCTTCTTAGTAGGTATCTTCTTTCTCAGTGTCCACTGTAGACTGTGCTCTTTTGAAAAACAAGAGTCAGGTTTTACCACCTAATTATAACCACTGACAACAATGAAAACAACTACAATGTGTTATGAGTGTTTATTATGATCTGAAAATGAGATAAGCATCATCTCTTCAATCCTCAAAATTACTGCAAGCTGGTCATTATTATTCCTTTCGACACATGAGGAATTAAAGGTATATAGATAGAAAATCACTTTTCTAGGATATCTCAGATAATATTTGGCAGAGCCAAGATTAAAAGGTATCTTGGAGAAAACAAAAACAAAACGAAGGAAAAAACAAAACAAAACACCTTTTCAATTTATATACTGTACAACATTTCTTTGGTATCCATTTCAGCAGCTAGGATAGCGCTACCAAAATGGAAAATTTAAAGTGTTTGAAATCCAACCTTAGAAAGAGAAATGGGAGTCCCAATAAGGCAGCAGAGCAAAATACCCGCCAGGGCTTCCTTAAAACATTAAATTCCTCTCAAAGTGAAATTCCTATTAAAAAGAAAAAAGAAAGAAAAAGAAAGTGTGGGCTCACCACAGACACACATTCTCTCTCTCTCTCTCTCTCTCTCTCACCCACCCACCCATCTACCCCTAATTTCCTGTTAGGCAAGAAACTTATATTGGAGTTAGGTCTGAGATCCTTGCTAGTTTCATGTTGTGGTTTGACATAGAATTTTCTTGGATTAAGGGCTATTTTAAAGCCCTGTGAGCAAGGATGGGTGAGGATAGAATGGTCCTCCGAGAAACCTGTGAAGCATGGGCTTTAGATTTTTCCTTACTAAAGCCAGGTAAGTATTTTAGATACCATGCAATGCTTCTCCTAGCTAAAAGTACTTAGTGAGAACACAAGTAACATTGTTTCAGTGGAATAGGTCTCAGAATTGCTCTGAGGTCCTTTTTTATTTTCTTTGGAAATGAAGGTTTATGGATAGAACAGAGCATTCACTACCTAGTTATTGGTAAACTTTTCCAAGGGAAGAGGAAGGCTTTTAAAAGTATTTTGGTCTGCAAAGATGATTTTCTATCTTGTTTAGAACACTGGAGAAATATGTCTTTGATAATATTTTTTGGTTGATTTTTTTAAAGAAATAATATTTTTCTGATCTCTCTTTTCTCTGATTATAATAGAACCTCTATTTTTTTTTTTTTTAAACCAATGATGCCTTTCACAATTTTGAGTGCATGTCACATCACAAATACCATCCAGTAATTTTTGGGAAAAAGGCAAAGTTTCTGTTAGTAATCAGAGGTTGGAAAAGACATATTGAAATCTCCAGTTATCCTTCCACTTAAAATTTCTTTCCTTTTTTCTAAGCCATTAATTTAGACCAGTGAGTAAAGAAGCTATACTTGGAATTAGGAGTTTTTAATATTTTACTAGGCAGTTTTCCTATCTTTTTGGAGCAGACATTTTTCAGAATGTAACCTACTTATTGTATCGGGCTGCCAACTGAGAAAATAAGAGCTTAGAGAATTATCAAATTACATTCAAAACACACAAACAAAAAACAGGAGGTCTAGGGAAATATGAATAGACTCTTCCAAAATAAAAAGGAAGGAAAAATAAACTAAGTAAGCTATTTTTTCCTTAGGAATGTTATTTAGTTAATATTTGGTCCAGGTTGTTAATTGGAAGGTAGACTGTCTAGTGAAAATTTCTGAACTAAAATTAGGAATATCTAGTTTCATTTTGTAGTTACTATGGATTGAAATCTCTGTGTGAGCTCTAATTTCTGTATTTTCCCTTTTATATAGGTCTACCAACTGTCAAGGTAGAAGACATTAGTTATAAAAACTTAGAGAGGGGAACATAGTGTTTGGGTAGCCTTAGGAAACAAATCTTCAACACAGAGAATTTCATGGGAATTAAACTTGTTCAGATGATATGCTTTTTACAATTTTTATATGGTTTAAAAAATTGCTGCTAAATTCTTAGAAGTACATTTTGGATTTAATCCTACCCAAATCATAGCAATGACACTTGAGAGCTTTGAAGGACAGAAGAAATTGTCTACGCTTATTAATTGGATAATGTTGGTGTTATACAAAGACTAGTCTTATTACTGGGGTCATTAAGCATGAGCTCATGTATACTTAGGGAACTGATCAATCTTGCTTCATTTTAAAGGGTTGAGTCTTTCCACTGTATAATTCCCTGCGCTTTTTAAATGCTTATTGACTTTTGAGTTGTGAAGTTTTAAGAACTATACAAATATGCATACATACAGTGTCACTCTATTATTAGACCATTATCAAATTCTAGGCTAGAAGATGTACATATATTTTTTGAAATAAAATAGGCTATAATATTTTAAAATTTGTGTTTAAAATTTATCTTCAAAATTTATATTCACTAAATACTTGGTCTACTTATTATATAGACCAAGTATAGCTTCTTTACTCACTGGTCTTATATTTTAATTGTCCTCTCTCATCTTAGTCTATACATTTTTCTTATTTTGAAAAGTAGTGCGAGGAATGATAGCAACTTAATTATATGCTTCAATTAAGTTGGATACCTAAGCATGGTAAGAGAATTTTATATTACTTTGAATACAGGCTTCTACATTTTCTTTTTGTGTGAACAACACACAAAATGGGAAGTATATTTGTATGCGAGTACATATAGTTAGTTAAAAGCTTGGCAGTATTTAAATAGTTGAAATGTAAAATTCCTTACCTCATTTATTCTAAATTTTTTTGGTTGAAAGTGTTTAGATCAATTGTTAGGGAAATTTTTGTTTGATATGAAATGAATCTTCAATTTGACAGTGAGCTTTATCTCCAGTAAGATACTCTGCTTTTTATTACTTCTTTTATTTGTTTAATAGTGATTTTACTTGGATACTGATGAACACATGTATTAATAACATTTAACTATAATAATAGTTTTCTTTAATTGAAAAAATGGTTTCCTCTATTGAAAAAATAAAATATATAAACATAGTGGGCTGAAGAGAAAAGAGAAACATCTATCAAATATTCTGGAGTCTGATTGTAATTATTCAGTATTTATTGTGATTACCTACTTATCCTCCCCTCTCCCTCCTCTCTCTCTTCTATATCCCTGAATCTATCTCTATTTCTATCTCTCTATTTCTATCTCTGTCTCTGTCCATCTATCTCCCACTTGTTTTTCTGGTGGGACCCTGACTGCTATTCTACTGTAATTATTACCAAAACATTCATAGTTGGTTTACAAATGAAGACTCATAAAATCTCCTATTTTTTTCAGGTAGGCAGGGTATATTAACCATTTAACTCTAGTGCTTGAAGTCTTGCTGACCCTGGAAGGACTGCCTCTACCAGGTGTAGCCAATTCCTAGAAATAGTAAAGGACTTGACTGCTGAAGTGTTTTTCACAGGCAAACCAACAAGAGTCAGAACCCCCAACCACCTCCTCTATCAGGCTCCCATACCCAGGGCCACTGCTCTCCTGCCCTAATTAACGCAGGCCGAGATGCCAGGCTACCAGGGACAGTGCCTGTGCCTCAGAGCCTGTTGAAGTTATTCATACCGGCTGACACTAAGCCTGCTTACTCAGCTTTCCTATCCCTTGTGAAAACCTGATTCCCCTGCTTCCTGGGCCTCCTGACCCAAGCTAGTGCTTCTGTGTGGGGCTCCCTTCGGAATAATGTCTTTCCTTTTGGGATCTGTGAGTACAACCACCTGCCTTTTCAGTAGCAATCACCTTCTGATCTGTTGGCCCACCACACCTGAAAAATAACATCTGCACTTTAAAACAGAAGGAATAATTACAACTGTTTTAAAGATACAACAAAGCAGTGGACAAATACATCAACATAGAAAAAAATGCTCCAGGTGTATTTTTCACTTGTGAATGTGTGTAGGCAGTCTTTACTGTAACAACACTCTCTAACTTTTACAAATACACATTGTCCATGTACGTTTTTCTCAAATAGTACATACCCACATATATTGGGCATACTTATATCTGTGTTGATGCTCTGGATTTCACACTAAAATTTGAATTTCTGTTTTCTTTATCTGTGAGGCACTTATAAATAGTTTAAATTGAAAAATTATCTATATACTACAAATCCAAATGTCATAAAACTGGCATCTTTAGTAAATGTTTATTTTTTATTGTTATGAGTATTTTTGTTCTTATGTTAATGCTAGCTTGATTGACTTATCTGTTTGGAAGTTTGGTCCCAGATAGATATAGCTATGAAAAAGCTTATTAAATGAAAGACACAGATACATAGCAGTAAAGGAAATGAAGAGGTGTATGAAATTTTAAGTTTTTAATATATATCATGTCCACAGCATGTCCATAGCCTTAAAATAATCAATCCTACCCCTCAGTTGCCCTTCTCATACTAAATCAGCTTTCATAATCAGTGGGCAAATATATTCCATTCTCTCAGGCATGGGATGTCTGCCAACTGTTTGATTTTGACAATGTTAATAACTTTGTATAACAGTGTTTGTGCAATTACTTGACTGTTTAATGTCATAATGTCTTACCTTTTGAAATGAGTAGAAAATTAAAAGTGCTAAAAAGATGGCAATATTAAGCATATTAAAAGTGAAACTTTTTGCTAACCCAGAGGTCATTGGTTGGATTCCCCAGCCAGGTCATATAATGGAGGTTGCAAGCCAGGTCTCCAGCCAGGTCTGTAGCTAGAAGTAGGTGAAAGGAAACCATACATTGATGTCTCTCCCTCTCTGCCTTTCTCCCTTCCCCTCTCTCTAAGAATAATAAATAAAATCTTTTAAAAAGTGAAATAAAAAAAAATTTAAAATACTATTAAAAAGTGAAACCTTTAATCCATTTGAATGATCATTAAAATTAATTCAATTATGAAAGAAATAGAAAGCTAAATGGTATGAAATTCTAGAGATCTGTAACTGAATACAGCATTTGAAAAGTGAGGCTCAATGATAAATTTATAGGAGAAGTTATTAAACTGTGGTTGGGGTCATAATAATGTTGTAGCTAAAAATTTCACATGCATCTTTGCCCAACCACAGAGCTTAGGTTTCAGTATCATATAACTTGATCCCACAGCAACCTTATGAAATAAATGTCAGAAACTGTGAAAGGGCTGAAGGTTTATTCTACCTGCCATCTAACAGGGTAGCATGACACAGACTCTTGGGTGCAGGTGGAAGATATAGACTATTGGATCACAGACAAAAACAAACAAAAACTGTTCATTACAGAAAGAGTAGAAGCCAGACTAGCAGCACTTGCACCAGTGTCTGAAGTCCAAGTTCATAAAGGGCAAGGCAGTGAGGGCCAGGTGACTCTGGGTGGCATTCCTGGAGAGATCCCAAGTTGTGGAAACCAGAATCTTCTAAAGGGCCCTGGTGGAAGACATTATAACAGAAAGAGGCATGCATCTATCCTGGTGCTGTCTCTATCTTCCAAGGTTGTCTGCCCTGCAAACATTCTTGAAAAGAAAGTTTGGAACAAAATGTTGTCAGAACCTTAATTTGTAAGACATGCAAAAATGTAAAAGATACATGGGAAATTGTCTCCTGCCAATAGGTTCATTGTTCCTAACTTAATGATGACCAAATCTCAGGTGACTTGGTCACAGTCTTACACATTTGTATCAAAGCATCATGACAGCCCTGGCTGGTGTGGCTTAGTGGATTGAGCACTGGCCTGCAAACCAAAGGGTCTCTGGTTTGATTCGCAGTCAGGGCACATGCCTGGGTTGTGGGCCAGGTCTTACTCTTTAAAGTCTATTGATTTCTGACCTGTGTGAATTGCCTGAATAAAATTTTCTCCAATTTCTATAGTGTAGTCCAGAGCAATAATTCCCATGTGCAGGCCATGGGTAACGCAGCTGCTGAGTTAGAGTGGACTGTACCCATTGTAAATTCTGCATAAGAATAAACTAGAGGAGGATACAGTAGATACAGCCTTAACTCATGCCTATAACCACATAGATCATATACAGTTTTGATGATTCATGTGTAGATAAGAGAGCTAATGCTATAAGACCTGAAGTTTTTTCTGCTTGTGTGTTTTTCTTCATTAAAAGAAAAGGATGTAAGGCATTTAAAAGAAGGAAGGCATAAAATGTTTAGAGATTTCATACTGGGAGTCAGTGATTATTGTTACACTTTTTACATTTCCAAGGGTGAAGGAGGTTATCTTAAGAGCATTAGCAGGTTTCAGCCATGAAGAAATAGTCACCTGGGGCCTGGAAAGAATGTTAGGGAAGCCATGGAGCCAAATCATTTGGAGAAATTGAAGAAGAGAATCAGGAGGAAAAAAGTCACAGAATTAGAGCTAGTGAATGAAGCTGTGTTGCCCCCTGATATGGGTAGACAAAATGTGATGAGAAGATGGTATTCTTTAAAATCACTGCAATAGAAGGGAATGCCAATTCCAGCCCATGGCAGAACAAGGCTGAGAAAACCCTGGCAACTCATTCTGAGAAATCTGTATGCATATGTTAAATGGTAATGGAAGGAGGCCTTTCTGTGGTTCACCCTCACTGCAGTTTGTCATTTTCAATAAAATCGTAATGCCTTTCCCCGAGAATGAATGCATGCTCTGGTTTATAAAGGGATAATGCACTGGCCTTATTTCCAATGTCTGACAGATCAGCAAATACACGTAGGCACAACTGCCTATTTGCTATTTACTACTGTGGTAAATGGCAAGCCATAAAATGCGATCTGTTTAAATTGCATTTTGTAAACAATTCTTACTTCGTGTCATACACTCTGTGAAACATTATTATTATTTATGAGACACAGTTAAGGGTGCCTGGTGTGGGGAGGATTGTGTATTTCTTTTAAATTTAACTTTGTGAATGGAAGGGACCCAGAAATCAGCTTGTTGGGGACTTTAATTTTTTCAAAGCGGAAATTGGAACGTTATAATAACTGGACCGTGATCATGCAGATAAGTAGAGCTGGAGGCCAACTATGAATACAAGCTCCTACAATCTTTTTATTGTAGGTTGTACTAACCTTCACATTCTTATATTTAAAGCAATTATTGGTGAGAGAAAAACAGAATTTCCAGTAAGAGTCATTGTCAACCTAAATAATGAACACTTTGAATGTACCATTCAGATATATTTATCACTTTAATCCATTTTAATATTAATCTATCTATCACCTATCTATTTCACTGTTTTGGGTATTTTGCCATCAAGAACCTTATCAGTGAAGAATAGGTCTTCAAGATTCATCATGTATAATGATCTTGTGAATGGAAATTATGGTCCCACGTTTCAATTAGGCTAAAATAAAGAATTTCTCGAGATGGTGAAAGCAAGTGAGACTTCTTGTCTCTGAAGATAATGCATTAGAATACAAATATGTGGTGTAGTACAGAGCAAAGATATGTGGTTTTTTTTCAGAGGCAAAATATTTTGTATTCCTTTAAGGCCAGACTATACTCTTTCACATATTTCATGACAACGGGTGTCTTGACATAGTCACTTGGATATCTGCCAGGCATTTTCAAAAAAAAAAGTAAATTCTGGGTTTGTCCATCCAAATGAGTTCTTCCTACCGGTATTCTACCTTTCTGTAAAAACCTCTGGTGACATTTAGGTTAGGAGACTAAACCTGGGTATTATTATGACTTTTAAAATTTATTTCTCTCCACATCCTCCATCTCAAAGCCATCAATACATACTGCTCATTCTTCCTTCCAAACATATAAACATACCATTTCTTCAGATCCAAGCCCCTTCTCTGACCTTGACAAGTACAAGTACCTCCTGAATGGTCTCCCCATTTGTACTTGAACCCTCCACACGTCATTCTCTACACAGCAGCCAAAGGGATTCTCACAAAATATAAGATCATACCGCTCTGATGAAAAATAGTGCAAGGAGGGCTTCTCTTTGCATTTTGCCTACAAATGAATTTCTTTCCAATCTTTTGAAACCCTGCAAGATGACTCTATTGCTCATTTGTGCTTCTAAAACAAGTCAAGTCACCACCATAGGACCTTTTTATGATTTATTTCCACTGCCAGGAATGGGCTTTTTCAGTCTTTGTACAGATGGCTTATAATGGTCATTTAGCTTAAATGTCACCCCTTAGTCAAGTTTTTCTGACCCCACCAATCTAAAGTAGACATGCAGCCCTATCACTCTCGGGTTATTTTGTTTTATTTTTTTTCAGGAGTTCACAGGGAAGGGACTGAGTTCCTTGCTAGAACTCTCCAACTTCTTGTTCTGCCTCTTCTTTCTTCCACTCTGTGATAGAGGAAACAAGGTAGTGAAAAGTGCTATGCAAAAAATTAAAACAAGGGATTAAGTCCTGGTCAAAAAGTCATAGGAGTGAACCCAAGGCATATGTAATTATAAGTTACAGTAAATGTTATGAAGGGAATTTGAAGTGTTTTGGATGCTATGGTGTATGCCTACTCTGCTCGGTGTTCCTATCTAGAACCAATGGGACCTACTATAACTTTGTGGGGATATTGATCCAATTGGTGTTGGGGCCTGTGAGTGGTCAGGTATAGCCTAAAACCAGGCTTTCACACAGACTTATAAGCCATATTAACATTTTCAGTAGCGTGGTGCTTTGACCCATTCTTGAGTGATAATGAGGTACCTGTGCTAGGTACCTCATTACTCATTCACCTGAACTATGAATTATAACCAAACTAAATGGTTAAGATTTAGAGACAGGATGTGGTGTCATTAAAAAAATGGAACAGAGTGCCCTGATGTCTAGACTTAAAATTGGTTTTATTGTTTCTTGATTTTATTAATTATTATTTTTGTTCTGAAATGCTCTTTAACTGGAATATTTTCTTTGTAGTTTTAACTAGCTGGGCATTCCACTGCACCACTATTGATGTGTTCCTAATTTTATTTTTTATAATTACTTTTGGGAATTATATTAAGTCTGTTCTGGATGACTTTGAGAAATAATGATTCCTAACAGGAGAAATAGGTTAGGTGTCACAAAGAGAGGAAGAAAAACCAATACATACATGGATTGAGCATCTACTATGTGCTGGATTATTAGGTACTAGTTACACACTCCCAAACTAAACTGCAAATATCTCTTACATTCACTGCAGTTGATTTATACATTAATTTGCTTAATGTCTGATTTGCCAAGTAGTCAATGAAATAAAGGCAAGAATTTACCTTTTTTACTTTAACTCACTGCCTGGCTTATGTCTGATAAGTAGAAAATGCTGGAATGAAATCATTGAATATAAAAGATGAACATGTGCTTTCCTTTAATAGTCTCAATAATCCCATCAAAAGGTAGTATTTCATAAATAATACCACCACTCTGAGACAAAAAGCTAATATTTGCTGCATAACACTTAAAAAGGTCTTGTGGACAAATAATAACTATATTTACATAAATGTTCAATAGCTGCATAATATTCCATTATATAAAAATACCAATATTATATGGTCAATTCCCTCCTACTAGAAATGTAGATTGTTACCATGTTTCCATCACTGTAAATAATTGTCTATCAAAAACTTATATATATATTTCATGTGATTTAAAAGCCTCCACACCTTTTAAAACTCTTTCTGATTTTTCATTTTTGTTGTTAACATTTCTGTGTTTTCTTTTACCTTGCCAAATTGTGCATTGTTTTCTTCCCTCACCCACCCCCAGCCCTTACAAGGAAACAACTTTGAGATGAATGTACTGGCTATATTATTTGTAGTTTCCTAATAAATTTATGTGTCAATGCCAGATTAATTCCTTCCTTATCTCTTTGATAGATTATTTTGTTTGGTATTCTTTTATAAACTCTTACATTAGATGCTTAGTTTATTGTTTCTTCCTTAAAAATAGTAACATTTACAACTGCTAAACACACTCAACATTGCGTTTTAAATTTTGATAATTTTTGTCCTAAATTTTGGATTTGATTTACGCTTTGATACTTTTGATATCTGGTTCATATAATTTTTAGGATCTGGTTCATATAATTGTCAATCTTTTCATGGTAACTTCATGCAGTGGAAGGGACTAGGGAGCATTGTGGGGTCTCTTTTCTAAGAGCACTAATCTCATTCACCTAAGGATGAGATTCCACCTCTTAATACCATCACGTTGGACATTAGATTTCAACATGTGAAATGGGAGTGGGACAGAAACATTCAGATCATAGCAAGTCCCATTGGTACAATATATGGAAAAAATATTCACATTTTGACATCTCTTCCTAATTTCTAATACTTTTACCTTATAGTCTCATGTTTATTTTAATTGGGATCTTATGGGGTAAGATATATAGATATTTGAATTCAACTATATTTTGACTTGGAACTCCTCTATCTCTTTTTAAAAATAAGCTCTGAATCATTATTTATTTATACATTCTCAAGATATAATTATAAATGCATTTACAATTACCTGAGTTCTTAGATTAATTTTTTTCCAGATCACTATCTGACTTGTTTTCTTTGATGTCAATGTTCTAATTTGTATATATAGTTTTCATTATAATGTTTCTAAATTTATAAACTACCCCTCACATATTCTAGGTGATTTGTAGTTCTCGTGGACTTACAGAACTCAAAGGGAACAGTAACCCATAATTATCATTTAGATCCCCTACTCTTTTGTAAACCTTAAAGTCCTTCAGGCGTTGGTGCCTATTAGAGGTAGGAATGAGGAGCCAATATCTTCCTAACGTGCATTTATTTCACTCACTCACGAAGCTATTAAGCTAAGTCACATTTAAATGTTTCTTTCCTTAGAAAAATAAAAACAAATTAGAAATATATGTGTGTATATTTGACTCTTGTCAGGCTTAGCTTCCCCCAAGATAGGGATTAAAAGTTGAGGACATTTTAAGAAATACATGAATTTTTAGTTTTTAAGCATGGCGAGTTGATGCAGAAAATTAGACAGTTACACAAACAGTCTGTAGTTTCATATTGTGAAATCAATTGCACTAAACTTCATAAGGTGGCTCCATAAGTGTGTTTGTAATTTTACCATCACTTATTAACTATTTTGAGGATAGTTATGGCTATTACAGTTAATTGGATCAATCCAGTATAGTTCATATTTATAACATCTCATATAGTTTTTCAGAGATATTTATCATAGCCTTAGGAAATATCTTGGCCATCAGATTCTATTTTGCTCAATATTTCAGTACTAATTTAAGCATTTTTCAAATTTACCTATTTTGACTTTATCTCTGATACTGTGTCTTCTAGCCTGTTTATATTTAAAATTAAGAGAATGATGTGTTAGGTGAATATTATACTTTCAAATATTGACCAACCACAGTGGTTAAACCCTTTATTGGTCTATGTGGGAAAAATATTCACATATCTTATGTCAGAAGGGAAGTATTGATAGTAAAGTACAAAGTAAAAACAAAGCTTTCCTTTCAAATGGAAATAATATAGATTATCCTTGTCTTTCCTCAAGGAGGACCTAGTACAATGTATCAGTTCAGTAGGGAGAAATGGAGAAATTGCTTTGGAACAGCAATCATTATCTAACCAAAAGCCTGCTCTTTCTAATTTTATTTAAGTGTGGTTGGAAGTTGATTTATATAACAATTCCACTGAATGCCCACTATTTGCAGTTATCATAGTCAATAATCATAGATCCCTTTTTAAAAGAAACATTCACTACTGTGGAAACTTCATATTAGATCTTGTTTTATAGTTATCTGAGGTTAAATATGTAATATATAAGTAAACACAAGCCCAGGCAGCTCTACAATGTATAGTATAAATTTTAAGCAAGAAAAGGCAAAGACGGTAGAACACCAGTAGTGAACATCAGTAGTCAGTGAAGTCTTTGCAAATGTACAAGCACATCCTACAAGTTTTTACAATGATTATATATAAATATAAATATATATGTATATATGCATAATCTGATATACAGGCATATATATCGTCCCACTGTTACATATATTGTAATCATCCTAGGACTCTGACTACCAACACAAAACAAGGATAAGAATCAAACAAACTGACCTATTTTTCTTACCCTTGGTGTCAAGTGGAGTCAGAGAAATGACTTTAATTGCTGTTGGTTGCACCAAAGTGTCTACTGCCTCTTCACAGGTGAAATTCAGGTTTCATTGAAGAGGGAGGTTGAAGCAATGTCTGAAGGTGGGGCTAAAATACAGGTCCTAAAACTCCCAATGGCAGCTGAAGAAAAGGTATGGATAGAGTGAGAAGTGATAGGCTGGAGTTTCTAGGAATGAAATTTCAGTGAGAATAACAGTGGAATAGAGGTGTGAGCTAAGAAGGTTCATTTTTCATTAACTCATTGAATAAAGCAGGAGGTTGATGGGTAGGATTGCATCTTCATTAGTGATGGGCTTGGAAAGGCAAAGGGTAAAAAAGGAGTCAGAAGCATCATGGTATATTGAAATAACTGGCTCCAGAGTTTCAATAGAATATACTTTATTTTATGCCCTTGAACCTTATTTTCCAGATTTTTTTTTAAAGATTTTATTTCATTATTTTTAGAAAGAGGGGAAGGGAGAGAGGCAGAGAGGGAGAGAGACATCAATGTATGTTGCGTTTCACCTGCCTCCAGCCACAGATCTGACTGGAGACCTGGCTTGCAACCTGGTTATGTGCCCTGGCTGGGGAATCGAACCTGCGACCTTTGGGTTTGCAGGCCGGCACCTTATCCACTGTGCTACCACCAAGGTATTTTCCAGATATTTTATGGGCTGCTGCTAATGTAGCTGAAGTTGTGGAACAGAAGAGAGGTAGAGCCCTGGCTGGTATGACTCAGTGGACTGAGCGCTGGTCTGTGAACCAAAAAATCACTGGTTCAATTCTCTGCCAGGGCACGTGCCTGGGTTGTGGGCTAGATCGTGTGAAAGGCAACCAATTTTTCTCACACATTGATGTTTTTCTCCCCCCTCTCTTTCTCCCTCCCTTCCCCTCTGTCTAAAAATTAAAAATAAATAATATCTTTAAAAATTGTAAAGAGAGGTAGAGGTGACAGGATTGTGTACCTCTGGCCTCAGAAGTTGGAAAAGTGGCATATATATATATGTGTGTGTGTGTGTATACATATATGTATGTGTGTATATATGTGTGTATATATGTATACCTATACATATATGTATGTATGTATATATATGTACATACATATAATAGTGGTATATAGTGGTGTATATATAATCCAACTTTAATTTCTTTTACAGTCTTGAAAAGTTCATGGCTCTTCTGTATTTAAACAAGTAAGGCCACATACAAAAAGCAGTTACTACTTTTCTGTAGACTTCACAAAAACTTCAACTACTAGACCATGAGTTTTCTGTGAAAGGCTAGGTGTTATGAATTTCTGCATTCCTGGTGTGTAGCATCATATCTGACACATAATAGACTTGTAACACTTTTTTGGTTGAAAGAATGAATAAATTGAGTCAGAACACAGCCTTGCGCAATTGGGGGCTCTTCTCTATTTCTAAATCCTTTTATTCCAGAAGTTCACACTGAATTTTTGAAGTGAGACATAGGTGTCACCTTGTGCATGGTTCAGCCACATTAACACTGAAACCATCTTACTCAATAACTTTAACTGAACTGGAAGTAATTGAGATCTGGTCCTCTTGTCTGATTGATAAGTAATCTTCAGATTGCTGGATGTATTGATTTGACCACACGGAGCTGGTCAGACATTCTATCTATCTCATTTCCTCGGCAGACTATCAAGATAATGAGCCTCTCAGAGTCACATTTTTTCTAGGATAGAATGCTGCAAAAGGGGAATTAAAATTATTTATAAGAAAGCCTGGGAGAAAAAAACACTACAATTCTTGATGGCAATGACAGGGAGCTCATTTAGAAAATCAAGTGCATTAATAAATTTATAGTTTCACCGGTATAAAAGGACTGGGCTATCTTACAAGCTAAGTATGTCTCCCTAATTTTTAAAAATTGTGAGCAGATGACAAATTACTGCATGAGTAACACATTATAAGGACTGAGCATGCATGTTTATATTTCATTGTTTTAATCTAATCTAATACAACACACACCAAAGTCCTTCATACACACATTTAATACCATGCATAATCACGATTGTGCTGCATAATAATTAGGCATTAGTGATAAGCAGTTCCCATAAATTACTGTAATTAGTATTACTCTTATATTATCACAGGAATTTTTTTTCAGGTTTTCCCTTCTAATTTTGTTAATTCCTTAGTATCTGTCATCAACACAAATGTCAGCAGTTTCCCTAATGCCAAGTGTGACTTAATTATCATTATTCTTTGCCCAGAGTGGAGATCTCAATCAACATTTGTTGGACTGAGTTGAATAAAATCATCACATAGCAACTAACATTCCCATGTTGTAAGGTAGGCACTTGGGTTTGCTTTCCAGAGGTGAGGGCCCTTATGTATATTTCTCAAGGTCAAGTGCTATCTGCCCCATTCTGTATGTTTAGTCTCCTTACTCTTTCCCTGAAAGAACTTTGAGCGTCATGACATGATGAATGTAGGTCAGGAAATGGTTGGCTGGAGTAGAAGGTGGTAGTCATTGACTACTCACCTGCTGTATAGCTCAAAGATCAGGAACCTGGTTCAAAGATAGTGCTGTATATGAAGAGAAAGGGAATAACAAAAATGCTTAGTACCAAGTATCTTGTTACGTTGGGGTGAGAAATGAGCTAAGAGGTTAGTGCATCACCAAACTATTGGGTCAATATTAACAGAGGCATGGGAAGACAGCTGACAACGTAGGAACTCTCAACACCTCCCGAACCAGCCATTGTGGTGTGAGCCACCCAGTCTACATGCAGCACTTTTTACAGCAGTCTGACCTAAGACAAACACCTGTGGTCATTGTGGTGGTCACTGTAAAATCCCTTCCATAATTAAGTTTGAATGTTTGTATGATGAGCCCCATGCACATCCAAAGGATATGCAAAGGTTCATTAAGGACATAACGGGACTTTTGGGAAGTTCAGGGCAGGACCCGACGCTGGTCCAAAATTGGACGAACATGGAGACCAGCTTGGGTTAGGTGTCGAGCTGACGGGCTCCTGCCAGTGATTGTGCATCCCACCAGCCCCAGAGGAGGGAGCTCCTGCAGCTGTGGTGCCAGCTGCACCAGGTGGGGGCAGAAGGAAGCAGGGAGGAGGGGGAGGCTTAACACTACCAGCCGTCAACATCAAAAAATGGAGTTGCACTCTTTATTACAATCCTCCTTATTAGAACCTACCTGTACAATAGACTTTTCAAAATCAACTCTTACGGAAATTTAAAAAAAAAAAAAAAAAGCAATTAAAATTTTATAACATAAAAATTATATACAGCATGGAATGGTGGAAAAGCCAAGTTGTCTGAGAGGGCCCACTGGTGGCCACATTCTTTTAATGACCAGGTCCAGAAAAACAGAGGTAACATTTGAGGGAGGGCTGGCCTAAAATATATTGCTACTGTTGAGTCACCAAACAGGGATTTTGGTTTGTGTTTTACATTTAGTGTTTCAGTCTTCAGTCACTTTCTTGTGACTCACTTGCAAGGGAGTTAACGTTTAAGTTTTAAAACAAGTTGCCATTTTCATTAGTAAAGTTTTAATTTTCTATACTCCTCTGAGGTACCAGTCAGCTGCTTCCCCGAAGGAGAGTTCTGTCTTTCACCTCAAGACCTATTGGATTTCTTGCTGGTGATGAGATAAATAATATCATTAATTCGTGACTTAAAGCACCTCAAAACACATTTTCACTTTTTATCAGACTTAAAACATCTCAGTGTTGTGCGGAGATGTGTTAAAGGCTGCATATAATTTTAAAAACAACTATTATTAGTTTATTCAGAAAAAAAAGAGAAAATAGAAGAGGAAAAAAACCATGTAACACCAAAGCAAAGTAGAACATGACTTCTGCTTTTCTCTAATTTCTAGCTTTTATTGTCCTTAAAAGTTAGTTAAGAAGACTAATTTACTGGATGAAGCAGCACATAGAGTTATATTTCTAAATAAAGGTATGCTTAAAAACATGGGTTCCCTAAGAAATTACCATGCCATGCAAATATACCTCCTGTATCATTTATCTGAGTATACACATATTTATGACTTCATTTTAAATAAAAAGTCAGCAAGGGTGAGAGTCTATCCAGAGATGGTAGAGAGGTTTCCTCTCAGATGCCAGTTCTGATAAACTGGTGATGCTGGAGTGTCCCATTTAGAAGGACACCGAAACCAAATCTCAGTTAAAAGAATGCATCAGTGATTGAGTAATAATGTCATCCTGGAGGAATGATGGATTGCTCCTTGTCAAATGTAAATGTCAACTATAAACTGGTTGTTATAGAGACTCAATAGATCTGTGCCAACTTAAAGGCGCTTACACACACATGCAAAGATTAATATATTATTCCCAACCTCTTTTGTTCTTAGTACCTGATAAGACTAAGTTTGGAGAGAATTTATCTTTCTCATTAACATAGAAGGTAGGAAAAGGAATTCTGGTCAATTTAGGGCTCTAAATAGTTGGTTTAGTTCACGGGAATTTTGTAGCATTTGATAAATAAACAAATAAACAAATAATTTGCATCCTCCCTCAGGAGAGCTTAGATGCAAGGCAAGTTGGGACTCTGATTATGCAGTTTTTGGGAGAGAGCTGGGAATGTAATGGATCAGCTGGAGAAAACAAAGGGCTGAAATGGCTAGAACCAAAAAGGGGAAGAGAAAATGAGAAAAAATTATTTTTTAAATTATGAGAACAGTGGTACATGTTAATATTTAGAGCTTAATTATTTAGTGCTCAGAATCAACAAGAGGTATTTGTGTGTATGTGTGTGTGTGTGTGTGTGTGTGTATGCTTTGTAAGTATTATCTCTTATATTTCAAATCTCAAATATAACAACACAGTTTTTGGGAGGTAGGTAGTGTTTCAAAAGTAATAAAACCAGGCCTTTGAGTAATGGAGTGAATGCCTCAGATCTCCAGTTTACCTATGTAATCTGGATTGAGATTTCATGCTTTTAGTCACTGTCTCTATTATTTTTTTAAAAAATCATGGGTAAGGTATATGCTATTTTTCTTATCTACCATATCCAGGAATCTCTGGATATAAATTTAATGCAAAAATAAAATAAACAAATGAGTGCAGTAGGCTGAATAGTGTCCTTTTCTTCATCCACCGCACCCCACAAAGGTATCCATGTCCTAATCCCGGGAACCTGTGAACATTACTTGATACAGCAAATAATGGCCTTGCAGACGAGATTAAGTTAAGGGTGTTGAGATGAGGTTATCCTGCATTACTCTAGGGCAGAGGTGTCAATCAAACTCATTTTCACCAGGGGCCACATCAGCCTCGCAGTTGCCTTCAAAAGGCCGAATGTAATTTTAGGACTGTTTAAATGTAACTACTCCTTAACAGGTAAGCAAGTGAGGTAGAAACAAGGTGCAGGGCTGAAGGTGCCAGGCCAGGTAAAACAAGGTGGAAGGCCGAATTTGGCCTACAGGCCTTGTGTTTGCTACCTGTGCGCTAGGTGAACCCTAAAAGCAGTCAAGTGTATTCTTTGGAGAGAGAGAAAGAGACAGATGGGACAAGACAGAGTGGAGAAGGTAGTGTGAGCAGAGACCAGAGACTGGACTGAGGTAGCCATGAGCCAAGGAATGCCAGCAACCACCAGGAGTTGGCAGAGACAAGGATCACGTTTTCCTCTAGAGTATTTGGAGGGAGTGCAGGTCTGCCAAACCCTTAATTTCAGCCCAGTAAAACTGATTTCAGATTTCTGGCCTCCAAGATGGTGAGTGATATCTCTTGTTTTCAAAGCACCAAGTGTGTAATCGATTGGAGCTGCATCAGGAAAATACACAGGGGAAAAAAGGAGGAACAAAGTGGTATAAGACACTAAATTTGTGGTCGTAGAAGCATAAGAAGCTAATTTAATGAGTTTTTCAAAAATTGTAAAAAAAAAAGTTGAATATTTCTTCCTTTATGGAAAGTCTCCTTAGGCTAATACATGCTTCCCAGCAGCTCAGATTTACTTTTGGTAACATTCATTCATAGTTGCTACCTTGTTTACCTGTGCAGCCCCAGGTATCCAGCCAAATAACTGGCACCTAATAGGAGATCAATAAGTATTTATGAAATGATTGCATGGAATTCAAGGCATAGGGTCAGCTGAGTGGTATAAATTGGATTGTGACTCATGCTGCTCCTGGTACTAAGTAAAACTTCAAGAATATTTGTTGAAGGTCCATAAATATACCCTTTCTAAACTGGAAAATACATCAGGTGGCAATTATTACTTTGTTGTTGTTGTTGTCAGCCTACTTGAGACTTTAATGGAAGCCACGAAACCTCTACCCAGAAAAGCTGAAAATTTTGTCACATTTTGCAGAGTTCCATAGATCTCCTAAAACCCATTCATGTGGGGTTTATTATCTCCAAATCCTGTTAATTCCCCCATTTTAAACAGCAGATGTTAACTTTTATGGAGTACTTACTATTCATGAGGCTCAGAGGCTGTTTCATGTGTAATATTTCAATTAACCCCTACAAGTCTAGGGGGTCCGTCCTGATTTTATTTTTTAAATAGAAGAGGAATCCGTTTGAGAGACGAACATACCAATTTCACAGAGTTAATTAGCAGCAGAGCTGGGACTGGAACTGAGATCTTTTTTTTTTTTTTTTTTTTTTCTTTATTTTTTTTTAAGTTCTAGCCCAGGTTTGCACTCTGAACCACTGAAAGGCTGTTGTGTGTTCCTGCCCAAGGTGAGCAATGGAGTTATCCAGGGAAGACACTTCATGTCCCCTGGTAAGAGTCTGAAAGTGCTGACACTACCTGGCTTGAGCTCTTGACTTGCCATGAGCAGAGCTGCCTTGATCGGACAGGACAGGCTATTCCCCCAACAGCATCTCTCGATGCTCCGAGAGCCTACAGTCCTGCTGTACTTGTTTAGCGATTGGCAGAGCCGTGACTCCAAATTATCTCGTGCATGTTTCAAACCATTTAAATTGTCATTGTAGGATTTTGCCTATTAGCAAAATACCATCCCCTGAATACTGATTATGTAAAATAGTGCATTTGTCTGGTAACAAGGAAGCCATGACTTCTTGAACGCAGTCCAGCACTGTGACTGCTCTTTATTTCTCATTGAAATGTAAGGGAGTTGCTTGTGCAATATTCTTTATGTAATTAGATTCAGTGTGTATTCATATTTTACCCCAGGTTGATAGAAAATAAATAGGTGCAGTATTTTTGCAAACTGCTTCATTGCACATTTAAATGTTCTTTGTCACGGTTGACGCTAAAGAGAGTAAACTGCCTTCCTTGGCTTTTTTTCTCCCCTCTTCTTTGGTGGTGACAACATTTCCATCAGAAATTGAGTGGGCCCAAGAACACTAAATTTGCTCTTGGCATGGGACTTGGTTCCTAGCTGGCTGCTCCCGAGAGGAACAGTCCTCCTGGTAAAATGGGAGGCCATTAGCATGCTGGTGATGGATCAGCTGAGTTATTCACTTTTAAGCTTCATCATTTTCACATTTAAAGTAATTTTGGTCAGCAAGAGCAAATTACACTCATTATATCTAAATGCAAATACATGTTTAGAAAGCATGTGGTTTAGAAAATAAATGGGATACAGACCCAATGCTAATGCCTCATTAGGGACATTTGCACACCTCTCTTTCTATCTCCTAGCTCTTTATAATCATTATAATGTCATGGCTCCTTCCATGAAATTAGGTAAGATATTTATTTGCTTTTACCATGGGCACATGAGAGTGCAGCTCCGAAAGCTAAGCTCCCTCACCCCATTATTTTTCTTTTCTTTAATTCTTATTTATTAATTTATTTATGCTTTCTGCAGCAGTATCTATACTAATCAGAAACATCTGGGCCAGAAACATACAGGAAGCCTGTCCCATCCCCAGGAGATCATAAAATTAGGAGACAACTTCCCTGAGAATTTCTTTAGAATGACTGCTGCCACTGTTCTTCAACTAGAGATCTATAATGACTTAGCTGAGCTTGTGTGCAGTTCATAGAGGTGTTTGCAAAGTATTTAATCCCCCGCCCATTGGGAGATGGGGACTAATTCATCTCTATTCAGTCTAGGCTCACCTAATGACTTACCTGACCAATTCAAAGGAAGTGACATTGAGACTTCCAAGGCAGGGTCATAAGAAGCCTTGGAGCTTTTACCCAACTCTCTTGGAATACTCGTTCTAGGAGCCTTGAGCTGCCATATGACAAGGGTGACTTCTGTGAAGTCACGTGTGGTGATCCACATGATAGTTCCAGCAGAATCCAGCCTGGCTGTCACCTGTGCCATGGACACCTCTTTCTTTCTTTCCTTCTTTCCTTTTCTTTCTTTCTTTCTTTCTTTCTTTCTTTCTTTCTTTCTTTCTTTCTTTCTTTCTTTCTTTCTTTCTTTCTCTTTCTTTCTTTCTTTTTTCTTTCTTTCTTTCTTTCTTTCTTTCTTTCTTTTAATTAAAAAAATTTTTAAATGTAGGTTCTGTAATTCAGATATAGTGAGGCCAACAGATCAGGAGCCAACTGCTATTGAGAAGAGAGTTTGTAATTCATACATATTTCCTAAGAGAAGGGGGCATGTAGTGCCAGGCAGGGTGGCACGGGGATGCCCTGGGGTTGGAAAAGAAGCAGGAGTGAGAAGCATGGGCAAGGGCCTTTATTTTGATTTTGGCTGGAAGGAATGGCAGAGGAAGGGGAATCAGGGGGCAGCGGTTCATTTGAATAATTTCAGCTGGCTTCCAGATGTAGGGGCTGACCCTATGGTCTGGTAGCTGGCCGTGGGGTAATTAAGACGGAGGGATTTTGGCTCTGAGTGTAAATGCTTCATGAAAGCCTAATGAGGCTGAATAGGGATACAGCTTTTGGATTGGTTAGTTTGACTATGGAAGACACTCTTGCACTGGAATAGTTTGCTATCTCTAGACTTGGTTAGCCCTAGGAAGCCTTTCCCAGCAAGGAACTAGAGCCTCAAGAATACAGAAAATAAGGAAATATAGTTGATTCAAGGGGAAAGGTGAGCGAAGCTATCTTATACCCTCTAGACCAGGCCATTTGTTAGCTGGACACTATCAGGGTAACTCCAGTGCTGTGTGGGCCTGAAGAATCAGCCAGCTGAGCCCTGTCCAAATTCCTGATCTATAGATTTCTCTGATGTAATAAACAAGTTGTTGTTTTCATCCACTGAAGTTGGAGTAACTTGCTATGCAGCAATAGTTAACTGGGACATTGTACCCCAACTTTGGAGCTCTTTCATTTTGCGTCTCCCACACCAGAAATTTGCCAAGCTGAGTATCCATTCTTGACCAATGCTGAAACTCAGCAAAATTTTAACTAGAGGTGATCTTTTCTGTTTTGGTAGAATTATTCTTGGATAATATAAGTAGTCATATTTCTTTCAGTGATCCTGATAAACAGGAACACCACCTACAAAGCATAAAATAATAGAAATAATTCCTGGATTTCAATGTTGTAAAATTGCAACGCTGAAACCCTTAAAGGCATAATAGATCTCATGCATCCTTTTCAAACTGATTCTGCCAAGTGAGTGGGTGGGGCTTCCAGCTGATTGGAACCTAAATGGGTGAGGGGGAGAAACACAGATGGAAGATGAAGAAAATGAATGCCATCTCTGTTTTCATTAAACTAATTTCAGAGGGTCTTCGAATTCCCCTGAACAGCTACTGTCCCTCTGGCTGGAGCAGTGCCTGTATTCCCCTGTCATGCAGCTGCCTCCATCTGTAGTTTAATATGCACTCATCTCTTTCGCATTCCGGGAGGGATAGGTAATGAAAATCTCCATATTAGTCATCAGCTGTCAACATTGACAAATTTCAATTACCATTCACACTAGAGAAGCAAATCAGCTCAGCGCTCTGGGGTAGCATCCTTGTGACGGATCTATTTTAATTGCCTTTTTTAAAATCCACATTTAACCTCCATCATTTTGACAGGAGGAAGAAACTCAAAGAGGAGGTAACTTTTCCTTGCAGTGATCAAGGGGGATGGGAGAGGGAACTAGGCTGCTGAAGAGAGACTGTGCCACACCCCTCAATGTATGGGGCTGGCATTGATTTCTGGGGATGCCTTCCTTTACCTGTGAAACCTGTGGTGGTAACTCTCTGCTTATCAAAACACTTTGCATTTAATCAACTGCCTGGATGGATGTTCCTCTTGATCATCCATAAATTATTCATCAATTAAAAAGACTTGGCACAGTGTTTTTTTTGTTTCACTCTCTGAGATATGAATTTTCAAGAACTCATAGCAGGGGTTTCCTTTAGTGAGTTCTCATTTCTTCTTATTCCTTCCAACAATCCTGCTGATTTAGCCTTTTGATTGCAGCTTGATGGCTGCATCAGAGGATTTCACTAGAGTTAGAGTTGTGCTATTTTGCTCTTGGCTTCTTTCTTTCTCTTTAATCCTGAGGGATTTAAGTGCTGTTCTTGAAATAAAGAGGAAATGGTTTTCCTTAATGAGACATGTTGGGAATGCATTTATGACCTTCGGTTTTTCACAGACCATTTCTCAGGGGATTTCTACTATGGGTTCTGTTTTTGGGTGATCTGATTTCTGTTGGAACCCAGTCAAAATTAAATCAAGGTATTGTTCTGTAACAAAAGTTGCTAATATTTATGGGCCCTGACTATGCTTCAATTTGCTGTATAACATGGAACAAACAACCCTTATGAGATGGATACTCTTAGTTTCCATTTATTACAGATGAGACAGAAGCTCAACAAATTTTAAATAGCTCTGTTGTGGTTACACAGCTAGAAAGTAGTTCATTCATTCACAGGGAGTTTGACTCTAGAAGTTGATTCCCAATTTCTCTGCTGTACTACTCATTTACAGCGCATGCCTGCAAGATTTCGTTAACCATTTTAGTTATTATTATTGCCCTCTGGGAGAATAACACCCTCCTGGGAACTTAGAAATTTATTATTCCTTCAAAAATTAGAAATAAAGGTTAATGTGGTATCACTTATTTCAGGAATAGGACAAAAAAGCTGAGCTTATTTTCCCAGAGAATTAATTAAGGGATAGAGACAAGAACGATAGTTAGATTTGAGAAAATTAGCAAAGGAATTGACTAAGGCATTCCTAAATTCAGGAGTGAAAATGGAGTCAGGTAGACCCAAATGGGACTGAGATATTGGATATTTAACTCTCATGCAGTCTTTTCTAGGTATGAGTCACGACAGTGGCCTGGATGTTTTCTCTCTTCTCCCTATTTAGTTCACATTGAAGGTGGATCCAAGGCATCTCAGAGTTGTGCTCGCACAGACAGATGATAAGGGAACATATGTCACTTCTTAATTCTAATCATTAAACCAATGCAACAAATACTTGTCCATCAACAATATTTATGATCTAACATGTATATAATTAAAGACATGGGCAAAGTGTTGTGCACAATAGCAAAGTCATCCTGAAAAACCTCCTGAAATGGGTGGTCATTTCAGCAGGACTCTGAGAAAGAAGTTACAACTAAGGTGATAACTAGGAAGTTTCCAATTTTGAGAAGGCAGTTAAAGACAGGAGGGAGGGCATGCAGAGCTATGGATATCAGGCCAAGAATGTCCCAGAAGGAGGCAAATTACAATCAGTTGTAAATCATTGTTGAATTGAGAGGGGTTAAGGAGGTAATTAAAATCTTTTTGCACAATAAAGATTGCAACCTTTAAATGGAAGAGTGGCCTTGGTGGAATTTAATAGAACTCTTTCTAATTATTAAAAGAATAAACTCCATCATTTGATAGAGTATTCCTTTTTAAATGCAAGCAGATCAAAACCACCCTGGGGTATATGAATTAACTGTGCTCATTTATAAACTCTAAAGTACTTTATATTTAAGAGAATGAATAAGACAAATCTATAAATGTATTTAGATGTTCTAGTGCCAAGATTTCTTATATTTCTTTAGGAAACATCCCAAATGAGAGATAACACAGCTCTGGAAATATTAGTTCTCATTTAGTGCTGCTTGGGATACCGAGGAGCCCATGTAGTGCAGGGTTGCTTTTAGATTAATCTGTTAGCACAGTTTCAAGTTATAAATAAAATAGTTATCCTGGGAGTCTGGCACATTTATCACGTAGCCCTCTAGCACCTGAGATGTGGGGTTTGCGGAGGAGCTCACATTCGTTGAGTACATATTGTATGTTAGAAAATGTCTGAGCTATAAATATTCTATTGAACTCTCAAAGCAACTCTGTCTACAAGGTACCATTAGTAATATTATGCAGACGAAAAACAGGCTCAAGAAGCTGAAGTAAAATGACCATTGGTCATAAAGTAACTGTACAAACTGAGTTTAAATTCAAGGTCACTGGCCTTTAATGTATATACTTTCCATTACTACATCATACTGTGTTCTGGAATAGTATAGACCCTTCTTGCACGTAGTAGGTGATTAATAAATGGGTGTTATATGAACTCGAGAATTCATCTAGACTCAATGAATTTGAAATTTTATTAAAGAGAAAGAAAAGTGAAATAAAGTAATTAAAAATCACTGGGTGAACATAATTAAGGATAGAAATAAACATATATAACTCATCATGTTTATAGAAACTCAATGGAAAATTCTATCGAAGTGTAGTATTTGTCAAAGGACTTTCCTCAGAGGAGAAAAAGAAAGCTTTGCTTTTTAAAATGTGTAATTCTTAATGAAAATTTTAACTCCGCATCTTACTACCAATCTCTTCAGGAAAAAAAAAAACAAAACATGTTACAGTTTTTCAATATTATATACTGGAAGGTGCCCCAAAGCAGATTCATCCAGCAGTAATTTTACTGCAATATCAGAGCACATTTTCCTTTCAGTAATAAGGTAAATTAAACACATTTTCAGGTGATGATTTTCCAACAGACTACACAGACACGCATAAAGTTTCTTCAATGAAGACGTCCTCAAGGGAAATGCTCTACCTAAGGCCTCAAGAAAATTTCAGGACTGGCAGCGCAATCTTGAGAATAAATATTTCATTCAAGCAAGGCATGCTTGACCTTGGGAAGCAGCTGGGGATTCTGAACATGGAGCCATGTGACTTCCCAAAGGCCATAATCAATCTAAGGCTGACTGTGGCACTGACTCTACCTCTGCAAGTCCTGAGGTAAAAAAAAAAAAAAAAAGGCAGACATAGCTTTTGACTTACTGGATTTGGTTAGAAGGGCCCCTGAAGATCAGTTTGATGACAGATTCCCTCCTTGGAATGATTTAATTAAGGCACTTCAGTTGGCATCTATTTAATGTAAAGCGAATTCCCTCAAATTGAAGGGAAGCCTGTTACCTTCAACTGTTGCCCCTTGCTCTTTCATTACCATAAGGAAACAGTTGCTATTAATCTAACTTTAGATTATTTCCAGATCATTTTCCAGGTGCTCTCATTTTTCTTACCTGTCCCTTCAAAGTTTTGTATGTTTATTTTATTTTATTTTATATTTGGAGATTTTGAGGCAGCTAAAATAACTTTTTAAATTATAGCATGCAAAAATATCCTGTGTTTAGTTAACTAATATGTGTAAAACACTCACAAAGGCTTTATGCATATAATTTTACATAATTCTTGTAGCAATCCTATGGGTTGCTCAATCATCCATATTTTACAGATGAGGAAACTGAGTCTCAGCAGCTTAAAAATTTTTTTTCAAGGTTACATGTGCAATAAAAGGTGGATTCAAATTTCAAACCCAGACCTGCATTCAAAACCCATGCTTATCCTATGACTCCCTATTATCATCCTTCAACTTAGGTGGGAAAGCTATGACCTCCAGTGAATTGGCTCCTTCATCCTGTTTTATCCGCTTGTGGTCACTCATTCAACAACCACTTCATGAAAGACTCACATTTTTGCATGTTGTTGGAGGCTGACACATGATACAATGTCTCTCCTGAAATTTTTTTGCAAAATCTGAAATTTGGTGTGGGATATCAATTCTGATCACTTTTAACATCATTTATGAAGCTGTGTGTTACTTCACTTCTTGATTGAAGCCAAACCAGTATCTTTGCTCATCTGCTAATAAAAACTTAGTTCAAAGCGTGAAGATCTCTGCCCTTGTTCACTTAGATCAGAATATCTCCCACTGGGCTAATCAGTTTCTCTGAATCTACATTCCCTCCTGTCTTGTCCTCATCAGGGACTCTGCTTATTTTAGTTTTTTTTTTTTGGGGGGGCCTTGATATTCCTTGGACTAATGGTCAAAAAATACTGTCAGATCAAGGAACCCTATAATTAGAGTTACTTTACCTCTTGTTTGTCACTCATACACAGATGTGCTATAATAAAGCAATTCATGTTTCATATATGGACTTTTAAGTGAAGTAAAATCTTTTCATAGTTCAGAGGGCTTTCTGGATTCAATATTTTCTTTAGTAGCAAAATCTTAGTTTTTTGGATATTACATTTCTTCTCTATTACAATAGTTCTTTTGCCCTCAATAATGGCTACATAGACCTGTATATCTCTATTTCTGCCACTATATTGTAAACTCTTAATAAGCAAGACTGCTGTCTTATTCATCATGGCCTTCACCTCACCCAGGCTTAGCACAAGTCCAGAGAGTAGACACAATAAAGATGATTGGCTCAAAGCCTTTCCTTCACTCATGCATATGTGAACCTATGCGTTAGCAACACATTGGCAAACTAAATCAGACAAGGACTCTGCCCTCATTGGTTTATAATGTTCAAGTTATTTCGAAAAAGACAGACAGAAGGAAGCAGAAAAATAAGGAAGGAGACTCTAATATTATAGAAGTAATAATGGTGTGTTAAATGATGTGAGATGTCATATGTTTGCTATTCCATTTAATCTTTTAGGTGAACCCCACCATAAAGGAGGTAAATTAGGCTTTCCTAAACACGGATGTTACCTACTAATAAGAAAAGAAACCCAAATCTTCATCCTCCATGGAGCAGGTCATTCGTCTGCTGTTACTTCTGAGAATCCTTTCCTGTGAGCAAATGGTAGAGGCTGGATTTTTGATCGCATTTGAAGTTAGTGTTGCCTGGAATAAGCAGACCACTTCATTATTGGTCTTCTTATCCTTTATGCATTTGCTGGCAATAACTCACTATGTTTTATGTAATTGTGGAAGGCTACATTAATAACCAAGGACCTGTAAGGCTGCCTCCCACCCCATATCACAACCTGGGGGCCAGATGGGAGAGATAAGCCTTAACATAGTTCTCAGAATGAGAGTTTCGTTCTTGTTGTTCAGGCCACTTAGTTGGACTGAAAGATTATTTCTACTATTTTTGTGTTCTAAAAATGACATGTTTTAGAAGTAAGGTTTGGTGGAGACTGATTTTTGAAGGGAAAACACTTCTGGGAAGCCCTATGTAAATTTTCACTTGACCTAGGGGACAGAGCTACCTTTTCACACTTACCTGGAGTCAAGGTCTTCCTCTGTAGGTGAGAATCATAGTCAGAAACATGCCACTAAATATGCTTTTACTTGCAAGGGAGACAGAACTTATTTTAAAGGAAGGAACAACGGTGCCAGGTTAACCCAACTGGCAGCAATGTGATTAAATCTGGGAATTAGGAGCCCCAAACCAGGCCTGATGAAAAGCATAATGCCAAGTTAGAGTAAAGTTCTCTCAGTAATTAGAGAGACAAAATTACCAGGGTCTGCGTCTGTTTATAGATAAAATAGATTAACACGGAGTCTCAGGACTTTGATCATAGAATCTTAAGGAGCCAGGTATTGATTGCACTTACAAGCAATCACAAGGGCCCAAACAGTGCTTAAGTAGAGTGGTTGGGAAGAGATGAATAAATTACCTGTGTTATTCAAAAGGGAAGATTAAAGATTATATGCTTAAGTAGATGCATTGAAATATAAATCATCAATACTGGCCAAAAGATACAAACATCCAGTTTTAAGATGAACAACATGAATAAATTCTGGGTGTCTAAAGTAATATCATGGTGATTATAGCTAATAAGTCTGTATTATGGAGACTATATCAAACTAAAAAGCTTCTGCACAACAGAGAAAACTGCCAACAAAATGAAAAGGCTAGCTACAAATGGGAGATAAAAATTGCATTTAATATATCTGATAAGGAAGGGGCTAATATCCAAAATATATTAAAAGCTCACATAATGCAGTAAATCAATATCCCAAAGAATATAATTAATACATTGACAGAAGATCTAAATGGACATTTCTTCAAAGAAGATACACAGCCAACAAATACATGAAAAGATGCTCAGCATCACTAATCATTAGCAAAAGGCAAATCAGAAGAAGAGCAAGATAGTACCTCACATCTGTTGAAATGGCTATAATAAAAACTTAGACAAGAAATAACAAGTGTTGATGATGCACTGTTGGTGGGAATGCAAATTGGTGGAGCCACTATGGAAACCAGTATGAATGTTCAAAAAAAAAAAAAAAAAAAAATAGAATGCTATATAATCCAGCAATTTCTTTTTGGGTATTTATCTGAATAAAATGAAAATTCTAACTAAAAAGCTATGCACCCCAGTGATCATTTACAATAGCCAAAATATGGGAATAAGCTAGTGTCGATTGGTGGGTGAATGGATAAAGAAGGTGTGGCACACACATGCACAATGGACTCAGTCATAAAAAAGAGTAAAATCTTGCCATTTGTGACAGCATGGATGGCCACTGAAGTCATTATACTACGTGAAATAAGTTAGAAAGGCAAATACCGTATGATCCCAGTTTTATGTGGAATCTTGAAACAACAATAACAAAACAAGTTTGTAGGTATAGAGAACAGATTGTTGGTTCTCAGAGGCTGGGGGTAGGAGCATGGGAGGAATTGATGAACATTTTCTCTTTCTGTTAAATTGCAAAAAAATATGTTGCATTATATACATGAATGATGCTAAGAAAGTAGATCTTAAATATTTTCACCAGAAAAAAAGAGAAATGGTCTTTATGTAACAAGGTAGAGTTGGGTAGCTAATGCTAAGGTGGTGATCATTTTGCAATTTGTAAATTATCAAAATGTATCAAAGATTGTGTATCTTAAGTTTCCATGATGTTGAATTTTAGTTATATCTCAATGAAGCTAAAAATAAGTGAAATATTATTCATATATCACCAAGCATCAATGCAAGAGTTAAGAGATGAAGAAGGAGGAATGGTTTTAAAGTCAGCTCTGTATTCTCACCGTTGATTGTTAGTATCAGACCTGAAATAGAAGATTTAGTATGGTTGAGTGCAAGTCTGTTTTGTGAGTTTCAAAACTGTGGGATACTGTTCGCATTACAAATGCAGAAATGTACACTTAAAGTTTTTACAACCGAAAGTTTTGGATGCTGTAGTGTTTGCTTTAACTTGCAAAAAATTAATTTTATTGCTTCAAATTTTAATGTTTTTTCTATGTAACCCACAGAATTACGTCCAAGAGTCTCCAAGGAGTAAAAGATTTTTAGTTTTTCTTAATGGAAGCAAAGGTTTTCTAAATGTTGTCTTTGATAGAGTCAGAATATGTAGAGTGTAAACTCCAAAACTGGGGATTACATGCAATGTAAAGCAGTTAACTTGGAGAGAAAAGTTAAGTTCAGAGATATAAAGTAAGAACCAAATGGCAACAAGTTACTAGGACACAAAAGGATTCAGGACATTTTGGTCATAAGCCAAAGCGAGAACAGGTCATCAATAGTATAAATAACACAGTTTCACATAATTTTATGTTGCCTATAAAATAGGACATTGGAATATCAAAATGATGTCAGAAAAGCACCTTAGGCATATGGTACATTCTACATATTCTGGTCCTTCCTAGGCTTCTATTTGGCTTTGGAAAGGTGGAGATGTATTATCCATAATTTAAATAGAACTAGAAGAGGCAGTAGTTTATGATATTTTGCTCATAGATCCATTTAAAAGCTGATGAAAAGGATAGGTATTTTTACAATGGAAAAAGGATATATGTTCCCACATACACAATTTTGCACATAAATTATGGATTATTATGTTAACCATCTAGACTGTCAGTGATTGATTCCATTTATTTGTTAGTACCTACTCTGAACTGGATGTGATACTAAGCAATTTATATTAATTCATTGTGAGGTATTATGATAATCAATTCTGTAGTCACTTGCCCACGTATCTGGAAACACAGATGCAATGTCTAATGTTTTGTATTTATGTGGCATATTATTTCTACATATAAATGTCTATAACCTCAGCAGCTGAAACCAGAGATCTTGGGATCATAATACTTCTAGAGAAGGAAAGATGGACATTGGGCAGGAAGTTGAGCTTCCTTCTTATGACAAATTTCTCTTTCTATGAGAGGCCATCTATTTATTTCCTTCTTGTTTTCCAGAAATGTATTTGAGGGAGAAGAACACAGAACACAAAACTGAAATAGGAAACTAAATTTGTTCTTATGTTTAAACAGATTGATCCAAAGTAGCTGAAGACTGAAAAACTACTTCACCATGCACTAGGGGAATTATATGGAAAATTCTTATATGCTGATCATAGTACAACATGAAAAGGCTTCATTTGCCATTGGAAGGTTTGAGTCCATTGTAAGAAAGAGCTCTTAGCATAATACTTTCTAGTTCCATCCATGTTATTGCAAAGGTTAGGAGTTCCTTCTTTCTTTCTGCTGTGTAGTATTTCATTGTGTAAATGTACCAAAGTTTTTTGATCCAATCATCCACTGATGGGCACTTAGGCTGTTTCCAACACTTGGCTATTGTAAATAATGCTGCTATGAACATAGGGGTACAGAGGTTCTTATGAAATGGTGTTTCAGGGTGCTTTGGGTATAGTCCTAGTAGTGCAATTGCTGGATCAAAAGGCAGTTCCATTTTTAAGCCAGTCAGTGAAAGACAAATACCATATAATCTCACCCATTTCAGGACAATAATGAACAAAACAAACAAATAAATAAAACAGAACCAGATACATGAATACAATAATAGGTCTCCAGTGGGCAGGGGGGTGGGGGGAGGTGGGCGGAGAGAGGAGGAGGAAAAGAAGGGGAGCAGTTTAGTCAAGAAACTAGTATGGAAGAACCGTGGACATGGACAACAAGTGGGATTGACTTTGTGGGGGAGTGGGTGGGTGGGGAAGGGGACAGAAGGAAGGAAAAAAAGGATGTAATAAAACAATAAAATTTTTAAAAAATGATGTTATAGCAGGGAGGTGGAGAGAGGGGAAAGTAGGGGAAGGATTTAGTCAAGGAGCCAATGTGAAAGACCCATGGACATGGTAATAAGGTGGGGAAAGACTGCAGGAGAGGGAATAGGAAGAGCAGGGCAGGGAAGAGCAATGAGGGAAAAATGAAGCAATTATTATACAATAAATGGAATTAAAAAAAAGAAAAACCTCTCTTTTTCAGTGTTATTAATTCAATGATGTGTACAAACTGAATGTGGATATGTAAAGAGAGAAAAAAAGATACAAACAGGATATATATATTTTAAAGATTTTATTTATTTATTTTTAGAAAGTGGAAAGGAGAGAAAATGAGAGGGAGAGAAACATTAATGTGCAAGAGAAACATTGATTGGTTGCCTCTCGCATGCCCCTAACCAGGGGCCTGGCCTTCAACCCAGGCATGTACCTTGAGGAGTGACCTTTAGGTCCGCAGAATTATACCAGTCCACTGAAGTACACCAGGCAGGGCAAATAGGATGTATTATTGAGACTTCTATTTCAGGAGGATGGGCCAGAAATGATTCTTTTGTGATACAGATGCCTTTAAGAACAACTATGTATTACAGTGGATTTCAAACATCTTTTTATCATAAAATATAGTAAAAAGATACATTTTTTTTTGCCACAACACAATGCACATCTATACATAGTGACCAGGGCTACCTCGTTATCTGTAATACACTACATTTGGACTATTTATTATATTCCTTCCTATCCTATGCTATTACATTTAAAATGCTGGTCATGGTCAACTTAATTAATTTCACTACCTTCTAATGACTTAGAATTTGAAAATTAAATCAATCTGTAGCTCAGCCTCCAAAAGAAAGTTGATGATCATGATACCTTTGAGAAAGGAGGGAAAAGGTAGAAAAGAGCTTTGTGCCTCATTCCCTATCCCATGGTTATGGAGTAACTATCCAGTAGAGTCTCTATTTTAGACGGAAAGAAGTGAAAACTAATTCTATTATGTAAGCAGTATCAGATTTTGTTTAGAGAATAGTCTTCAGTGAATGATGTTGAGTCACTCATTTTCTGTTCTCTGGATTCCAAGTATTACTACATGATTACATGAAGCTAGCTTGAGCCTGCCTATAAAAGCTGTTCGATACTTTAACATTGAAAGGAGAGAAACTACATTGAAGAGAAAGTGCATCAACTCCAGGCAGAGGTATGAGATGTCATGAGTCTAAGGCTTAAGATGTAGTTGTCCCCCTTTTCTGACAGATGCACTCCAAGATTGAACAAGTTAGTGTGCCTTAGTGGTACAGTAGAACAAAATTGGCATTAAAACAAAACCTTTATTCTGTCAAGCTCAGTTGCTTATTTGTTCAATGGTTGTTGAATAAATATTGTGTCTAGATGCTGCCGAATACTAAGCATCCAAAAACCAGAAAACAGTTTGACCTCAAGGATCCTACAAGGATGGCATGTCAGCCAAGTGGTTACTCAGTTTGCTACTCTCCCCACCAAATCCAGTCACTCTCTTCCCGTGTCTGCCCTATATTACTCACTCACTGGAAGGTTGACCCATGGCTCTGAGTCATCTTGCCTTTTAGCTTCTGGTTGCGATTGGCCCAAGGAAATCACCAGTGGTAGATTGGAAGGTAGGAAGAGATGAAGGTCAGGGCTTTCCTTTTCTCCTTCTCTCCTGATTTGGATTGTTATCTGATAATGGTTTTTACCTCCCTAACTACTGTTCTTGAAAAACCACCCCTTCTATTGTGCATTGTCCAAGCTCTGAACACTGCAGTAGCCCTTCTTTCTGTTTCACTCCTTTGGATGCTAGTGATGTCTCACTGTTACTAATCTGTAGGTCCTTAACAACCATTTCTAGTTTTGTTAACCCCTTCCATATATTTGAAAATATATAATTATGCTTTGTGAGGAGCCATTTGACTGTGTCTGCTGAGAGAAGGCATATAATATAGTAGCAGGATGGATGAGGATCAGGAAACCATTCAACAGCGACCTTTTTAGAAAGATTTCTTTTATTGTATGTGCAGGGATAGGGAGCAGGACTGTTGAGAAAGGTTATTTGGGGCAAAATATTAAAATTAACACTAGAGTAAGAGTATGTTAGATGAAGACTTAACAGAATTTAACTGGACATATTCTATTTATTCAGATTTTACTGTTGCATCTTCTTCTTCTTCTTCTTCTTCTTCTTCTTCTTCTTTTTTAACTTTTCGCATCTTGGCTGAACCTTCTTTTAGTGCAACCAAAATGTTAGCACTTTGGAAATTCCATGAGGCTCAACTCATATTTATTTATGTACTGGTGAAGACTAATGATGCACTTAAGGGCATGATGTGCTTGTAGGCTGAACACCAGAGCTATGCCTTTGGGGAATATTTTATTTTTAATACGATGTTCATGTGCTCAGAGCTTAATAGCCTTGAAGTCCATCATCCCTTCATTAAAAACTGAAAAAAATGGGGACTTGTGCTAATATAGTGATAGAGTTTTCTGTATGTTGTTCAACCTATTTTGTAATTTTTTTTTGTGGCTGCTATGACCTTTTTAGCTTGATCCTTTTGACAGGCTGGCTAATTTAGCATGAAACAGTAGCACACAAGATAAGTCTAGCTTTTTGCCCATCTGAGGAGGACACAGACATGCTGGAGGAAGCTAAATTGAACAGGAATCTTGACCTTCTCCTTTAAACGAGTGCTCTAATCCGGTGAGTTCACTATAGGAAAGTCTGTGAGCATCCCTCACATGGCAGCAGATGACTGGTACCAAGTCCGTGTTGGTACCAAGTTCCTTCCAACAGAGGACTGGAAGGAACCCGGCTTGCACATGACCCATTACTATTAAATAGCAAGTTCCTGAAGTTCCTTGCATTATGCAAAACTGCTTGATGTACATTAAGGGGAACCTTTTGAACCCTGCACTCATTATGTTTTTTTTTTTTTCTTTCTTTCTTTCCGTTTCTGACTTCTTTGCTGCAATTGCCTTAAAGTCTTACACACACTCATTCTCAGGACTGCTAATGAATACGGATGCTGTTTGTGCTAATTTTTGCCATTGTAAAAGACTAGATTTTAGCTTCAAGGCTATGCTCTTGTTAAGTTCAAAGGGGACATTAGAGTCCAGAAAAATGGATCATGTTATGCCATCTTTTCCCCCTGGTTGCCTTAGATGGAAAAGGAAAAGAAAGTCAAGACAGGGCTCCCTTTTCTTTTTTGGAGATTTGAGATTATGGTTAAAAATGGTTTTCAGGCTAAAACAACTGCCCTTAAGGTTTGTCTAGTGGTTTTGGATTGTTAGTCAAACATTAGTTCTCTTCTGATGGAGCCTCCTAATCCTTAGTGTACAAAGAGTACCTTGTACAAAGAATATTTGACTTTGAAGTCAAATATAATCTGTACTCCATACAATTGCATATAGCCTGAAATTATCCAAGTATCCACTGTTTTGAATAGGGTTCAAAGTGACCAAGTAGAATGAGCACTGAGTGGGTTCAATTCCTAACTACATTTGTAATTCATTTCTTTATCTTGAACCATTCTCTGCACCTCATGGTAAGAGATGGAGTTAGGCTATATGATTTTTTAAAAATATTTTATTTATTATTTCCAGAGAGGAAGGGAGAGGCAGAGAGGGAGAGAAACCAAGAAACATCAATGTATATAGTTGCCTTTCACCTGCCTCCAGCCACAGACCTGTCCGGAGACCTGGCTTGCAACCTAGTTATGTGCCCTGGCTGGGGAATTGAACCAGTGACCTTTGGGTTCGCAGGCCCGCACCTTAAGGTTATATGATTTTTTTAATTTTGAATATTCTATTCTGATTTTGAATCCAGCTATCTAAAGGTGGTATTAATCGGTTATGAGCAAATGAACATGGATAATAGTGAAATTTTGCTTAAGAATCTCATAACATCGTTGCAAGTTAGACCTCAGCCACATACATTGTAGAGAAATGTTGCAAATCAACCTTTAGTCTGTAATTGGGCTGGAAGGAGGTCAATCTGAATTTGTGAAAGGTCTGAGGTAGGCAGTATTTTAAAAGAAATGTAATGCAACTATTGCTGTCATACTCACATCAGTGTAAATGTGGTTTAGCAATGTTGCCAGAGTACGTTACCAGATAGATTACTACTGACCTGCTCCACATTTCAATATGCTCAGATAATGTGCAGTGCATTATGTTAATAATTTATGTGAAAATGAATAGACCTCAAATACTTATGATTCTACAATATTTTTTAAAACACCATTCTCTGGGCTTCTCTAGTCCTCAAAATAATGCCCCAGATATTCATTCATATTAATGCTCTTTTCTATGTAAGGAGTAGTTCAGGTGCTTATGCTTAATACTATATATTTTTGCCCTTTTCTTGAACCTATACTTGACTGGCAAGCCAAGACTCATGTGCTATCTAGTGGATCACTATGGAGAGGAAAGGGTTGTTGCATATTTGAGTAGGCTACAAAGGGTGGGGATTCACTTTGGTTTTCTATATGAAGTATCAGTGAATCACATGTGAAGATGAGGAGTGTCTGGCCCATAGGTCATTGAATTGGGCTTCAGAAATTTTCTGACCACTGCTATCATATTTAGAAATGTTTAAAATTCAAATTTAGTGGGGTTAGAAATATTATATAGATTTAAAAGCAATATTAATTATCTTTTGGGTTATGGAGAACTAGTTGCCCAAAATGAGGTGCTAGTTTATCTTTTACAAGAGTCTCATGTGACCATGAGAAGGTGAAATTGAGGAGGGTCTAGATTAGAAATTGAGGAGTATGTTAACGTAATTTGACAAAGTCTGAATAGAAAAACATAGCTCAAGGTCAAAAGATTTTTTGTTGTGTAGGACATAGTGAATTGATTCCATTAAAATTGGTATTAAATTAGGAAACCATACACATATATAAGTTAGGGGAAGCCTAAGTACAGTTACTCAAGCTGTATTAGGTGTTAGATGTTTATCAAAGCCCATATGGTATACGCTTGAGTTCTGGACTATAGTGTGTGACAGGACGTGATACATGCCATTAACTTGGTTTATAATATTCCATGTGCACTCCTTCTTGCTTATTCTCATTATGGCTGATTGAAATGCAGGTACTTTATAGGGAAGTTTTAAGATGTGTGAAAGAAAGCTAAACTTCCATCAGCCTGGATCTTTGAATGATGGAATCAAAGAAGACTGCTTTGATACCATGTTTACTTATCTCATATTGTTACATGAGCAATACAGTACATAATCTCCTGTTATTTTATATTCTTTGTTAAAGCATTTAGCTTTACCCTAATGAATACAAAGTCTAAAACAACATATAAAATCCAGTTATTCATAACCTTTCACAGGGCCATAATCCTGAGAATTTTAAAAGCTCTGGAATCATTTTTCTTAGAAGTGCTTCTATTCAGCATATGTATAGCATTTTGCAAATAATTTCCTGCAACTTACAAGTACATGCATGGATTTAAAGATTTCTGGTCTAAAGAACTTTAAAATTTAGGCATGGAACAAGTGAGCTCTGAAGGCCCTGCCGAAAGGCTGGCTGGCATAGATTAATTCAAAGTAGGTGTTGGAAATTGTCATCATTGAAAGATATAGGTCTGTGTCACCCTGGTACCAAGGAACTGGGTTATGCAGGATAGTCCCCTGCAGGTCATAGAGTTGAGAGAGCTACAGGCTTGTGCCTATCATGTGAAGTTGTAGAAGGACAGGTATGTAACCTATTACTCATATTGAATAATCTAATCTACAATCTATTACCCAGTAGGGACTGTAAACTATGCATAGGTTTGTTGTTGTTGTTAATTAGGACTTTTCGGTTGCAAGGAAGGGATTGCATGAAAATTAACTAAAGTCCTGAGGGTTGATGGCAAGAATAGAGGTGGCATTAGGGAAGATTGGAATCTCAGAAATGGCATCAGGCCTTTTGATGTTATATTTTAGAAATCAGTTTTGAATGCAAGGCAGCTGAGAGGAGGTTATGGTGTCTCTTTTTAAAAATAAAGCTTTTTTTTACTCTGATATATCATTATGTCACTCACCCTCCATTTGTCTGTTTGGCTCACTGTCAAACTATTTGTCTTCTTTTTACTAATGAAATGTTTCTGTCTATGGTAAAGCAAAAGAGAATTCTGTTCATCTAGTTACAATCACACACTCTATATATTTTTCGTACTAGACTACCACAAGGGTTGCTGTATTATTTAAATAGTGATTATACTTGAGTGTTGTACCCACAGTGGTGGTACAAATATCTGAAATTTTGTAGAGTAAGAAATAAAATTATATAAAACAAAACTTGCTCTCCAGAGCTTAGGAAAGAGCCTGCAGAGTATTCATTCTCTTAGTAGAAACTATGAATGGCACATCTGAAGATTCAAAGATAATGTGGTTGTGGCTGGCATTATAATTATCTGATACAGTCATTAATATGCTACTAAACCCATCCTCTGGGGGTTGGGAAAAGTACTGATTTGTAGTGTTTGCCAATATTCTGACATTAGTCAATTTCAGCTATTGATGGCTTTAAAACTAACTTTAACATTCCTAACTAACAATTATCTGTTGTGAGCCAGAAATTTCCATTGTCAACACATTACCAGTAGGAGAACCTGAGCTAAACCAGTAAACTGGTAAAGAAAAATAAATTAATCGTCACTCATCCCAAGATTGGAATTAGTCAAACGGACTCGAAAAATTTAAGATACCCTGTGATTAGGGGTGAGACTGCAACACCAGGTCTTTAAAAAATAAATGAAAGTTTAATTCTTGGTTTTGATATATTTGAAGGGAAGGTGAATAAAATAAAACTAGTAGTCACTTGGGTAGTCATTTCTGTTGTTCTGCTTCACTCATACTAAAATGCACAGTCTTAACCCTGGCTGGTGTGGTGCTGGACTGTGAACCAAACAGTTCCTTGTTCAACTCCTAGTCAGGACACATGCCTGGGTTGTGGGTCAGGTTCCCAGTTAGGGGCATGTAAGAGGCAACCACACATTGATGTTTCTCTCCCTCTCTCTCTTTCTCCCTTCCTCTCTCTCCAAAAATAAATAAAATCTTTTCAAAAATGCATAATTCTAATAGTTTTGAACAACAATGATTCTAAATATTAAAGAAGTTCTTAAATAACTGAACAGGTTTGCTTAAGAAACAGATGCTATCATTTTCCATGGCACTGACAAAAAAACCCAGTTGTTTGTCCTTGGGAATTGCAATTCCTGCCCCCATTCTAGTGACACCACGTGTTCTCCAATGAAAGGAAATTTGAGGGATCTGTAATTAGACTCGACAGGAGTTTAATGTATTGAAGACCTAACACTGATTTGATTTTATATTTGCATTGATAATATACACTTATACTTGATTTTCCTAACCAAGTCTGACACCTTTATTGGAATATTTGCAAAATAGAAAGGAATGGCTTACATGTAATATGGCAGCATGGTTCAGACCAGAGGCAGGCCTTTCGGCACTGATATGATATGGCATTGGAGAGCTGGTAACTGCTGGACTCAATATGATCATGACTGAATGGGAAACCCTTTCACTCTTAGGATGGGGTGATCTGACTTCAGTCTTTATTCATGACAAATTTGGGGCCATGTGGTACATAGAGAACCTCCTTATTACTTCTAGCCATATATTAACACAAACTAGAGAAAATAAATGGAGGAAAATCATTGCTGTGAGTTGAGAGAGTGGTAGACATTATGATGACTAAAAAATAATGATGGAGGTTAATGTAAGTAAGTGCAAACATTCCCTTTTATGTCTTTGCAAATTTACTATAAACATGAAGGACAATCTATTTTTCCTCAAAAGTTCTTTTCTGTCTCTGGCTAAAAAATATTTAAACTCATGGAAACCAGGTCAATTGTTTTTTTCTTTTTGTTTGCTTGGCATCTTTCCTACCTATATTGTTTGAATTAGTTGAGTTTGGATTTCTGTTGAGTGCAGAGTTCCTAACAGCTGTGGTTCCTTTGGCAATTCACAACCTAAATTATACCAAATTCTTCCTCTGAAATTTATTTCTAGAAGTTCCTATATCCTGGCATGTACCATCCATTTCACAGGACCTTATCTTTTGGTGAGTCACAGTCTTGTGGCTAGCGATTATAATTCCTCAAAAAACACCTATGAAAAACCTAACCTCTATAAAAGGCTGACCCCTTCTCCAAGTTATAGTCTGGTGCCAAACGTTATCAGATTATATGTATCCAAATCATTAGGAATACTGGTTAAAAATCTAGGTTTCTCTAGGAACCCACCCATGGATGGAGGCAGAGGACTCATATTTTAGCAGTCCAGAAGATTCCTAGGCTTTCAGCTATATTTCCAATCATAATTTGGGTCTTAATTCCCAAACTTGAGATTTCCTTATCTGTACAAAGTCTTCCTTTACACCTCATTCTAATGTGCTCACCATCATCACTGTTAGACCTATACCCAGGCCTTCTTTCTCAGCATAACCATAAGCTGTGGAACTCCAGGGACATGAAAATTCAACAATGGAAAGTACTAATAAAGAAAATTGTGGAATTGCCTAAGGATGTCTAATATATTGTTGATTTATATACATATACACATATATGTATGTATGTGTGTTATGATATCTAAATAGATGATGCTGATCTTATGAAGAGGCAGATTTGATAGTTCTGTAGTCCTGGATGTTAACTACGTAATGCCATTTGTAGAAGAGAGTTTGAAGATCCATGTGGCATCTGGGAAAGTGATTAGAACTAGGCTTGACGGTGGTGCTAAAAAATGAATAATGCTCTTTAGAGTGTGGATGTCTAAATCTGAAGGCTCTGGGTTAACACTTTAAAAAATATTATTAAAAAGTTTTGTGCATTTCAATGTTGGTATTTCTTAAAAAGTGCTTTTAAAACTATTTCTGAAGAATGAACTTCATCTAAATTTGCCACAGGGTTTACCTCCATGCCCCAAATGTTCTCATACAGGGGATTATTTTTCCTATGTGACATTTTAATTTAAATGCTTCAAAAGAGCTTATAGGTTTAATGGATGAACATGCATGGCTCTTTCCACAGAGAAGGACATTTTATTTCCTCATAGTATGGGTTTTAGTTACATGGGCTAACTCTTGGGAACTACTCTGCTCCTATTTGTGGAAAAAAAGGAACCATTTTCTGAAGCAGGACTCAAGCCCTTTGTGATTTCACTTTTCCTTTGATCTCAGACAAGATAACAATCTTTTCTTAACCAAATAAGATACGAGCAACTTTTGGATATCTAATGCTTTATATTCCTAGGTATCAAAACTATTACTAGGACTGGAGTAAGGGCATCTAGTGCTGTGCAGGGGGTGTGGAGCAGTTATTATAAATGCTGCAGCACAGAAGGTACTTCTTTGGATTGAGTAGTAATTACCCAGATGATAGAAGATGTTAGCAAAGGAACTACTTGGAAGGAGCACATGCAATATATTAAAGAGGTACTCAAGACCCTCTCATCCATCCATGCAGATATTTCTTATTATTTTGAGTCATCAGTGGGAGGTAAAATTCATGGTGGAGAGAATAATTAAGACCTGAGGGGAAATTCTTGTTCCTTTTTTAATATGCAGCATTTGGTCAGTTACCGAGTCTTTGTTTGCTGATTCCTCATACATAAAAATAAACACAGCTACAGGGAAGATTGAAATGAAATAGATTGAAGCACATGTCAGGGGTGAAGGTAATTCTGAGGTGAGTATCTTTTCATATAGTAGATTACATTGATTGATTTTTTAAATTGGAAGCAAACTTGCAGTTTTTTGATGTACTTCTTGATCATATGTATAAAACATTTTTATATACTGTTGGATTTGATTTGCTAGTATTTTGTTAAGAGACTTTATATCTTTGTTCATGAAGGATATTGGTCTCTAGCTTTCACATGATGTCTTCGTCTGGCTTGGTTATCAGTGTAGTATTAGCTCCAAATGGTAAATTCAGAAGCCTTTTTTCTAATTTATTGTGATGAAAGGTTGGTCAGAAATAATATAATTTCTCCCTTAAGTGATGGACTTCACCTGTAAACTATCTGGACTTATATTTTTAGTGGGAAAATTTCAAATAACCAATTTTATTTATCTAATTAGATGGTATCACTCAACATTTTTATTTTTCTTGTGTTAATATCTATCATTTTTATATTTAAAGAAATTTGTTATTTTCATATAAAGTAAAAAACAATTGCATGATATAAGGCATTTATAATATTCCCTTATTTTGTTCATATTGGTAGGTTCTGTAATGATGTCCTCTTTTTCATTTCTCATATTGATGATGGATATTTCACTAATTTTATCTTGTAGCTAAAGATATAGCTAGATACATTTTTATTCTATCTAAAAATTTCTCAGTTTCAGTGTTCTTGTGAAAGACTGAGCTTTAAAACTTTTCCCCTTCTGTACTTTAAACTGTATAATTTCTTTTGGTAGATATTCAAGTTCACAAATAACATTTTTTGTCATAACAAGGCTGCTGTGGAACTCATCTAGTAAATTTTTACTTTTATTGTATTTTTCAGATTTAGAATTTCTAGTTGGTTTTATTTTATTCTTTTAATTTCTCTTCAGATTTTTTGTTGTTACATAATTAGCATATTTTTCTTTAATTTCTTGGACCTGTTATTCTTTTTGAAACATATTTATAGTGATTGCTTTGAAGTCTTAGTCTATTTTATTCAATATATGGGACTCCTATTTTTTCTGATCGTGAATCACATTTATCAGTTTATTTGCATGTCTAGTAATTTCTGGTTGAAAACTAGACACTAGATAATGAATTGGAATAACTTTTAATTCTAATTTGTTCTGAAAATTTCTGCTTTTATTTATTTTTGTTTGTTTTAGTATGCGGTTAGTTTTCCTTGTCCCCAAAGGTGAAATCTAGCTCCTCTATGGTATGGACTTACTGATGTCTGTGCTCACTTTTTAGCCTTGGTCCCTAGAAGTCTACCTTGCGCCTGGAAAGTTCAGCAATGAGGCAATGATTTAGACAGAGGCTACACTCAGACACCAAAGTTTAGTATGTTCTCTACCCTCTGCACTCTGAGCTTTGGACTGAGGAATGCATTCAAGATGCAGCAGATTTTCAACCTTCTCCTGGGTCCTAATATTCTGTTGTCCTGCTTGCATGCATAGTTTAGAAGTCATCCAGGGATATGTGTGGAGCTTATCTCAGCCTTTCTATGAGTATCTTGATTCCAAACTCTCCAGTATGGTTTCTAGTTGCTGTGCTTTTATCCTTAGACAAAATTTCTTTTTCTGGCAAATTTAGTGGTTTTCACTCTCTGAGCTGGGAGATGGGAGTAATCAAGTGTGGAAAGACCACAAATTCACATTTTAAAAACAGACTATTTTGAGTAATTTCTATCCTATACTTTTTTTTTTTTTTTTTTTTTTTTTTGCTTAAGGAAATCACCTGATTCATTCATGATTCCAGTGCTGGCAATAGAATGATAATTTTTGGGATTTAATTCTAAAGTAACTAAGTAGGGCCACACATGTATCAGGGATTTAATACAAATTAAGTCCTTTAATCCTAATATAAAGTACTAAATACAGCTATGTAGTAAAATTTATTTTAAAGACAACTTTCAGATAAATAGATGTATAATATTGCTACTTGGAGATAAGCAAGGGGCTATCAAAAATAAAAATAAAAAGCAAAAACCAAACCTTGAATTTTTGAATAAGGAGACTGAAAATAGTTGATTAAGTATTTTCAAAATGATTACTGCACTTGGGCATTGACCAAAGTCATTTAACATCAGTGACAATTCTATTAAAATTTTCTCTCATTTAATACCTTCTTTTCTTTGAACAATTTACATAATTTGTGAAGTGAAGCTCAGTCCACTTCTTTTGAATATTATATCTTATTCCTGAGAATAAAGTTGTACTAAATTTTTAAAAAGATTTTATTTATTATTTTTAGAGAGAAGAGAAGGGAGAGAGGCAGAGGGGGAGAGAGTCATCAATATAAGTTTGCCTTTCAGTTGCCTTCAGCTACAAACCTGGCTGGAGACCTGGTTATGTGCTGACTGGGGAACCAAACCAGTGACCTTTGAGTTCACAGGCCAGTGCCTTATCCACTGTGCTACCAGCCAGGGCCTAAACTGTACTAGATTTTAACACATCTTCACTTGTTTAAACAAGCTTTATTAAGACTTTGTGATTTTCAATTTAGAATTACAAAATGCTTATCATTCAATAAACACTGGGCAAATTGACATTGAGGGGCCCTTAGGAATAAAGTAGCTATACAAAGGACTTTAAGACACTTTCTTCATCTCTTCATTTTATCAGCTTCCTTAGGTTTGTTTCTGGTATTAGGTAGAGTTGCTATGATTCCCTGTATTGGTGGTGTGGTCTAATGTAGATGACCTATAGGGTCCAGTGACACACCCTAACCTATCACCCAAGCTGGGTACTTGAAGTGTGCCCTTCTTGTGGGCTCAGTATACCGCCCCCCCCTTTTGTAGTTGAGACTTGATTGCTGTTGGCTGGTCAATGGGAGGGATTTACCTTGTCTAGGCAGCTGTAAGGACTGGCTGTGACCACTGACCATCAACTTCTGCCCTCTGTGGAAGATCAGCTGTGTGGGGGCAAGGTGGCAGTTCTCTGACATGGTTGATAGCTGTCTATGGGGTGTGCCAGCCCTGGAGTTTCCCCGGGGGGGTCCAGGCCAAGGTCAGCTCCCCACCTGCATTTTGCCCATGGTCACCCTGAATGACCTACAAAGCAAGCTCAGGTGGCTGTCACTTATTCAGGCTTGGAGGTCTTTGGGCAAAGCCAAGCTGTGAATCTAGGCTGGCTGCTGCTTGTGCTGGGCTGGGCCCACTTAACAAGATGCATAGGAATTGGGGGCTCACTTTACAATAGCAAGAATCTTGCTATTACTTATTAGAGAGAATTTAGAAAGTTGTGAAACATGAGCCAAGACCAGACCTTCGTATGGAAAATCCACTGTTAACAGCTTGGGTGGGCCCGTATGTTGGGTGGTATGTAGCCTCAGGGAATCACCAGGGCAGGGAAAACCATGTTAGCCAGGTTGATGGAGTCTCAGACATCTGCCTGCTGGCTCTGTGGCTTTGTAAGGGTGATGATTCAGAAAAGAAACAATGGCCTCTGCCCACCTTTCTGTCTGGGAGAAAGTTGTCCACCAGCTCTTGTCTTGATGCCAGACACTTCAGTTCCTCCCTGAATGCCAATGGATCTATTTTGAATGTGGATGTACCTTTAAAAAAAATTATTGTTGTATTACAGTTGTCCCATGTTTCCCCCATTGCTCCTGCCCTGCCCCACTCATGCCCTCCCCTCTCCCATAGTCAATCTGCACATGTTGTCCATGTCCATGGGTCATTTATATTAATTCCTTGATTAAATATTTCCCTTATTTACCCATTTCTTCCCCACCCCTCTCCCCTGTGATCACTGTCAGCCTGCTCCTTGTTTCCATGCATGGTTCTATTTAACTTGTTTATTTGTTTTATTCATAAATGTCTTGTATTAGGTGAAATCATATGGTATTTGTCATTCACCACCTGGTGTATTTCACTAAGGATAATACTCTCTAGTTTCTTCCATGCTGTTGAAAAAGGTAGGAGTTCCTTCTATCTTTCTGATGGATAGTATTCCATTGTATAAATATACCACAGTTTTTTGATCCACTCATCCACAGATGGGCACTTAGGCTGTTTCCAGCACTTGGCTATTGTAAATAGCAAGACAGACCTTTCTCTTTTTCTCTTGATGTGTCTGATTAGAGGTTTGTTGATTTTGTTTATTTTCTCAGAGAATCAGCTCCTGGACTTACTGATCCTTTGAATTGTTCTTTTAGTCTCTATGTCATTTAATTTTGCTCAATCTTGATTATTCCTTCTTCTTCTGGTGCTGGGCTTTGTTTGTTCTTGTTCTTCTAGTCCTTGTTGATGTAGAGTTAGGTTGTTTATTTGAGATTCTTCTTTTCCTTTTAGGTAGGCCTGTATTGCTATGAACTTCCCATTCAGGACTGCCTGTGCTATGTCCCATAAGTTTTGGGATATTGTGTGTTCATTTTCTTTCTTGATTTCATTGTTAATCCATTTATTATTTAATAGCATATTATTCAGACTTCATAAATTTGAATGTTTTTGGTTTTTTTTTCCTTGAGGTTGGTTTCTAGTTTTGAACCACTGTGATGTGAGAAGATGCTTGATATAATGTCGATTTTCTTGAATTTGTGGAGGCCTGTTTTGAGTCCTACAATGTAGTCTACTTTTGAGAATGTTTCAGTGCATTATTTTGCTTCCTTGAAGTGAAAAGTTTTGTATATATCAATTAAGTCCATTTTATGTAGAGTGTTCAAATGCCACGATAACTTTGGTGTTTCTTTGCTTGGAAAATCTATCCATTGTTGATATAAGATGTTAAAATTCCCTACTATGAGTGTGTTGCTGTTAATATCCTTGAAGTCCTCCATGGTCTTCCTTATATATTTGGGTGCTCCTATGGTGGGTGCATATATGTTTATAGGGTTGTATCTTCTTGATGGATTGTTCCTTTAAATATTATAAAATGTCTTTTGTCTCTTTTTATGGCCTTTGTAGTGAAGTCTATTTTTATTCATATAAGTATTGCTACCCCAGCTTTTTTTCATGTCCATTTGCTTGAAATATTTTTTCCATTCCTTCACTTTCAGTCTATGTAGATCTTTTATTCTGAGGTGGTCTCTTGTAGACAGCATAGATGTGGGTCATGTTTTCTTACCCATTCAGCTACTCAATATCTTTTGATTGGTGCAGTTAATCCATTTACATTTAAGATACTTCATTGTCATTTTTTCCCTTTGTATTAGTGTTCCTTCTGTCTCTGTTTCTTCATCTTCATAAAGCAGACCCTTCAGCATCTCTTGCAATGTTGGTTTGGTGGAGATCTATCCTTTTAGCCTTCCTTAGTCTGGGAATTGCCTTATTTAACCTTCCATTTTTGAATGAGAGTCTTGCTGGTTAGAGTAGTCTTGGTTTCAGGCCTTTGTTTTTCATTGCTTGAAATATTTTTTTGCCATTCCCTCTGGCTTGTATTGTTTCTGTTGAGAAATCAGTTGATAATCTTACCAGAGCCCCCTTGTGTGTTATTAGCAGTTTCTCTCTTACTGCTTTTAGGGTTCTCCCTTTGTCTTTGAAATCTGCCATTTTAATAATGATGTGTCTTGGAGTGGGCCTGTTTGGGTTCATCTTCACTGGGACTCTCTGTGCTTCCTGAACTTGGCTTAACTTTTTTTTCCCTCAAGTTAGGGAAGTCTTCTTCATTACTTTTTCAAAGAGGTTTTCTACCCTCTGGTCCTCCTCTTCTCCTTCTCGTATCCCTGTGATAAGGATATTATTACACTTAGTGTTGCCCTGCAGCTCTCTTAAATCATCTTCATTCTTTTTCAGTCCTTTTTTGTTTTGTTGCACTATCTGAGAATTTTTTTCTGATGTCCTCCAGCTTGCTGATCTGATCCTCTGCTCCCCCTAGCCTGCTTTTGATCCCTTCTATTGTGTTCTTCAATTCAGAAATGGTATTCTTCATTTTCTACTGGCTATTAATGGTAGCTTCTATGTCCTTTGTAATGCTAGTGCAGTTCTCAGTAAGTTTCTTGTAGCTTACATTGGAGTCCTTCCTATTTCCTGGGGAGTTCTTTATAGTTTTCTTTGAACTCATTGAGCTCATTAAGCTTTTGTATAATAATTATTTTGAATTCCATGCCTAATAGGTTGCTTGCCTCTATTTCATTTCACATTCTTTCTGGGGATTCCTTCTTTCCTTTTGATAGGCAGTTGTTTTATTGTCTCCTCATTTTAGGTGACTCTTCTTGTTTATTTCTGCTTCTTAGATTGGTCTGCTTTGAGTTTCTATTTTAGTGGTGTGACTTTCTGCAGTAGGAGGCTTGTGGGATTCAGTGGTGCAGTCTCCTTGATCTCCTGAACTTGATGATCTTGGGATGCCCTTTATGCTGTTTATTTGGGCTATCTGGTTGTACTTGGGTTTTTGTTGTTGTATTGCTCTTTGGTGGGTTCTTCCCTCCAGTTAGCTGACTGTGAGTCACCCCCGCCCACCATATCTTGTATAGGTGTTGTAGAGGTGCACATTCTTTACTTCCTGGATCTGCCTGTGGTGATGTCAGATTGTGCCCCAGTCTGGACCTAGACAGCCTATTTGAGACTCCTAGAGATCCACTGTCTGTCTGTCTTCTTCAGTTGTTAACCCAGTCAATCTTTGATCAGCCATCAGGCTTAAATACCACTGAGTGGGGCAAGTTAATTCCTGTGGGGAGGGCTATTGCTTCCCCTCAGGTTGATGCCACTTGGAGAAGAGTTGTTTGCTTGTGGTATGGGGGATGAGTCAGCACTGGGGCCCTTTTAGCTGCTCCCTCATTTCTCTCCTCAAAGCCACTGCCCCAAACTCTCCATAAGCATCTCTAGTCTACTCTGCCTTCCCTCTACTGGAGACCAGGGTAAGTGGGTGCCAATGTATTTTCATGTGTGGTCTCTTTAAGAACTCCCTGTATCTTTAACTGCCTCTTTCAGGATGGCAAAGTCCTGCAGCTTTTCATTTTCACAGATGGATACTCTTTTAATCTCAGCTTTGTTGCTGTAGGCTGAGAAGCTTTACTAGGGGTTTGGACCCCATTCTTCTCAGGTGGAACTGCCAGCTGCTGAGATGTTTCTCTGTCCCTTCAGCTGCCACCTATGGGAGCTCAGCCAGCCCCCTTGCATCTCTGCAATTCCTAGCAGTCATGTTGTAGAAGCAGCCTCTTCTGTTCTGTCTGTGGTTATAAGGCTTCTCTCCAGCTAGTATTCTGTTAGTTCTTCTGGATGATTTCTCCCCAATTAAGTTGTAATTCCAGATTGGTCCTGGGAGGAGATTGGTGTACTTCTACATACTCCTCTGCCATTTTGGATCTCAGGATAACCCATTTTTAATAAGTAGTTTATGAGAGAGCCCAGATAACAAAGACAGATTTACAAAAGTAAAGAAAATGAGATTTTTACTTCTGCTCATTTTCTGGCATTTTCTTCAGTGAAACCAGAGTTTAAAAACATTAACAAAAAAGATATAACATTTCTCTTCAAGGTTTCAGATGGTTTTGTTATTTGCCTTTTTAATTTTATCTCTTCCATTGAATGATTCAGTGTTTCTGCTTCAATCTGGCACTTGATGAGTTACACAGTTAGAAGTGAAAAAATGTGCATTTTGACATGTAAGGCAGTAAGGAGAAAATAAGTAAACAAGATAAAAACCAAATAACTAGGGATGCCTATAAAAATCTTGAAAGTGTGCAATTTTCCTCCTATATACACATTAAGAAACATCAAATCTATTATGTTTGTCAAAAAATGTTCCTTTAGTGGAGAAAAGATGATATAATCAGATGTGTTATTACTTATATATTTACTTTGTCTCTTCCCTCACAGTATTCTACATGGAATTAAAATTATACTGCCTAATGTTGTAGATTTAATTATGTAAATACATACATATATATATGTGTGTGTGTATATATATATATGTGTGTGTGTGTGTGTGTGTGTGTATACGTATATACTTTAAGACATTTCAAGTTTATCACAAGTGTTTTAAAATTTCTGGTTACCTACCTGGTTATTAACATGCAAATCACTGTCTTAATTAGAATACTATGTAATGAAACATTTTTCAATGTAGATTTGTAGCATTTTGAGGGGATCTCATTCTCATCTTGGATGCAGATTCAGCCTGAATCCAAGAAGTTTCTGCAAATTTCTCTCTTAGTCCTCCAAGTTTTTGTAGCTCTCTGCCACATGGCCAGCTATCACCACCCAGGGACAAAGGTGCTCAAATAATAAAGATATCTTAATTTCTTCCATATGTCTAATAACAGTGAGTAATGATTGAGCTCTTACTATGCTAGACACTGAGTTAAGGACTCAGAAGCTTTACCTCATTTAATTTCATCTCAGACCCATGGGGTAACTTCATTGACACCAATGAGATAAATGAGGTCTGGGATACTTGCTACAAGGTTATCCAAGTTATAAGTGTCAGAATGAAGACTCAAACTTAAATTAGTCTTAACACCAAACCAATGCTATTCACCCCCACTGCCCTCTGCCTCCTCATGGTCATAGTATAGAAAATGAAACTTCTTCATTCCATATGAAAATGATAACAATTTAGTGTATTCTACTAGTGACTTTTCAGAATATCTTATTCCAGTATAGACTCTCCAGCAAACAGATACATCTAAACCATTTTATCACCAGATCTCTTTGTCTGTCATTTGGTGCATCATCTTACTCCCTCCTCCTTACAACTTCCTTCATTTTAAAGTCTCAACTTTTTGTTCAGAAACTGCAAAAATAGTTAACTCCAGATTTTTCCCCAGTGCAGATCATCCATTTTTTTCAAGTCTGCATAGTTTGACATTGCTTTTCTTTGCTTCTTATCCTTGGGCTATTTTACACCTAGAGACCAAAGATCAAAGTTATGAACTGTTCCTTGATCTTCCTCTGTAGGGTTCCTGTTTCAGTCTGTGTAAGATTATTGGTGAAAGAAGAATGGTTGATTACTTAAAGATATTTTAAACAAATGATGAAATGAAAAGCTGAAGTGAAACTATTATAGCAATAAACTTAATGGGTAATTATCCATCATAGACCTTTGATGATAAAGAGGCAACAAAAGATCTTGTAATCTTAGCATCCCTACTTCACCCCTAGAGTCAAGGTTGGGTAACTAACTTGTTCAAGATTTCTGGGCTGGTTAATGCTAGTTAGTGGCAAATTTGGGTTAGCCTCCTAGATTCAAATGTCTTTTCTATTATAACACACTCCTTTCTTTCCTTATTTCAACTTTTTGTTAACACTTAGTTATCTATCCATTAACCCATCCAGCTTGAAACTGTAATTCTGGGTGCATTATCAGGGACATGTTACATGTGAGGTAATGTACTAGGTGCTTAGAAAGCTACTATATATGATCCAAGACACAACCATAGATGAGTAACTAAATGCAAATCTTGATATGTTAATTCAGTTTAGGTCAGTAAGCAAATTCAGTGATATGAGAAGAAAAACAAAGCACTCACTTCACATAGTAGTTTCTACATATGGCAATTCAAGAGTTCCAGGCACCATGGCCTTTGACTATATTGTAGAAGCATTATTCTTTTTCAAATCTTTCTGGAGTTGGGATAAGGGCTAAATTCATTAGGTAATGTGAATCAATCTATCAGTGACTCAATGCTTATTAGAAAGAGTTGAAATGACTCCTAGGGGATTCATGTTGGTGTAAAAACTTACAAGGATATGAGCAGGTATCAATCTCTTAATGATTATTCATTAACATGATAGTCTACCCCAGCAAGATGGTAAAATATTGGCCCAATTATACAACTATCTGACAGTGTAAACTTTTGTTACCAAATGAGTTATTTAAAGATTTTTCTTGGAATCAGTATTATTTCTTTTCATCAGTTTAAATGAGGTTAAAACATGTAGTTGAAATATGTAAGAGGCAGTCATTTAGATATCATGTTTACTTTAATCAGAATGTTTAGATATGAAAGAGTATCTGTGAAATTTATTTTATAAGTTTATAATAAAGAATTAGACTGAGAATATAGACTTTTTTGACTTTGTCAGCTGTCCTATGTACTAAGATTTTATGGTTCTACACTATAGAGATTCTAGGTTTCACCTAACCTAAAATTTCTTATCTATTTGTGGTTCTGCACACTTGAAAACATGGTAAAAGGCTCAGCATCTGTTACCCTATTAGAATGTTTAGATGAGCGAATTCACAGAAGGCAACAGACTTAGGTCTGAAGGCCTCTGAAACATTACATGATCCCAATGTAAGAAAACCTCTGATAAGAGCTTTTCAAAGAATCCTTTCCTCCAGGACAGCAAGTTATTCCTAATACTGAGAGAAAGGGAAAGGCAAACCTACTGGCCTGATTACTTTCCCAATTAGGAAAAGAGCTCAAAATGACAGCTAGAAATTAGGGCTGATGTAATTAAAAGCCAATTAAAAAATATAAAGTCAATCATGATTTCTTATACACAAGGTTGTATTAAGAAGGATATTGTATTCTTAGGCTAAAAAAATTAATGCCAAACCTGAGTAGCTTAACAGACAGAGATTTTCTTTACACTCCTGTTACACGAGATGGTGAGGCATTACTCAGAGTTGCAAGGGGGTGGCACCTCCCTCCTCTTGCAGCTCCAGCATCATCTCCATATGCAACTTCCTGCTTACAGCAGCGAGAAGAGAGAAACTGGAGAATTACACATTGATTTTTTTCTCCTTCAGCCAAAAACTGGCAAACACTACTTCCAATTACATTTTATTGTCTTATAACTATCCGTATGCACAGCCACAGCTGCAAAGGGTTAAAACAGTGTAAGGTTCTAGGGCACAGAGAAAGACAACTCCATATGGCTGTACACTTAGAAGTCCCTAGAAGTGGTGCAAGAACCAAAAAAAGTGTTGTTCCCACAGTCAGGTGTTTATTCAAGAGGATATGCTGAGTACACCTAAAAGAATACTACCGAGGTAATCCAGTATAAGATTTTAAAAACACAACAACAGCTTATTGTATACCGAATATACGTTCTGGGAAAATTCTCAGAAGAAATGTGGTTTCTTCTACATGTTTAGGAAAAATGCCACTGCGTTACTGTAGTGAGCAATTTGGGTTGATGAGCAAAGCTAATACAGGTGGACCTGACATGTCTGCTCACAGGAAGCTCTTTTCTGGGACCATCTTGAATTGGTGACATTCAAATTTAAGCTTTTTTTTTTTTTTTCCATTGTTGTACTTGGGATGTCACTCTCTGAGAGAGTCAAGAATTACAGGGCCCAAGATGGCAACGTTTTACCATTCTTATCTTTTTCTGGTGCCATTAATTTATTTAAACAAGGTACTGACATGATATATGATGCCTGGAAAAAGTATTACTGCATCAAAAATCAGCAATGTGCTGTGAATTTGCAATTTTTTTCAACCCCAGGTAGTTCAGCGTAAGTTCTTAAGGAGTCAAATGAATAACAAATAAGTGGCAAGAAAGAATATGGCTTTCATTTAAGAAATACTCCACTATATTTATTCTAGTTCCCTCAATGCAACAATGAAGAAATCTTCCCACAGACATCACACATACATGTACCTTGAAGGTACCAATTCCTATAATTGCTTCCCATGTATTTAGGAATTGGATGGCCAGCAATTCAGCCTTCTTGAAGTAATACAGGGATAAGATCCAGGTAGTGAGAAAATAAATTATTACAAGGTTTGCACTATTCCATGGGTAGTGCATAGAGTAAGTCAGACTTTCCCCTATAATCCTATAAGTGTGGTCTAAAATAAACCTTATTTTCATGTTTGACAATCTTTTCTGCAATTAGCATCACACAGAAGGCCAAGTTAGGAATGAAATACAGGAAGAAATGATGCTAGACTACCATAGTGACAAATAGGACAGAGAAGGAGTTACAGTTAATTGTGAGAAAGCCTATCAGTGATTTTGAAAGTAAACACCAAAAATCCCAACTCCAGCTAAGTAAAACAATTTATTGAATAATGTAAGTAGAAAGCCCAGTGGGAGGGTGGACTTCAATTATGGTTGAATCAGGATATCAATTCTACTATTCTTGTGGCCCCACGTTACTATGTTTGTTTTATCCTTACACTGTTAAAACATGTAAGCATTTATTACGAGTTGTTTTCACTTTAATAAGCATAATAGAATAAACAGCTCATTTCAACAGGGGTGGAAAAAACCTCAGAAACTTGGATATATTTTATTGAGTACTTTTGCCTTAGTATGGTATTTCCTGAAATGATATATCAGGAAAAGTGAAATTTCTTTTCTGGGAGTCAATAGTATGACTAAGCATGCTTTTTGGAGTTCTAATTTGGATTTTTCAAAAGGCTTACATATTTTCAAAGACTTGATTTCTACAATTAATAGGATTCATATTTTGAGTTAAAATTTTGGAAAGTTGGTAAAGATGTGCATATATTAATTAATTTTATACTATTAATATATTTTCTATTATGAATGCTTAATCATAACTGAAAGTTAAGCTACAACTAAGAAATTGGGATGCTAGATAGCACATTTAACTTTTTTCAGATTGGCTACTTATGCTTAACCTAGCTCAATTACTCTGCACGCTACGAAGATTGCAATTCAGATAACTCAGTAATATTGCTTTTGCATTAGAAAAGGTATATGTCCTAGGAGAGTAGCTCAGTTGGAGCATCATCCAGCTAGACTAAGGTTGCAAGTTCAGTCCCTGGTCAGCGATCATACAAGAAGCAACCAATAAATCCATAAATAAATGGAACAAAAAATTCATTTTTTTCTTTCTCTCCCTCCCCCTTCCTTTCTCTCTCTCTCTCTCTAAAATCAATCAGTAAAATAAATAAATAAATAAATAAACAAATATCTCACAGCATACTACCAGATACCAAAACAGAACTCTTTGAAACTGTAGTGGTAGAGACACAGCAACTATAGAAGTGACAGATAATTTTCTTGGAGGAATAACAGCACACTGGAACAGCTAAAGGTCTAAATGAATTGCACTGCTCCCTCTAACACTTCCATAGCCTCTTATTGTGTTTCAAATACAAGTTTAATATATAGAATATTTTGTTGTTATCAAGTTTTATCAAATAGTGTTTGACTCTCCCTGTAAAAATATACTATTACTAATACATATTTTCAATAGTAGTGATAGATAATGCATTATTCAAATTACTTGCAAACAGTAAGATCTTAAAACCTAAATAGGTCAAATTGTGAATTATGATGACAATTTCTTAATCTATTCTTTATTAGTATCATCCTAAGTGATTTTATTATTTTTAATTAAAAATTAAAGAAAAAGATTTTATTTATTCCACAGAGACAGGGAGGGAAAGAGGCAGAGAGGGAGAAGAATATCAATGTATGGTTACCTTTTACCTGTGTCCAGTTGGGGACCTGGCTGGAGACCTGGCTTGTAACCTGGTTATGTGCCCTGGCTGGGAACCTTTGGGTTCAAAGACCAGTGTCTTATCCACTGTGCTGCCAGCCAGGGGGTATTTATATTTTAAGTAAATATATCTTATGGTTATGTTTATTGCTTTTCCAATCCAAGTACATCTGGAGCAGCCCCTTGGAGTTTTATTTCTCTTTAACTAAACACTTTATATATAAGGGTTCTACAACTGGTTAATAAATGTGCTTATATATATATTAACTCAATATAATGCCCTTAATTGTTATGGCAAAATATAAATAAAAGGAGAAGAGGTTCACCAAATAAGATTAGCCTTCTTTTAAAGATTTTTTTTCATTATTGTCAAAGAGTAGGACATGGAGGGAGGTAGAGCGGGAGAGAGACATCAATGTATGGTTCTCTTTCATCCATCTCCAACTAAGGACATGGCTGGAGACCTGGCTTGCAACCTGGTTATGTGCCCTGACTGAGAATTGAACCAGCAATCTTTGGGTTCATAGGCTGGTGCCTATCCACTGAGCCACCAGCCAGGCCTAAAGATTAGTCTTAAATTATAATAAAGATACAAATAACAGAGTAAGGAATTAGATTCTGGAGCATTGCTGGCTAAGCACCTGGTTACTGAAGTTGAAAAAGGCACTGACACCTTAGAGAAAGACCTTGCAGTGAACCTAGTTTCTTAATAGACAATAGAAGCTCTCACCTGTTTTCCCAGGGACACTATTGTTTTTCTTTTTCTTTTTTCTAATTTCTTTAGTTGTATGTTTTCCATTACCATTTGTTCCCTTTATACCTCCCTCCCCACAATCACCACACTGTTGCCATGTCAATGAGTCCTTTTTCCTTTTTGCTCCATCCCCCCTCTCCCCCCACCTCACCCCAATCTCTGGGGCTGATACTGTTTACTGACAGCGCTCATATAAATGATGGATCCCTCAGGTAGACTAACGGTTAGTGGTGTTTCAAAAGAGCACTCCTAAATATCTACCCAACACTGATTTAGGGGAAAGACTATAATACATGGGCAAACTGTAGTGCAGGAGGAATTCTGAAGACATGACCTCAGCTCGTCCATTGAACATAGCAGGAGCCCTGCATTTACCAGGCCCAACCTTCTTAGAAGAGAGTTAATCCTCTCTTGCTATCTCACCATGTTGCCCAATGGTCTTACCTGCCTATCTCAGTGGTGTATTAGTGCACTTTTTCTAACCACATAGGTTTCCTAAAAGAAACTCTGGCCTATGAAACATTCTCTATCACTATATTCCTAGGAAAGGTTCAGAGACCCCTGCAATATGTTTAGAAATATAGTATTATTTCTACCTCCCCTATTGATGTCAGGTTGACAAGGTTTTCAATTAGAATTTATATCTATATTAAGTTCAAATTTCCAAATACCCGTATGCTTGACTGTCAACTCAGCACCCTAACAGCCCCTCTCCCACCCCCAGTCCAAGTTCTCTTAAGCCAGAATTTCCTTCTCTGAACAGCTCTGAATTAAATTCTGCTCATGAAAGACTGTTGGAAAGCAGGCAAGAGGAGAAACCTTTATTCTCTAGAGGATGGGGTATATAGCATCGTTGATGGACAGGAGGTATGAGGCATATCCCAGGTAAGTTCATGAGAACCACCCACTTCACTGTTGTCCTCTGAGTGTTTGTGGGAGCTACCAGAGCTTTCAGTGGCTTCTGGGCACATAGTTGAGAATCATGTGTTTGGTGTGGTGGGATATTATTAGTAATTATTCTCTGTTAATTTTAGTTTTTCCAACAGTTGTATAAGCCTCTCATCCCCTATAAGTTCTTCTTACATATTTCACTTCATACATTTCACTACACCAGACTTGGAGAGGCTGTACGATTGCTTCTAAAAGTAGACTTCCGGTAGGACACTGGGTGAGGAACTAACACATACATACACTTCTGCCTCCCACTAGTCAAAGGTCTTTGAATAAGGAATCAACTACCTCCACACTTTCAGACACTCACTGTGCCTCAACACTAACATTAAATCCCGGGGGCAGGAGGTGAGGGATGTGCAGTGTGGGCATGAGACGAGGCTATGTTGGGGTATGTCACATGAATTTGTTCAGTTTGCACACAAAGTTGGTTGCAAAAGTGGCAGCTGGAATAGACTAAATCACCAAAGACCCCAGAAATAGACTAGGCTAAGAGGAACTGAAGTGAAGCATACGTTTTGGCCTCTTAGATTTGAAGCCTGTTGATCTTGGATTCAAAATTTGATTCACTCTGTATAACTAATCAGTGTTGCTTGTCCTCTCTGCATGCCCTCAATTTCGTTAGTCATAAGAAAATCATGGTACATTATTGTAACATTGTGGAGTCATTCTGGAAATTAAATGAAGTAAAGTATATGGTGTGTTTAATATGGTACCTGGAGCATAGTAATGCTGAAAAGATGGCTCTTGCTGTGATAATTATTATTTGTGGTTTTTTCAGAGGATTGCTGATTCAAGTAGGTGGGAGTATGGGTAACCCAGTGGGGCATGTTGCTCTTGCATATTTGTACAACTTACCATCATTAAGGTGCTTCGCCTATCCCTGCTGTGAACTTTGGAAAGATTCTGCAAGTGATTTTATTTCACCTTCCCTTTCTCACAAGAATATGACTTCTGGAAAATAGCCTTACATTCCTAAAGGGATGGCAGGAGGAATGAAAACAGTTGCCTGAGCCTTGAAAAATCATCTTTTCTCATCCAACTCTACTCTTACTTAAATATAATTGAAAACAAGGACCAGAGGCCCAGACACTATGAACAAAGGCTCATTCTGTCTGCTATGCAGCTTTTAATTCTAAAAGCCCACACAATGAGTAATCATAGATGGGAAAACACCAGCTAATAAGAAAGCAAAGTGATAAAAGATGATAAAGATCTACATAATAAGATATTAAATTTGAAATGGGGAATATACTTTAATAATCTCTTTCTCATCTATAAAATTAAATTTGGGAGTTGGTAATACAATGACCTCAGTTTAGTCTCTGCTGATCATTAACTGTAGATATTTCACTCCAGAGATTTGGTATATTAAAGTAAATTGAAATTGCATTAATCAATTAACTGTTATACCCCACCTCTATGTAGAGTGGTATACTGCAATGGGAATCTATACATATTGTGGAAAGCTATTTACTGAATAATAGTAGGTTAGAATTAAAACAAGAAAAACAAATATAAAACAATCAAGGTTTGTGATCCTTGGATTTTTTTTTTTTTTTTTTATCCTTTTGTTCCTTAAAAATATATCTGGTCAGTTCCCTTCTCTGTATGCAGGTAAAAGCACACTTTCCATCACTTTCTCTTTGCTGAATTCCTTCTAGAAAAAAAGACAAATCTCAGAGTTTTTGCTCACTTGTGAGTCTGGAAATCATTCATCATAGCCTGAACACCAGAACAAAGCCTTTTCAGAAGCAAATGGGAATCCTCTCTTCACTAAACTTTACTAACCCTTTTCTTTCAGAGAATGTTGGTTTTAGTGAAATATATTTTTTTCATCATCATCAACCTGAAAGGTTTTTATACACTTTCCACAGGCTGCCTTGCCTTTGGCAGTGACAGTAGCACTGGATGGAGAGACAGTGTGTGTAACTTAGCTGCATGTCACACAAAGGCTTTCCCCGTGAAAACAGTAGAAATGACTGTGCTGCTCAAAGCAGAATCCCATCAGGAGCAGGACAGAAGCCTCACAACCCCTCCGTGACCCCTAACAGTCACCTGGGTCCTTCTGTCACTGCCTCTCTCTGCCTGTGCTTCCTGCTCCACTGACTGGAGCTCCCACTCATATCCGGGGTGATCTCCCCAGCAAGGGTCCTGCCATCTTCCACGTCATCCTCACTCATCACCTCCCATGGGTAGTTCTTGGGGGATGGGTCATTGTCCACACAAGGCTTGGCCTTCTTCCTCCTTTTCATTTGCCCTCTCAACTCAGCCACCTGCTCCAGCCCCAGCCATGCCTAACCTGGCATTTGGAGTTTCTGATATGTCTGAGAAGTCTGCATATACTTCTTGGGATAAAACAGAAGATAATTCTTACTCCTGAGTCTTAATTTATCTGGTCATTTGATTATGTTTGTGTAACATCTTGCAGTTGACTGCTGTTGGCCTAGGGGTATGTTCAGCACTGCCCTGTAGCTCACAAGGTTCCTACCAGTGACATCCTGTAATTCGAAAGACAATTGCTACAATGAGTCACTTGATATTACAAAGGAAAAGCAAATTGTTGATTGCCCAAGTTCTCACTTTTCAGCTGATTGCTTTGATTTTATTTACTGACATTCATGTTGTGTCATCCACTTAGGTCACCAACTTGTCTTGGTATCAAAGAGTTATTGGGGTCAGACAGCAAAATGAGGGAGGTGATGTAAAATCTTCATTTAATCAACTGAAGTCAATTGAAGTTGGTGTTTTCACTCACGTTTTTCTATTTAGAAACAAAGGTTAATCTGACTACATTTCATTCATTAAGAATTTACAGTCAGCAGAAATGTTGATGTAAAATACGTGGAGTATTTAAGAGCTTGCATTCCTTCACTTGGCTTATTCTTGAGTACAAAGGTAAATTGACCTTTGACTCCAGAACATACACCCTGAGCCAGTCAGTAATCTGAGGTTCCCCTTTGGCAGCTGGATTTGAGGGTGATAAAGTCAGTCAGCCTCTATGCCTTCTGTGTTATGCATCATTGTACCTTATTATTTGTATTGTTCCTCCTTTGCCCTTTTATTATGTATGATCTTGATATCACTCTATAATATCTAGAAGATGTTCAGGAAGATTTTCAGACATTCATTAACAAAAGTTTGTACTACCAATTTATCATGAGCACAAAAGCAATTTTCTCATTATTTGCTTTACATTTTAAGTACTGTCAACTTGAATAAGTTTCCAGTTTAGTGTTCCTGTTACATCATTCTCATTTTCATTCTCCCCTCTCTTCTGTCTGCTTTCTATTGGGGCCATGTTTCAAGCTGGTGGTCCCTCATTGGTCCAAGCGTGGAAGATAGCTTGTCCTAGTTTCATTTAAGAATGGTTATGGTGACACTTTGCTGAACCCTCCTTAGGAAGTACTTTGGGTCTTTTAGATTCTTTGAAGTAGAAAAGCTACAAATATGGTATTTAAAATGCTCATTCTTTTGTGGGATAAGTTTTTGGCATTTCCAAAGATCTTGCTTCTTCTCCCTTACTGAATGGCAGTGTTTCAAATACTTTTTCCTTGATGTGAGTAAATGCATTTCTTTTGGCTGATGACTTATTACTTCTTAGATTCAAGACATTCTTTTGGCCCAACCTAGGCAATCCTCTTGGGCAGCATCAAAGTGATCCTTTACCACTTCTATGACTATATCCTAAAAATTCTGTGGTAAGGGCTGTACACAGATTCCTAACCCACCCACCCCTGCCATTATCTCTGTTCTCAGAGAAGTTAGGCTGTCCTGACTCTTCTACCTTTAAGTTTTACAAGCATGTTACAACCTACTGTGACTCCAGGACCTAAAGAAAGCAGAAAGCTCTCTAAACTATGCCTTTGAAGTCCCTGTCCTTGGATTTGAGAAGTTAAAGCCCTCTCAACTCCCATCCCATGGCATTGGTAGAAAATTTATGGCACCTCAATGCCCATCTCCAAAAATACTTCTTTTAAGTTCATCTCTTACTTTTTTAGGCTCTTAAAGGGTGGGCATGAATGTTAGGTAAGGGTTAAAAAGCCTTTTTTTTTTTTTTTCCTGCCTCCTTTACTTGAATGTCTTCTGTTTTAGAATTTGGTAGTAATGAATATCAATGACCTAGGATCTCAGTTGAAACTGATTCTAAATAGACATAAGTTCATGTTTACATTGGTAGAACATAGAAAATAAAGAAGAGCTATTCAGACAAAACCACACTGTGGTTGGTTCTCTTAAGACATATCTATTTGCAACTTTAATCTTTCTCCATGAAGACTTTATAATAAATACAGTAAGCCTTTTTATATATCAATTCTTAAAGTAGCAGAATGTAATTAAGTTAACAGGATTTAGCTGTCTATTGGTTTAGTTCTATTATGTGAGGGTATCCATTCTCATTTAACCCTGTGGTTTTCATTAGAAAGCCCCAACCAGAGCAGGCAGATCAGATACATTGGAACTGACTGAACTAGATGCTACACAAGAGCAGGGGTTATATCAAATATTGTTTACATCTTACCTCATATTTTTTTTTTGGGGGGGGCTCTGTTTTCACTTCAGGCATTGCTGTGGTATACTGTTCATGCAGGTATAATACGACAGCCCCTGTCTTCATTATACACCAAATCTCTTGCTTTTGACCATGGATTTTCTCTCCAGTTCTACACGGGATGCTGACACATGCAGAAGAGAGTTCAGTTTCCATGAGATAACCCTCAATAATTGGGGATGAAACTTGCTGTCCTCTTTCTCAGGTGGGCAATTCTGGGGTGCCCATATAGGGCTCCTCAGAAGGTCCCCGGAAAATGTGTGCTCCAGTTGTTCACTGAGGTAATCAATTCAAGGATGCAATTTTTAAAAAAATATATATATTTTTAATTTTATTGTTGTTGTATTACATCCATCCCCTTTTTGCTCCCCTCTGTCCCCCTCCCCACCCACCCATTCCCCCCACAGTCAATCCCACCTGTTGTCCATGTCCATGGTTCCTTTATACTAGGTTCTTTCTTGTCTAAGCTGCTCCCCTTCTTTGCCTCTACCTCCCCCTCCCCCCTACCCCGTTCCCCTGACCACTGAAGGCCTATTCCTTGTATTCATATACTTGGTTCTGTTTTGCTTGTTTTAGTTTTGCTCATTATTGTCCCGTAATGGGTGAGATC
>PVIW01000534.1:276461-464693 GCA_004026585.1 Noctilio leporinus
ATGTTGTTGCAAAGGGTACAAGTTCCTTCTTTCTTTCTGCTATATAGAATTCCATTGTGTAAATGTACCAAAGTTTTTTGATCCAATCATCCACTGATGGGCACTTAGGCTGTTTCCAGCACTTGGCTATTGTAAATAGTGCCGCTATGAACATAGGTGTGCATAGGTTCTTATGAATTGGTGTTTCAGGATTCTTTGGTTCTTATGAATTGGTGTTTCAGGATTCTTTGGGTATAGTCCAAGTAGTGGAATTGCTGGATCAAAAGGCAGTTGCATTTTTAGTTTTTTAAGGAAACCCCATACTGTTTTCCACAGTGGCTGCACCAGCCTGCATTCCCACCAACAGTGTATTAGGGTTCCCTTTGCCCTGCATTAAGGATGCAATTTTAAATTAACTTTCCCTCCTTCTCTGTGTTGCTCTTCCACTTCCCTATCCCTGTTACTTGGGTTCATTTTCCAAGTTAAACTTCATGCATTCCAGCCCCTATGTTAGGCCTTCTGTGGAGGAACCTAGGCCAAGACTGTAATTTTTGTTTCTATGTTCACTGAAGAACTCCAAACACTTCTAACATCACCTGGAATGTAATAGGTACTCAACAAAATGTTGATGGAATGATTGAAATGTGTGCGGAGGATGGACGAGATACTGGCATTCCTTGCAGAAAGTTGATTCCTCTGGAGGTTGTGTTGCTTCTCAAGACTAATCATTAATACCAGGTGCTGTTGGTGTGTTTCTGATGAATTAGATAAAACATGCTGCATGATTCTTCTGAAAAAGAGGGAGTTGCTTCTTCACTTTAATGTGAGAATCTCCAGGAAACTAATGTTTTATCAGGTGAATTATAGCTGTCAAACATCAGAGTCCAGTGTAATGCATTGTTTTTTGCTCATAAATAATGCAAGGAGGATAACACACAAAGATAAAGGCCTGTGATTTATTCTACATAACCTTTATGTAAATCTCATAAATTGTGCATAGCGGTGTCTAGAAATGTGACAGTGACTTGGTACCAGGTCTTGTTGACAATGGCATTGAAAACAAGAGCTGAAGAGAACATTCCTTCTCACTTCTATTCTCTCACCAGGGAAATGTTGAAAAGAAAAAGTCCTATTTTCAGAATAAAGCAAACAACTCAAGAATTAACAATAAAATTGAATAAATAAAAATAACAGCACCAAATATGCCATTATATAAGGTCTAATTATGGGTAGATTTTTTACAAGGTTTTATTGTTGGTTACTAACAAAGTTGTAGAGATGAGACAGACACACCCACGTGTACATTTATATATTCACACCATCCTGATGGCAAGGAAAACCCTTATCCACTTCCACCAGAATGTGAAAGTGTTAGTTTGGCATTTTCTGTGGAATTGAGAACCTTTTATTATTTATTCTCCATTGTCTTCATAATACACTGGTAGGGAGGTTAAGATCAGAACCTGGATTGCAGTACTCTAGTCTTGGTTCAGCTGCACTCACCAGGGGAAGTCACAGTGTGCAGAGAAAACAGGGCTTGCAGAAATCTTAAATGGCTTGTCATGTCAGGAGGACGTGAAACCTTAAAAAATAGCAAATTGTGAAATAGTTTCATGAGAAAAAGCTGAATGAGAACTGAAATGTGAACAAAGCCCTGGCTGGTGGCTCAGTGGGTGGGAGCTGGCCTGTGAACCCAAAGGTCATTGGTTCAATTCCCAGCCAGGGCATACAACCAGGTTGCAAGCCAGGTCTCCAGCCAGGTCCCCAGCTGGAGGCAGGTGAAAGGCAACCGTACATTGATGCTTCTCTCCCTTTCTGTCTCCCTGCCCTTCTCTAAAAGTAATAAAATCTTAAAAACGAAAAAAAAGGTGAATAGCCAATTCTAAAAGGAGGAGAGTGAAAAAGGAAAACAGAAGAAGAAAACAAACAAACAAACAAAAAAAACAGCCAAAACACTTTCCCAGTATGAGTTTGACACAGTGATTTATTGCATCTTAAAGTATGGAGGGATTATTACATACAGTGTAATAGGTCTTTATGAAATACATAAGACTTACTCTACTGGAGTTATTATATCCTCATCTCAACTCTGCTATGCCACTTCCTTCCATACAAATGTTTGAGGTTTCAAAACCCTTGAAGGGCTTACAGGCAATCACAGAGATGCAGCCCAAGCTTAATTAGCTAAAAAATTGACTAAGATAATATTGTTAAATATTTCTGTCACCACTTGGCAAAAGTTACCTTTCAAACAGTTACATAAGAGATGCTTTCATTTGCGTCTAAATGAAAGTGCTGCCGCTAGTAAGTAAAACCACAACAAAAACCACTGCAGTTTCTTTCCATTGCATTGACCTTAAAAGAGAGACTTTTCATACAATGAGCATTGAGTGCTTTGCTTTTCCCTTTGATTGGTACCCAAAATCAAGTTTTGCTTCAGGCATTTTCCTATGGCAAACATCATATTTTCTCATTAATTAAAAGAAAAACATAACCACAAAATTAAGAATGGGAAGCATCAATATTCAATTTCTAGCAGTGCTCCTGTGCAATTATAAAGCAGTTATACATTTTAGCTACCCTTGATACTGAAACACAATTATAAAATGAAAGTACACCTTCCAGGTTCTTGAAAAAGGAGAAAAATTTGCCATGAACTTGAATCTGGACCCTTTTGTGGGCTTTTTTAAAATTTATTTTGCCCCAAAAGCTTATACACTATTGTTTATAAACATCATGTAATTTGTATATGAAAGGAATTCTCAAAACAAAAGAAGTTGTATTAAGGAGCTAATTACTTTTCTTGGTGAATGACACAGATAATGAAGAAGTGTGAGCCAAAATAAAAAAACTCTTCCTATGGTCTGCTCCTGCAGCCAGTTATTAAGAGCACTATCCACTATTCTTAGCATCCCCCAGTTTCAAATTAATGGCATTGATTACAAAGGCATTTGTTATGTGTACTATCTGATGGGGATGTAAGAAATTGTTTGCTAATACAATATATTGTCTGGATTCTAAAAAGAATGAAAAGGCAGGTAAGTAAGTATGTCATATAAATGTATTTAAATATTACCTCTTATCTGGAGTAATGAAATATTACTCATTTTCTGGTCCCTTTTCACCCAACTGTCAGACTTCAGTGATATTGAATGTATGCTTCTATTCCCCTAAAATCCATATGTTGAACCCCTGACCTATGATGCAATGCTATTAGAAGATGGGTCTTTGAGTAATTGTGAGAGTGGAGTTCTCATGCTGGGGTTAACACCCTCCCTTATTTCTCTTTCTCTCTCTCTCTTTCTCTCTCTCTCTCTCTCTCTCTCTCTCTCTCTCTCTCTCTCTTCTCTCCCTCCCTTTCTCCTTCTCTCTTTCTGTCTGTCTCCATTCTCCGTTCTCCACCATGTGAGGATTTAACAACCCAGTTGGCAAAGGGAACATGGCTTTTAGTAGATGCTGATCTGTTGGTGCCTTCATCTTGGACTGTCCAGCATCTACAGTGGTGAGAAATAAATGCTTGATAAGCCATTCAGCCTATGAGACCTTGATAGAGCAAACTGATAGGACTTCAACAGTGCTATTGCTCTTTACATTAAAAAAAAAAAAAACAAAAAAAAAACTTTCTCAAGTATTTTTAACAATTCCCACTTCTGGTAGATAAATGAAAACCTTAATCAGACATGATGAAATAAATAATTAGCAGAGAGGGTCAAAGCCTTGTGTTGGTACATAAATCTCTGTGGGTCTCTCATTTTTCTATCTTTTAATACCTTTTAAGGAGATTATTTTTGCTTCAGACTATCTTTCCATATTTTTGCATAGAAAGCAACATTAAAATATAGATAAGGTTTCTTTTCAGAGCCAAAAGAAAGTTTGTTTATTATGAAGTGTAATAAAGTAATAACTTCGCTTGGGGCTAAAGGCAGGCATGCTTACTGTCCAGCATAAAAGATTCACATTCTGTAAACTTGGAGTTTCTCTTCTGTAATACAACCCACTGTAAGAGTAGGCATCTCTTGGCCCTCTTGAAATCTGAGCGGGGAGAATAAGCAAAAATACTGATGCTCTAACTACTGCTGATGCTGTGAGTAATAAAGTCTTTGTTCTCTGGCCCAGGGGTCTCACACCTTCTGCCATGAGACTGTTCCAGGGCAACTTGTTAGTTCAGACTTGTTACCATTCTTTATACCTTGCTGCTCTCACTTGCCTTTTTGTTTCTTCATTTGACTGGCTGGCTGTCTGAGGAGGGAAAGGACAAAATGGGTGTTTTCTTGGGAGAAAGAGAATTGGAATAACAGAAAACCAACCCCTTCCCAAGACGTAGTCTGTGACAGGGGGAACCACTAGGGTGCAGTAAGGGACATTTTTTGATTTGGATGAGGTCTGTCCAGAAGGCATCCAGACATGTAATATGAAAAATAGAGACATTTGCCAGAGAAGATAAGAAATACAAGACATTGTACATGAGATGCCTCAGTCCCCTTCAAAGTAGACCCCTTGGGACCTCACGATTCTCCCAGTTTCTAGGAAGGAACATTCGAGCTTAATGCAAAATTTGATGCAGATTCATTCCTGTACTCTCAGGCATTTTGAATGCTTCTAGGAAAACTTTTCTTACCACTCAGGTTGTATTTCTTTTATTCAATAAATGTCAACCTCCTGTTGGCCTGTGGTTTTAAAGTAATTTTCTTTGGAGTGTTGAATTTATAAAGATATATTTTGGGAGTCACCTTGAGAGAAGACCTATATCTCCTATCCTTATATTCCACAACTTTATTTGATGTATAGTTCAAGGGTGAAATAAAATTATAAATGTCTGGACTATTTATCATTTATGTTATAATTAATAATAGATAATCTTAAAATGATTTAGTAATTATAATTTTTAAAATTTATTTTATTATTTTAAAAATTAGAAAAAAAATTATTATTTTTAGAGAAGGGGAAAGGGGGAGAGGGAGAGAAGGAGACCTGGCTGGAGACTTGGCTTGCAACTTGGTTATGTGCCCTGGCTGAGAATAGACCAGAGACCTTTGGGTTCACAGGCCAGCACCTTATCCACTGTGCCATCAACCAGGGCTGATTTAGTAACTTTTAGGCCTCACATGTTCATTTAAGCTATCTGTGCTTATGTCTTATGTTAATTATTATAGATTCTTTGAAAAACAGTGACTATATTTTACCCTTCTAAGTTTCCTTTTAATTTGTACACATAGGTACAAGTTGATAAATATTTGTGTTTTTGATTGTCATTACTATGATAAAATTCTATAGTGACTCAGGAAATAAAAACTTTGGGCTATTCATGGATTGACTTATTGATTAGATGGGGTTCCATCTAAGCCTTTAAAGATAGATAAGATTTAAAATGATAACTAGGAAAAAGAGAAAAATTTATGAAGTGTGATAGCCTGAAGAATGTTTTGGATCTAGAGAAAAAATCAATGGTTTCAGCATTTGCATTTTATAACCGGTATCTGGTTAGCATTTATCTGTCTTTGCCATGGGTGAACCTTCTACTAAGAATAAAGAACTATAAAATAAACAGGTTAAAAGATAAGATAGATGTCATTATAGAATGAACCCTCTTAAGTATTTGCTCTTTAAGGACCAAATGTTATTTTGTTCAAAATCACTATGCATGGATAAACCAATGTTCCTATAATTAGCAAAGTTACCTTTTCACAGTATAAAAAAATGGCAATGTGTATTTTTACTACTGTAAGCATCCATAGAAATAACTTTTAAAAATATAGCACTTTAGAACAGAAAGGCTCTTTGAAAGTACAGTCCCTTATTTAAATAGATGCTAGAAATTCAGGCCCAGAAAAAAGCCGGTGAATTCTCCAAGGTCACATGACTAGTAAAGAGCCAAGCAAGGACTCAACTTGGGTCCCCTGATTTTCTAAACCTACATTGTTATTTTTTTAAATCCTCACTCGAAAATATGTTTTTACTGATTTTATAAAGAGAGGAAAGGGGAGAGAAAGATAGAAATAAAGAGAGGAAAACATCAACATGAGGGAGAAACGTGGATCACTTGCCTCCTTTACTCACCTCAACTGGGGATCAAACCCGCAACATAGGTATAGACCCTGACCTGGAGTTGAACCCCTAATCTTTACTGTATGGGATGTCACTTCAACCAGCTGAGCCACCCGGCCAGAGCTAAACCTACATTCTCGTCTCTCTCAAGCAAATCTACCTTTGTAACTGAGATGAATCATAAAATAAAATGAGAGTGTTTAGCATTCTAAAACACATGATACTTTAAACATGCTAGACAATGCTGCTGTTCTCAGGAAATTAAAAAGCAATTTCGAGAAATCAAATGGGTCAAATAATCTCTTGCTAAAATAAAATGTTGTGGATCAACTACTAAATCAGTAACTGCTTCCTGTGCTTGAGGTTTTTAACCCCTCAGGGTGGAAGGTAAACCACCAAATAAATTCAAAAGGATTTCCATTGAGTGTTCCTTGTGAAAATCTGAAGACATTTATATTACATGCTGTACACCCTTAATTTCCGCTGCAAAAACAGAACAGCGTTCAGTGGTCTCATGTTTTAAGAGGGTTATTTTCTATCAGATCTTTAAAATACACTAAAGCACTTTAATTTGGGAGGGGGAAGCTAATTCTCTTAGCAGAATTGAGTGTCTCTGACATTTTTCTAATGAACATTAAAATTTCCTTGTTTTGTCTCATTTTATTGATGATAGGCTGCCATGGTTTTCTCTCCTCTCAGTGTTCCAGGGAAAAAATCCTGCCAACAAGATATAGTGGCTTCGTTTTAACTTGTGCTTCATGTACAACTTTAATGACAGTTTTACATACATTACTCATCCCTCAGTATGTGCAGAGGCCAAATCAGCATTTAAATAGACGTTCTAAATGGAAATGAGTGTCCAGTCATTTACCCCTGATGGTTTTGATAGAACAGCACCTCTCCAAGTATCTCCAAGTATCAGGGGCCTGGAAAATCAACAACAGCCATTGACTTTTCTTTGCCAACTTGATTTTAACAATTGGACTTCAACTGCATGAAAACTCAGGAAAGAAAGGCCTGTTGTGCTATTTTGGTCAGTCTCACCTGCAGTAATCAATGCAAACTACTCATGTCTATGGATATTATTTTGACTTGGACTGCGTCTGCAACTCAGTTGTGGGTTTCAGAAAAGGTTACTTTGGAACTTCACCTTATTAAGTGCATAAGCCTTGAATTCAAAACTAGTCAACTTTGAAGTCCAAATAGATGGTGATGGTGAAATTGCTGTTGACTGTGCTCTCAGATTTGTGAATTACTCTGTTTAATGCCTAAATAAATGAACATTTCACCATTACCCACCATGGTACTGAGAAGACCTTATCTCATGAGGATGGATCAGAGTGCAATAAATAACCAGATATCAGAGGTATGTGGCAGGCAGAATTATGCTCCTTGGCCCCTAGAAATCCACATTTTGTTTCCCGGAAACTGCAAATACTCTGATACAAGTAAAGAGGGAATTAAGATGAGCAATCAGATAACCATAATAGGAAGATTATCTTTGATCATCCATGTAATCACACAGGTCTTTAAATGATAGGACAGGGAGGAAGAAGGATCAATGTCAGAGAAATGTGAAGTGAGAAAGACTTGACTATCTACTGCTGGCTTTGCAAAACAGGAAGAGGCCATAAGCCAACAGATGCAGACGGCCTAGAACTGGAAAAGATAAGAAAACAGATTCTCCTCTCGAGTTTCCAGAAAAAATCAGCACTGCTTAAATATATTTTTTCCCCAGTAGGGTCCTTTTCACACTTTTGACTTCCACTACTACAAAATAATGAATTTTTATTGCTTTAAGCCACTAAATTTGTAATAATTGGTTAAAATAACAATAGGAACAGAATATTTGGACTCTACTTACCTAGGTTGATGTAATTACAGTTTTTTAAAATTATTATTTATTTATGTATGTGTACTATAAGGTGACTTGTATTTATTCACTTTAATTATGAATAATAGTTTGTGAATATACTGCAATGTATTTTACTCTGATGTATTTCTCTTTTGTTTATGAATACTTTGATGCTTTTTCCATTTAGTATTACAAACATTCCATAATATCCTCTTATACTTGCTTCCTTGTATTTTTACATAAGTGTTTTCCTTGGGTGTAAATTTGGACATAGAAATATCAGGATCTGTAACATGTTCATCAACTCAAATAGATATTGACAAATTGCTACCCAAACCACCAGTATTGGTTGCTATACAACCATCAGTAATAATAAAGTTACACTTTCTCTACATTCTTTTTACAACTAGTTATAGACTTTGCATTGAGTTGATATTATGGCTTTTAGATTATGTTATACAGGTAGTATTAATTATATAAAAATTCATCTAACATCTGATGGGTAGCAATGTTTAAAATATGTTTTTTATTTTATTGCTCTCTATTACCATTTATCCCCCTTATTCCTCTCCCCTTTCTCAATCACCACACTGTTGTCCTTGTCCATGAGTCCTTTTCCTTTTTGCTCAATCCCTCCACCCCTAACCTTGCCCCACCTTAGCTGTCACCCTGTTCTCTATGAATCTATCTCTATTTTGCTTGTTAGTTTAGTTTGTACATTAGATTTCATGTATGAGTGAAGTAATGTGGTATTTGTCTGCCTCTGAATGGCTTATTTCAATGTCACAAAGCATAATTTTTTCTGGCTGAGTAGAATTCCATTGTGTAAATGTCTTATAATTGTTTTATCCACTCATCTATTAATGGAAACTTGGGGTGCTTCTATATCTTGGCAATTGTAAATAATGCTGCAATGAACATAGTGGTGGCTATATTATTCTGAGTTAGTTTCAGAAGTGTGATCATTGGGTTAAAAGGTAAATCTATTTTTAATATTTTGATGTACCTTCATACTGCTTTCCACAGTGGCTGCACAAGTCTGCATTCCCACCAACAGTACAGAAAGATTCCCCTTTCTTCAGATCCATGCCAGCACTTGTTTGTTGATTTATTGATGGAAGCCATTCTGACAGGTGTGAGGAGATAGCTCATTGTGGCTTTAATTTGACATCTTGGGTCCTCTCTGCACTTTTCTTTAAACAGATGCGCTACAGCATCTGAATAAAATTGACTTAGGGACTAAATGGCGAGATACAAGATGATACAGTTCTCTGAGCATCTCAGAACATTATATTGGGTGCACAGGTGAGTATATCTGAGACTGCTCTTCAAGCAAAAGGCTATAGGAACAGGCAGTGATGGTCTTTTGGGATGAATTTTAGAACCTCACTGCTGCCAAGAGGAGCAACTGACCCAGAGGGTGTGTAATGAAATGGCTTAGACTTTGGCAGAGGTCGAATTGGATGCCCTAGTGTTCTACCCCAGAGGCCCCCCTCACTGCCTCCAGCGAGGAGATTTTTAAAAGCTTTTACTTAGAAGTCTATGGTGGCTTCTTAGCCCATCCAGAATCAGATTTAAGGTTGCTTACATGATATGGGCACTGGGCCTGTTTTTACAGCCTTACTTCTCCCCACACTCTGTCTTGCCTTGATGGTTCAGTTGGGTTAAGTGGCTTGTACCTCTGTGCACATACAATGCTGTTTCTTGACTTTAATATTGTCTTCCTCTCTCTCTCCTACTCGGAGATTCATCACTTCTACCCCTCCTACCTAATTCTTCTTCCTAGTCTAAAATTCATTAAAAATGCATATTCATAAAAAAAACCTTTAATTTCCTTTGGGTTCTGTGCCCTTCTTCTTTTCTAGTCACAATGCACCATCATCTGAAACCTTTGTAAAATAGATAATATAAGTATGTAGGCAAATATCCAAGCCATAAAAAAATTAGAGCAAAAAGTACTCTTTCCATAATGCTTTTCTACTGGTAGGGTTAAGATCACAATTATTAAGTTTGTGTGTAACATTCTAGCAAAATTTCACATATATACAAGCCACGAAAATCCACATGTCTGTATATATGTGTGGTTTTCTCTCATTTATTTCTTTCTAAACATTGGTTGAGAAAGTTTCTCTCTGGAAATGGAACATAAAGACTTAAAGATCACAAATACAAGGTGGTTGGTTATAGGGAAATCCCAGGGAAAGCAAAGGACAGAGTGCAGAGCCTTGAGGGAGGAGCAGTTCTGGCAGAACAGCAAGGAGGCCAGTGGTAGAGTGGAGTCAACGAAAGAAGAAGAATAAAAGAGAAGGCCAGATCATGAATAGGTTTCTATGTTTATTAATAGAAATATTAATGCCTGTGTTGCAGAACATTGGGCTTTGTTGTGAAATCCAGTGTTTTAATTTTAATAAAATAATGACATAACTGTCAGCTTACTTTTACCCCCTGTATACTATTAATTCTGTGAAAATCATTTATGACTTTTGGATTCATAGTATTCTCTGTCTATTTTAAGTGGCTTTGTGTTTCATTTTCTTAATTTTTCTGTGTTTAACTCTAATAGTTAGGAAGGGCTGCAATCTTTTAAAATAATAGTTTTATAACAAATTTAGTCCTTTTTAAAAACAAATCTCTGTTCTCTGAGACACATACAATTAGTATGTTTCCACTTCCTTTCCCCTCTCTTTTCTCTCCACTACCCTTCAATTTTAGTCAATTTAAAAATCTTTTTTTGATTATTATCATTGTAGAATTAAATACTCTTATACTTCTATTATTTGACCTGTCAGCTTCAAATTATATCCTTTGACTTCTAGCTATTAAGCATTCCGTGCTCCCTGTCTGTCCTGTTGTGATGGTTTTCTCTCAGTTCATTCTTGGGGACTGAACTTTGTTTTCTAATAATTTTTCCAAAAAGACACAAAGGGCATTTTTTCTCCATTCTCATTTATTCAATAGTATTTGCCTACAGTTTTTCTAGCTACAGAATCAGTTGCCTTGACATAATTCCTTTGGCTTATATTTTCTTTAAGTTAATTTTATATGTTGATCAACATTCATAGGTTTGAATGTTCCTGTAGAATTTCCTACTATTCATGTTTTTATCTATTTTTTTCTGGTTCTTAAAGGATTTCTGTACTTTGAATTTTGATATCTTGGTATCCACTATTTTCAGTCAATTTCTCTAGCAAAAATGTACTTTTTAAAAAAGGAAGATTCAAGTCTACTTTAATTTTAAGAACAGTATACCTTGCCTTCTTCTCTACCATTTTCTTGCTTGTTTACTTTTTATTCTTTCACTTATTTTTGTAAATTTGCTTTATTTATATGCTCTCCACCTTTATGTTTTCCAGTATGTTTTTTAACTGTGTACTTTCCATTTTCATTTTTACAACTGTTGAGTTTACTTTTTGTCTACTTTTTTCTTGAGATCTGTCAGCTTTATTTCAACTCTTTTACTTATGTCAACATGTGAGGACTTGATTTTTACTTTGTGATATTATTCCAGAATGGCAATATTCACTCAACTTTTCAATTTTGTGATAAAATATTTGCTTACAATATTCAGCTGATTGCATGGATTTATTGTCAATAAATTTTCTGCTCTTTGGTTTTGCATCATTTTTAGGTTTAATGGCAGGTAAAACTGATAAATGTTTTCGACATGTGCTAATGCTAAAATATGTCTCCTTTGTCATTTGATTATGCAGTTGATATTTTGAAAAAAACTAAATATATCTATTTTATTCTTTCTAGATTCACATTTTGGCTGTCACCTGCTAACATTTGACCTTATCAATTAAACTTCATCCCCTAATTGATAAGCATTGTCTTCTATATTGATGGCATTATGATTATATCACCTAGAATAAAACTAATGGCAGAGTTCTGTGACAGTCCACTAAATCTCTCTTTCTTTGGCTGGCATCTGCCCAAAATTCCATGTCCATTCAAATTCCATTGTTATATATGTTAATAAGCTCTTTAATTGTCCTTTTATTCATCTCAGTCTCAACACTTCCAACAGTGCTTTAGTCTTTATCCTGCCACCAATGAAATGAGCTTTTCCAGTAGAAAAACCTCTTGTTTGATTATAATTGACTGAAAATAGGTAATCTCAAGGATCTTTTCCACTTCTAATATGTTATGAGACTTTTATATATTTTTTTCTGTATTTTATATAGAAAACTTTTTTTTTTTTTTTTTTTTTTTTCATGTAGAGTGACCAGGAATCCACTCCAACATTACTCCTAGAACGATGCTGCCTTTTCAGTTTCTCCATGCTGTTGAGATACTGAGTATCTCCATGGTGCGTCATGGTCAGATCCACTCAAATCACATACACAAAATATTTTCTCTCTTCAATCCAGCTTGTTTCTTGAAAGACTGACTCAGACACAAGGTAAAGACTTTGATTCATCTTTTTTTGAGTTCATTGCTTCATGAGTGAGATGATGACTGAAACCAAATTCAGACTTGGGGTTGAATGTTTCAAATTCCTACATGGTGTTTGTTTTGCTATGACTATCTGTCTCTTTTCTGTCTTTAGATTAGCCAGTCTCTTCAGGAAAATGATATACTAACAGTTCCAGGTTAGGCATGGGGTCTGGTAGTTTCCCTGTGTCTGACCGAGGATAGTCTCCTTTCTAGATACCTTAAGGCACATGGAGACTCCTTTTCCCCAACATTTTCCTCCTTTTGTTACTGCTGCTCTTACCTTTATCTTAAATCTTCCAAGAAAATCTAGAAACACACGTAAGCAGCCAGAGGTATATCATCTCAGAGGTCAATGTTGACACCCTAATCCCAATGTGCTGGTATGAAGAAGTGGGACCCTTGGAAGGGGATTAGGTTATATGGGTGGAACCATCATCAATGGCCTTGGTACCTTTATAATAAGGGCTATGAGAGAGAGATGAACCCTTTCTCTGCCACTGGCAAATCAGGAAGAGGACCTTCACCAGACACCAGATCTGTCCCTATCTTGATTTGGGACTTTCTAGCCTCCAGAACTACATGAAATAAGTGGGGCTTTTTTGTTGTTGTTGTTTGTTTTTGTTTTAGTTTTTAAAGCCACCTACTTTGGGATAATTTGTTGTAGCCGCCTGAACTGACTAAAACATGCAGTTAGCACGAGATGAGATCTAGGTCACATGCAGCACACTCTCTAGTTTTATGACCTTGAGCAACTCACTGAGCCACTTTAATTTTACTCCTTTTTCAAACATAGCTCCCATTACAGTGATTTTTAATGATTTTTAAAAGTCTCTACCAACATTGAATTGCTGTGATTACACTCATGGTAAAGAATTAGCCTCTTAATCTCAGTGGTACAATAATCTAAATAATGAAAACTGTAGTTTCTAAGGAACTGTCTGCCATTGAGGATGCCTTTCCAAATGCAGTAATTCTGCATAGATAGCTAATTTCCCAGTGTTGCCTTTGAGAACTCCTTTAAGTGGAAAATAGAAAAGACTCTAGTTTTGGAAGTTATAAATCTTTATTTTAAAGCTACATGATCTTGTATTGTGTTTATAGATAAAGCTTTGATCAACAGCTTCCGGTGGGCTGTATCATTTGAAAGAACAAGTGAAGGTTTTTTCATATAAAGTATTGATCAATTATCCAAATAAAAGTTGAGTGTAAAGTTTTTTAAATGAAAAGAACTCAAGGATTACGTATGCATCCTGCTAATTGGCAAGAACACAGCTAGTTCTGTACAAAAAATATCAGTGCACACTCATAGAAGTCAGGAAACAGAAAGAAGGGAAAGTAAAAAAGAAAGAGATTTTTAAAAGTACCCAGCTGTGCGTTTCTCCTGAGCTACTATCAGAGCAACTAATTGCTAGAATGTGTATCCTTGGGCATAACTCATGCTGCTTTGTAACCTAGGGTTGCTCCTACATTCTGGGTATAATCTTCTCTTGTGCTACCCATCACCTCAGCATCTTGCCCTTAGACTTGGACAAGAAATACACCTGTCCCAGGCCCTGGGCTTTAGAGGGCCATATTCTCTCTCTGCTGTGGGGAACCCAGAAGAGTACAAGACAAAGAAGATGTCCTCACTCATGATATAATATCTGCTCCCCATACTCTGAGTGCCCGGTATTTAATCCACATGGTCCAAGTCAGTTTCCAGGGTCTGTGTAAGCCTACTTCTTAAGTCTTTCCACCTGAGAGTAAACCAAGCCATCAATTTGCTTGCTATCCTGACCAGGAGGTTTTTAAGGGGCTCCTTTTGAGGAGGGTGGAATGCAGCAAGACCCTTGCCATGAAGACCTGAACTAGGACAGACAAGGGCCTGGAGGCAGCTCTGTGGGTACCAGCACATTCCAGTAGGAAACTCCAGAGTGTCTAAGAAAAGTGAACTCAAGCCTGACTTTCCTAGTTATATGAAGGTATATCTGTAAGGTTAGAGAATAGAACATAGTTTATTTAATGGTTTGATAGAATAAGGCTATCACTTTGTTAAATCTCATTGGTCCAGATATTGGTTTCTCCTTTAGGGACTCTCTGTAGAATTGTACAATATATTCTGTCCTTTTTTTTTTTTTTTTTCAGTGAAGTAAGCAATAAACTCTTCTACTTCTGTAGTATGCACCAGTCTAGCACTTCCCTCTTCAAAGAAAGGCCAGTTTGTAGTTCTGTTTATTTCTCTTTATTTTATTATTATTAAAAAATTTTAAAAGATTTTTATTCACTATTTTTAGAGAGAAGGACAGGGAAGAAGGAAGAAAGTGAGAGAAGCATCACTGTATGGTTGCCTTTCACCTGCCTCCAGCTGGAGACCTGTCTTGCAGCCTGGTTACATGCCCTGACTGGGAATTGAACCAGTGACCTTTGGGTTTGCATGCTGATGCCAATCCACTGAGCCACACCAACCAGGGCCTCTTTATTTTTAGACAGATACTTTTAACCATGAGTTGATGGTTTTTTAGCATAAAAGTAATTTCCTTAATATTATGCACCCAATTATGAATCTTATTAACCTTTTAAACTATGTTTTCCAGTTGATGAGACAGATCTCCTGACAATGGAATTCCTGAAAAATTCTTGTATTTACGTAAGTATGATTTTCTTGGTCAGAGAACAAATTTTAAGATAAGTTAGTAGAAATGTAAAATGATGCATGAAAAATTCTGTGCTTTTATTTTTCCCTGGAACATCAACTTCCTGAAGTTTCTGCTTGCTATAAGCTGGTTAGAAAGCAGTTTATGGAGAAATGATATGGTAAGCAAGCATCCTACATCTATCAGGTAAAGTGATTAAACCTGCATCCATCACTCAACATAATTAATCAGTAAGACACCACAGCCTGTGCTCACATGCTGATTAATCTGTAGTTCAGGTATATACATCTCAGACTTCAAGTTCATATGGAAAATACATCCATCAATGCTGCCACATGCACTGGTGTGCCCTATTGCAATTATAAAATGAGTAGATAGTCTTAAAAGAAGAGTGAAAAGAGGTGTTTATTCCTAACTGAAAGCAAAAATGTACATCTTCAGACTGCCAAACAGGAAATAAAAATCTGGTGAAAAAAATGGTTTTATTTCTTATTTTAATTTTTTCTTCTCAAATAATGCCAAAAAATCTCACCTTTATGGAATAGATCTCTGACTATACAGGGCTTAATTTTAAATGTCTATTTATTCAGTCATGCAACAAATACTTACTGAGCACCCAACCTGTCCTACGGACATAACAAAGATCTGGTGAGCTTCTTGATCACCAAAAGCACACACACTGGGGTTCAAAGGACAATGGTGTTAGCTAGGAAGACGGCTGTAACCTTGAACTTAATCAGCACCCATCTGAGGTTTTCTGTTTCATAAGACAGAAAAAAGACTCCTTTAAAAGAATTAGCTAACATAGACCCTTAGTAATGGTTTAACTACTTGAAATAACTTTAAATGTTTTTGTACAATGTTTAATTTTGCTTATGTAAAACCAGAATGTATTTTGATAGCAGAATAGAGAACATAGTGGTTCCATTCAATCACTTCCCACATGAGCAAAGCTCAGAGGAGAATTACTCAAGCTTACCAGCTGGTGATTATCAACATCCAAATGCACCTGTGTAGTCCATGTATACAGTTTTCTGCCCCTACTCCATCATGCTACCTTTAGAAAAAACAGTTTCTTTGACTGACTTATTTCATTTAGCATGTTTTCCAGGTCCATCCATACTGTTACAAAGGGTAACATTTTTCTTCTTTTTTATAGCCAAGTAGTATTCCACTGTGTAAATGTTCCAAAGCTGTTTTATCCTCTCATCTATTGATGGACACTTGGGTTGCTTCCATGTCTTAGTGACTGTACAATTTCACTCACATTTGGAATCTAATGAACATACTAAACTAATAAGGAAAATGGGACAGACAGACTCATAGATGAAAGCAGGATGACAGTTGGAGTGGGTAAAAGATTAAGGGGTGGAGGGATTGAGCAAAGAGAAAAAAGGACTCATGAACATGGACAACAGTGTTGTGATTGATGGCGGGAGGGGGACATACGGGGACTAAATAATAAATACAATAAAGATTTTTTAAAAATGCATTGCAACTAATAGCTGCTAAGAATTAAATAACTTTAATACATATATATTATACCCATCACAAAAAAGAAAACATTTTCAAAAGTAAACATTAAAATGAATTGATATAGCTTTTGATGAAAAAATAGAGATTTTTGATATGTATTATTTTTAGCACTTAATTGTTTTTTCCCTATGATTTTTTTTTTAGCAATTCAAATGATTTAGAGGTATGAGAATTTCATATTATTTTGCATACATAAAAATGTATATAAATACATAGATGTAAGCAAAAATGCAAGGCCACAAGAAAAGCCAAACTTGTGAGACAGGTGCTGGTGCAAAAGAAAAGAGGTTTATTCAGGTGCCGCCACCTGGTAGAATGATGGACTCCTGTCTCAGGGGCCATCTTCCCTCCCTGGTCAAGCCCACTGTTCTTATATGGATAGGGTAGGGAGGGCTTTTTATTTCTGTCCAATTATTATGCTGGACCCTGTCCATTTATCTTTCTAGCTTTTGGAGTGCTCGGGGTAAGAACCTCTCCCTGCGCCATCTTGGTCAGTGGGGAAGATGCCCAGCACTCCCTAACTACCATAGCATAAGACATATACACATGAATATGGTTTTCAAAATAGGTCCCTATGGTTTGTATATTGTTTAGTATATTGTAAGAGTTTTCTTAAAGAATTCACATCTGACCCTTTTCTTTACATTTCACTTTCATCACATTTGCCTACAGGATGGGTCTGAGTTTCCTATTGTAGACATTAGGATCTGCCAGTTTTATGTTAAGTAGAAAGAAGCACCTTAGCTACTGTTACATCTGCTGTCTAATGCTCTTGAGTTCATCAGTCTCAACCTTAATATCCTCCAAAAATGGGCTGGCAGGGGAAGGAGGAGAATAGAAGAAAGAAGGTAGATGAATGGGCACACTGGTATTTCTGGCAAATTCACAGGGGAGTTTTCCTCAGCAACTTAGTATATGTATATATTCATAATCACCATTTAAGTACATTTTAGGGAATGCATATTGGAAGTGGAAAACCCTCAGTAAAGAGGCTTCTGTTGGCCCCATTGAGAAATGTTCAAGCACCTGTGTTACAGCTAAGAAATAGAAAGGTCTCTGTGTAGAACACAAAGGTATTTCAAACACTGTCTCTTGTTGATCAAAATTTCACAGTTCTACACTCTAACAGCTAGGTAAGATTGAAAAGGGTCTGATATTCTGGATGAGAGTTGACATGGATCATGTTGTCTGAGATGCTTCCATTGTAGAAATAATCAAGTGATTTTAACTATAAGTGTTTTAGGAAGTCTGTTTGAAATAAGAGCTTTTGGTGACTGAAGGATAGTTGTAATGAGGTTAGTTTTCCTTTGAAATTTTGCCTTCCTAGCCCTGATAAAATCACTTATACATAGCTGTTCACTTTTTTAAATTAGTTATTTTTGATAATCACATAAATTAAATTGTAAAGTCTTAACACTTGAAAAATTACAAAATCTATAAATTGGATTTTAAAAAGTAGGGGAGAGCAGCGGGGAAAATGGAACAACTGTAATAAATGCAACAACAATAAATTAATAAAAATAAAGGAGTAGAATAAAAATAAATTTACATATAACAAAAAAGCCCCCAATGTTTATTCTCTTCTTGAGATATTGTTTTTGTGTTCTTATAAAAACTTAATCCAGAGTATAGTATTTACACCTTTCTTGCTAAGCATCTCTATCTAATAAACAAATAACTTAGCTTAGGATAGTACCAAGTCTCTAACCTCATAAGCTTACACTGCACTGTCTGGGTTAATAAAATTATCTTTCTCATTTACATGTTTTTAAATAACTTAGCATTTTAATAAGTGTTCTTAAGAAAAATAGAGTTATCCAAAATTATTAGCAGCTTTATAACTTAATAACTAAGAAGACATAAACCTAAATAGATCTTTTATTTGAATAGCATTTCACTGTTTATAAGCACTTTTTATAAACTTCAATTCACTTGCATATACAGTACAGCATTTATGACAACCAATAAAGAATAAAACAATGGGGTCCATCACCAACCCTGCCAATTGGCTCATTGCATTTTGCTGTAAAAATGAAAAAATGAGATTGATAGCTCTTATTTCAAAGGTTGACAGTTATTTCATAAGAAAATTGGCAGCTTGTATTTTGTGCTAATATTTGGAAAAGGACCATCTGGTTATCCAAACTGAAGGAGTAACATATCATTGAAATTCCTTTAAAATGGGAATACAAGGAACATGAGATAGTTCACAATTTGCTTTTCTCTGTTGTTTGGAGCCTTAGATGTTTATGAGGAAAAAATGTTATAAGGTGGCTTCTGTGAAGAAAGCAAAGTGGTGTGATTTGGAGGCATATCTAAAATTACAGGATGGGTTGCCAAAATGAACCCTTCAGTAGTTTTCTTTATCCATTCTGGAACTGGCAAACCTTGATCAGATTTTGACATGCTTGAATGAAATTTGTAGTCACTTGATTTTGAAAAATAATTTATGACTTTTTGTGTTAAAGGAAACATATATGTGTATGGAACATATCCATTGCTCTCAAGAGTTAGTTACTCATGACCTTTTGCCCTTTGTAATCCCTCAATTCTACGTTTCTTCCTCACACCCATGCAACCTGTTATTTTAGGCCATAGATTATTTTTCATATTCCAGAGTTTTATGTAAATGAGATCAGCAAGTCTGTATGCTTTATAATCTGATTCCTTTCACTCAGCATTATTATTTGGAGAGTCTTCCATGCTTTAGTATGTATGAGTGATTCATTTTATGTTTAAATTATAAGTATTTTCCCATGATGCAATACAATTATAATATTCTACCTATCCTTTCATAAAAATTATTATCAGTTTGGAGTTATTACAAATTAAACATCTATGAACATTATGTATATGTCTTTGTATGGAAATATATTTTTCTTTTAGGTAGGTAAATACCTGGAGTTGAGTGGCTGAATTTTAGCTATATGTTTAACTTTTTAAGAAGCTATTCAATGTTTTCCAAGTTGATTGTGACATTTAACACTCCTTCCATTAGTACATAAATATTTTATTTATTGTGTATCTTTTAATACTTCATGTAGTCAGTATTTTTAAAATTGAGTTCTAGCTGACATATCATACTATATTAATTTTGGTTGTACAACATAGTGACTTGACACTTATATACTTACTAATTGAGCATCATAATAAGCCTAGTACTTACCTGTCACCATACACAATTAATACAATATAGTCAATGACATTGTATGGTCAGTCTTTTAAATTTTAGCTATTCTAATAAATGTATTGTGATATCTCATCATGGTTTTAATTTGCATTTCCTCATTTTCTAATGACCAGTGATGCTGACCATCATTCCATGTACTCATTTGCCAATTGTATAATTTGTGTCTCTTTTCAATTTCAAGTAGGCTGTATGCTTTCTTATTTTTTGAGCTTTTGGAGTTTTCAAATATATTCTGCATGTAACTCCTGAATCAACTATGCCTTTGAAAATATTTTCCCTAGCCCATGATTTATCTTTTCATTGTCATACTGGTATCTTTTGAAGAGCAGACCATTTAAATTTGATGAAACTTAATCTACAATTAAAAAAAATTATACATCATGTTTTTGATAAAGCACCTAAAAATTTTTCACATAATATATTCACAAGTATTTTCTCCTATTTACTTCTATAACTTTAGTAGTTTGCAGTTTTATGTTTAGGTCTATTATCCATTTGAGTTAATATTTCCATGTGAGAAGGTGTATAGATCTAAGTTTTCTTTACATATTTCCATTGTTTTAGTAACATTAGTTGAAAAGGGTGTTCTATCTTCACTGATTTGCCTTTGAATTTGTGTTAAAGTTAGTTGACAAAATTTATGTGCATGTACTTGTAGGCCTTTGTTATTCATGCTAATATCACATTGCTTGTTACTAAAGCTATAAAATAATTTGAAATTCAAGTAATGTTAACCTTCATACATGGTTTTTCTTTTCACAGTTGTTTTGGTTATTATAGAGCCTTTGCATTTCCATAACTTTAGAATTAGTTACTCAATTTTTATAACTTTCTTGGGGTTTTCACTGGGGTTGTACTGAATCTGTTAGAACAGTTTGGGGAGACTTGACATCTGGCCCAAAAGCAATCTTTTCATTCATTAGGTTTCTTTAATTTCTTTTAGCAAGCAGCATTTTATAGTTTTCAGTGGACATGTCTTGAATATATTCCTATTTTACCAGAATAATCTGTACTTATATTTTAATATAATTAGAAATTATATTGCCATTTCCTTAAATATTACCTTCTAATTATTTGTTGCTATATTATCTTTAGTGTGCTAGAGATATTTTAAAAATCAGAAATATATGTTGAATTTTGTCATATTTCTCCTGCATTTACTGTGATGCTCATTTTGGTTTTCATTTTTAATTGATTAATATTTTATTTAGAATGTTCAAACCTACATTTATATGTACATCTATGGCTTTCTTTCCTTGTATGTCTTATTTTGGTATCAAGGTAATGCTGGCATGAATGAGCTGGAAAGTAGTCTCTCTTCCATTTTCTGGAAGCATTTGTGTACTTTGCGCTGTTTTAGCAGACAAGTGGTTGAGCTTTGTGCTGCAGATCTCTTTCTTAGAGGACAGTTTTTAAGTTATTTTAGGTATTATGTCTTAGGACCTGTTTTCACTGTGCTCTACAAATGTTGACTCAGGTGTCAAAGAGATAAATGGGTAGAATTTGGGAATCTTTTCTCTGTGTCTTTTCCTTTGGGATTCTCCCTCTAGGACTAGTAACCACGGTTTCCCCAGGTGCCTTCTTCTGTTTTACTGGAATCAGGAAGACTGCTGTTTTTGCTGCTCCAGTAATTCCAGATATTTTAGTGACTGAGACTGAGATAAAGCCATAAAAATAGGAACTCATTTCTTACAAATCCCCTACTCCATGTTTAGAGTCGCTAACAGAATGTGTGTTTTTCTCCAATCTCCTGTGTTTGACACAAGTACAATTGGGGCTGTCTCTAAAATGTATAGCTGTCATCTGTACAGGGGTCAGAACAGCAGAACTTAGTTGCTCCTGGATGCAGACATTGCTGTGTTTGCTTTTTAATGTTTCCTCTGATCTTTCTCTCAATTTTAAAGTTTCATATTTTTAACCATTGGTTTATTTTGTGTGCCTGTGTCTAATAACTTCACTGCCACTCTGAGTGCTACACCTCATCAGCTGTGAGCTTGGACATGAACTCTCCTAACGTAGTAGGATTTGGTGTAGCTGAAGAGTAGATAGTCTCAGAGATTATTTTATCCATAAAGATTATGACTTTAGTTACATAAATGTTGTGTAATAATTTGTTTTTGATTATTATTTATCACTTTCTGGTTTCAATTTTTGCTATATTTCTTAAATTAGACATTCTTATGTGAAATTTGAAAAGCAAAATATTTTTCATCTCCATTAGCAGACTCTTTCAAAGAAATGCTTTTAAAGATATGAGCCAATTTACCCAGCATCATTCAATGGCTTAACCGAAATATATGCGAATGCCCACCCCCCCAAAAAACAAAAAACAATACAAAAACAAACAGCCAGAGATTGGTCTTTATTAAGTCTATAAATAGTAATGATTTATACATATGGGTTAGGATAAGTATATTGAATGAGATTAACCAGGATGGGTTTTTTTAAAATGTTTTTTTCCTTTTTATTGAATTTATTGGGTGATACTGGTTAACAAAATTATATAGGCTTTAGGGGCACAATTCTGCAACACATCATCTGCATACTGTATCATGTATTCATCACCCTACGTCCATCACCATTAATCCCCTCCCTCCCCCATCCTTGGCTATCACCATATTATTGTCCTCATCCATGAGTTTCAATCCTTCCAACCTCCAACTCAGCACCATCCTGCTCCTACTCAACAGCTTTTTTTTTTTTTTTTTAAAAAGAATATTCTTACTGAGATACATATCATGACCACTAGAATCCCTGACTTTTAATTGTGATGGGAAAAAAAATCACACGTACACAATGGAATACTATTGAGGCATGAAAAAGAAGGAACTCTTACCCTTTGTGATAACATGGATGGACCTGGAGTGTTATGCTCAGTCAAATACAGCAGTCAGAGGAAGACAAGTACCATATGATTTCACTCAGCTGTGAAATCAAATGCACAAAATAAACTAGTAAGCAAAATAGAGACAGACTTGTAGATAGAGAGCAGGCTGACAGGGTGGGTTTGAGATTCAGGATTTATTGCTAATCTTGAGCATTAAAAAATAAAATGAAGCATTTGCTATTTTCTTTTTATAAAGCTATCCCAGGATGGCCTTGTAAGCAAAAGACTTACTAGATTTTACAGCTGTGAATTATTATCAGCAATACTGGAATACATAACATAATATATAATAGAATTGATGAGTCTATTATTTGAATCATTACAAGGTTACATAGCTTATTAAAACTTTCTTCAGTTCCTCAATTTCTCTAGTTATACTTGATTTCAGAGCACTAGTTTTTTAACTGAACTAAACTTGAAGTGGGGGCAGGATGGTGCTGAGTTAGAGGTTGGAAGGACTGAAACTCATGGGTGAGGACAATAGAGTGGTGATAGCCAGGGATGGGGGAGGGAGGGGATAGATGGTGATGGATGTAGGGTGATGAATACATGATACAGTATGCAGATGATGTGTTGTAGAATTGTGCACCTAAAGCCTGTGTAATTTTGTTAACCAGTATTTACTAATACTCTGCATTTTTGAACTTTGCCATCAGATCCTAAGAAATACATGTTGTTGTTTTTTTTTTTTTTTGTTACCATGCATAAGAATACATCATTGGGTAAGTGTGTTACTAAAGTTTTGTCTAAACAACTAATCCATATGGATGGATGAAGTTAATATCCCCATTCAACCACACATATCTTTAATTTCTCATGCCAGTTATTTTCCATTCCACCTGATCAGGCTAAATTTGAAAAGTAGAGAAGCAGTCTTCATTTCTTTCTTTGGATTCCCATTTGGATGTAATTCAAGTTATATGTAGATCTGGTCTCTCAAATAGTTGTCCCTACAAGACAAAACAGAGGAAGCATATCTTGAATATAAAAATAAAATTAAACAATTTTGATTAACTTATAGGAAGTCTTTTGCACACATTAGGACATGACATTATTATAAAAAAATATCAAACCAACAGAGCTAGGGGAAATTACATCTGACTGAAGTGAGTAAAAACCATTCTTTAATTCTCAAAAGCATTAGTAATATTATGATAGAGAAATTGAGGGTCTAAGTGGGTCTAAATAGTAGCAATAATTGATGTTAAATAAAAATGTAGACTATCATTAAACTTTTGAAATGAGTTTCCAGTGGGAAATAATAGGAGTCTTGAAGAAAAAGACTTCAAAAAGTATATTGTTCTCCAGGTGCCAGAAAAAATACTCTAATAGATCTAACATTTTTACTTTTATTTCCAAGTCATTACAAAAATTAGAATACATTATAGTGATGATTGTGAATACCATGTGAGTCAGTGTGTTTATCTTTAGATTGAGTATGAGTTCATGTCCTCTGACCTTTGTGAGTTATGGCAAAGTTGTTAAATAATCATAAGTTATAGCAACTAAAGCCACAAATCAAACTTGTGACTTACACAAGTCATATGAAGACTGCAAAGTCATCCATTTTATATATCTGTGTGTGTATGAGTGCGCATGTATGTATATATGTAGGCATGGCTGTTCTTGGGAGACATTAAGCAAAGTCTAAATATACTTTAGATATGTAACATAAGAGCTCTGTAAGACAGCCCTAGAGATCATAAAGGAACATAAGGGCTGGGTGAACACAGAAATTTTGCAGGTCTGGCTGAAACCCAGGCATCAGAGTAGGAAGATGCAATGACTTTCTGATCAAACCAAAATAATTGTGGAAATAGTGGCATCTAACAAACCACAAATTAATCTTTTCTCCATGAACATTGAAAAAGCTGACTGAGCTGCAACTTATAATGACAGGACTCCTAGAATCTTGAAAGGTGGCAGTCTTAGCTGATTGTAGCACAAGCATTTAGGAATGGGTGGCAGAAAATAAGGAAAGAGGACAATTCTTCAGAGAGGTGTTCTATTTGCCTGCAGACATTCTGGGCATTCTTCCTGTGAAAGAAAGAAGAAATTGTATCCCATGATGAAGATACTACCAACATGAGCTATTAGTAGACACATTGACAAATTCTAAGGAATTCTATTAGAAAAAGGACACGCATTCAGGTTTCCCTTGTCATAGGTAAATAGATTTTACAGCTAGCAAAGTACACATATTAATGTTTTTTATACATGTGTGCATAGAAGACTATTTTTGCTAAATTTCTGGCTATATGAGGAAATTTTATTAGATTTAAAAAATCATGTTTTGGGAAAAGGAAGCAGGATACATACAAGTAGTCTAGGTTGGGGCAAAAGTAGGTATACAGTTGTATGGGTAATAATACAATAATTAATAAATTAAATAATGAGAAAAACCCTGTGTTTTACATACTCAATACTCTAAACCTACTTTTGCCTCACCCTGTACATGAATTTACATGGAGAAATTCATGATAGGTTTGTATGGATTATGTCACTACCTATAGTCTTACTTTGTACTTAACAGGCAAATGTAATATTACGAGATTTGAATACCACATTTTAAAAATAGGTTGGAAAGAAAAGAAGAAAGGTATTTGGAATGGGCAGAAGATCATGGTTAAGAGCAAGCCAACTCATAGTCAGGCCTGATGTCCAGGGGCCAGGACAGGTGTCATGGAGATTTTAATAGTACTCGAAGCAGAGCCCTGCCATGGCAACATGTAAAGGCAGAAAGCAGATCCTGAAGAATCAGGAGTGAGAACGCTTACGTGAATTAATTCTTGCCACATGTGAGTGCTCCCTGGACTCTGGACCAAGGCACTAGCAAGTATGTAAACTCTAGAAACATGGTGACTAGAAAAAGTTTGATTGAGAGGCAAAATGAAAATCTAGGTGGACCAGTGCCTTGGGTCAGAGGATATTTGTTGTTGAATACCACCCATTTCATCTTTGAAAATGTCAAGTAACTGGAGCAAAGTCATATGTGTGTGTATATATGGTATATGTGATGGGGGCCCCAAAAAACCCAGAATTATCTTCTGGAGGGTAGGCTCCTTGTAGTACAGGCTTCTCCCATTAGGTGAGTGTTCTAGGAACCCATCAGTGTACCAGCTGGCGTTGTTGTGAAAAGCTGCCTTCAGTTTCAGTGAATTACTTTTGAAGACTCTTTTTATTGTGTTTGCTTAGTCCATGATGGGTGGTTTATGAGTCTGGCCCACACTGCACTAAGTGTGTTCAGCAGTTTTTGATCAAAAATGGCATGTCCCCCCCTGGCTGGTAGCACAGTGGATAAGGTGCCGGCCTGCGAACCCAGGTTGCAGGTCCGATTCCCCATCCAGGGCACATAACGAGGTTGCAAACCAGGTCTCCAGTCTGGTCTGTGGCTGGAGGCAGGTGAAAAGCAACCATACATTGATGTCTCTCTCCTTCTCTGACTCTCTCTCTTTCCCTCTTTCTAAAAGTAATGAAATAAAATCTTTAAAAAAAAAAAAAAAAAAGGCATGTCCCCCATCCCCTATCCTCCCTATTCACTGGATAGTGCCCCAAACATCTTTTTTTTTTTTTTTTTAATTTCCTCCAATTTAAAAAATCCTCAAAAGGAAAGGTTTTGCTGATGTGAATGAGGTGAAACAAAAAATGGTAGAAGCATTAAGAGACATCAAAATCGATGAATTAAAAAAAAATGATTTGAGCAATGGAAAACATCTCAATAGATGTAGTGCATCAAATGGAGAGTATTTTGAAGGTGAATCAAGTTAAACATTTAAGAATAAATATGCAATTTTTTATAAATAAATTCCATTTTTGGGTCCTCCCTCATATATGTATAGTATACTTAAATATGAGGTCTGTCCTGAAAGTATTGGCTGGGCAAACTCTTAATTATATTGACATTGGCTTCATACTTTAGAGACAGAATATGTATACACATACATACACACATACATACATACATATATCAAATCAATTCTTGTATTACAAAATACCATTGAACTCTGATGCAAATGTAATCTTAATATTTCCAAATTACCTTCCTCTGATTATACTTTTATGGTCATAGTAAATTATGTGTCAAAAAAGAGATCCCTGGGTGACCCTAACCTAGTTACATGACCCCTTGGAAATGGAAGAGATGTTCTAGATGGTGGTAGAAGAGGAAGACAAAGATTCAAAGTATGAGAAGGATTCAAGATTCAGCACACTGCAGCTCACTTGTGCATGTAAGAAGGCACATGACAAGAAATGCAGGGGAAGGGGGTGGCCATTGCTGACAGCCAGCAAGAAAATGAATACAGTTCTACAAATGCAAGGAACTGAATTCTGAGAACAACGTGAATGAACTTGGGATTAGAGTCATCCCCAGAATCTGAGAGTAAGAGTTCACCCTGGTTGACACCTGACTTTGGCCTGTGAAATCATAAGCAGAAAGCCCTACCTGGACTTCTGGCCCCTGAGAAGTAAAGTCAATAAAGGATTTTGTTTTAAGCCACCACATTTGTGGTAACTAGTTACATAACAATAGAAAGCTGATATTGAGCTTTCTCAATTAAAGCTGAGTCTACCATATGCTCTGTATTAAGTTTTGAAAACTGTTGCTTCTTTGGAGATGTTTACGGCATAGTAAACAGGACAGATTCATGAGCACCAAACATAATTATTATGTATTACATGCAATGATAGAAAATACTACAGGAATGCAGATATATGGTAGTAAATTATACCAAGGGAAATCAGGAGAGTCCTTTTGGAGACCGTTTGTTGGATTCTATAATGCAAAAATAATATGTACCAGGAACAAACAATATTGTCAAGGCAAAAGAGACACACATTCTTCTTTTTTAAAGATTTTATTTATTATTTTTCAGAGAGAGGGGAAGGGAGAGAAGCAGAGAAGGAAAGAGACATCAATGTATGGTTGCCTTTTACCTGCCTCCAGCTTTGGACCTAGCTGGAGACCTGGCTTGCAACCTGGTTATGTGCCCTGGTTGGAAAATCGAACCAGTGACCTTTAAGTTCAGCCAGGGCTGTACTATATTTTAACAGAATAAAGAATAAAAACCAAATGATAATCTCAATAGATATAGGAAAGTAATTTTACAAAGTTGAACACACTTTCATGACAAAAGTACCCAGTGACCTAGGAATGGGAAGTGTTTCTAGGAAAACGCATAGCTAATATCATGATAGGGAAAGACTGAATGCTTTTTCCTCAGATCAGAAATGACAAGTACACCTACTCTTGCCACTTTTATTTAACATTGCACTGGAGGTCCTAGCATATACATATATTAAATATATACATGTATATATACTATACATAATATACAAGTATATAATATATATATGATTAACCTCTGCTGTACATTTGAAACTAATATAAAATAATACTGAATGTAAACTATAACTGAAAAATAAAAAAGAATTTTCATTCTCAGATGATAAGTAAGCCAAAAAAGAAAGAAAAAGGAATCTAGATTAAAAATTAGGTAGTAAAACTACTTCTAATCACAGATGATATATTTGTATATAGATAATCCTAAAGAGACTATGAAAAAGTACTAGAATTTGTTATTTTTCATTAATAAATCAGTTCAGCAAGGTTTCTGGATATAAGATCAATATATAAACTACAATAGCCATGGCTCAGTGGATAAGGCGCTGGCCTGCAAACCCAGAGGTTGCAGGTTCGATTGCCAGCCAGGACAACATAACTAGGTTGCAAACCAGGTCTCCAGCCAGGTCTGAGGCTGGAGGCAGGTGAAAAACAACCATACATTGATGTCTCTCTCCCTCTCTGCCTCTCTCTCTTCCCCTCTTTCTAAAAATAATAAAATAAAATCTTAAAAAAAAAGAAAAAATTTAAGAAAACAATTTTATGAACATAGCATCAGATAGTATAAACTATATGAACAAGTTAAAAGGCTGCAAAACTACACTAAAATCTATGAAACCGTTAAATAAAATTTAGAAAGCAATAAACAAATAGAAATACTTCCCATGTTCATAGATCAGAAAATGATATCTTAAAGATCACATTCTCCAAGTTGATCGACAAATTCAATACATTTTCATTTTTTGCAGAAACTGAGAAGCTGGTCTTACAATTCAATTGGAAATGCAAGGAACCCAGGTTTAATGGGTGAAAACACAATTTTTTTCTCTTTTTTTTACATAGAAACAATCACATTTTGGAGAATTCTCTGCTCTGACCCTCCTTCCATAGAAGGAGCCTTTAAGGTAGAGACTGACAGTTTTTCAAGGAGGAATAAATATAAATATGGTCATGCTTTCCCTCCCTTCTCTACTGAATACAAAGTATGTACAGATTTGGTTCAGGGGCAAAAAACAAGTACCTGGTGTAAAACAGAAATATTTTTGATTAGGGCACAGAAACCTCCGGATTGTGTTTACAAAACTCCTGCCCCATGAGGTCTTCCTGAGATGACTTGACATGCCCTTCTCAACATGGGAGAATTGAACATAGTATTTTGATTTTTAAAATGTCTCCTCGTGCTCAGTAGTTCAGCTTAGCAGTTCAGCTTAGCAGCCCACTGGGAGAAATGCAGGCTGCTGCCTCTGGATTTAATGGAGAGAAGTGAGCAATGCTCACTCAGAGAAGTGACCTGCACTTTGTCAGATGCCAGGCTCTGCACAGCCAGTGGGACGGCCAGCCAGTGTGCAGTGCCACAAGGTTTGCAGCTGGGAGAAAATCCTGGCAAGCTGGGGTTATGTCACAATCCAGAGAGGAGAGATGACTATGGAGATTCCCAGTGCTAAAGAGACATAATGGGAAAAAGTATTCTAATAGACACTGAGTTGGTACCATTCATTACAAGTCAGTTTCTGATGGCAGTATTTGTCTTTATGCCTGTAGTCCTGGTTGCTAAAGCCAGTTTTGACTTAGGTGTGGGTAATAGAAGCTGCAGTGACCACAAGAATAAACTTTGAGGGAGACAAATGTAGGTTTGGGTCCTAGCTCTGGAACATGAAAAGGCAAAGTAACATGGTCAAGGTCCCAGAGCTACTATGATCCACTTTCCTCAACTGCAAGATGCTGATAACAATAGAGATTTTTTTCATAGAATTGCTGTGGGGATTAAATCATCTAAAGCATGTATAGTACATTTTATCATAAGTGGCACATTACTATGAAATTTTATTAAAAATGATGTTGATTTTTACTTTATATCAATATTCTAAACAGCCTTCTTAGATTTCCAAACTCTTGAGCCAGTTCTCTTAACCAGATAAGAGACTGGGTTGGCAGAGCTGTAAATAATTGTCCTGGTCCTGGACTATGGTCCACATCCCAAGACCATTATTTTCATAAAAATTGATTTTTATGGAACATGGAGAATGAAAATATATGAGACTTTGATAATTACTAAACTCAAAGAACCCACAATCCTCAAGTAGGAAGGAGAATGAGAATAGTGTTCAGAACTATTCTGAAATATTAATCTTATAAGGAGATCATATGTCTGTGTGTGTATTTTTCAGAGGGTGATGATCTTTATGAAATACCAATGCATTGGTCATGATTACTTTATATTATTCATTTTTTTAAAGATAAGGAAGTAAGGCCAATGGGATTATGCTACTCATGGAACAGCAAATAGTTTCCAATAGTTTACCTTGAAGCAAGGTCTTCAACTTAATTGAGTTTTACTTGAGATGGTATAGGAGTAGGAAAAGCCTACTTGAACACTGATCATGGTAGCTTTCAAAGGAAACTAGAATCTTAAAATCCCATGGTGACAAGTAGAGGAAGACTAGGAAGAGCTCCTTTTTTTCATCTGCCCAATAAAGAAACTGTCCTTATTTTTTCACATCACTCTGTCAGTGTGCATAGAGTACAGCTGGGCAAAGTAATTCTGCAGAGAACTTGCCCTCTGCTTATTCCAAAGGAAGGTATAAATTGAGCTATTGGGAAAAAAATGAAGCTATCAGACTTAACTGTGACAGCTTTTTAATGAGGTTGTTTGTACTAGGGCAGCAGGTAACTTTGGTACTGAGTAAAGCCCAAGAGGAAAATGGTGGGAGATCAAGGGAGGAGAGGTGAAGCAGGAGCCTGGAGCTGGCAACTGGCCAGCAGACTACAGAAAAAAAGCTAAATTATGCATCTTATTGAGCACATTTATTAAAAGACCATTTCTAGGCAAGCATACAAAAAAAAAAAAATGTGGTTATCAGTTAAGCATCCTGCAGTTCTGAACAGATTTAATGCGTGATGATTTTCTCATAATGGGTTTGTGGTGTTTGCTGAGTTTCATTTCTTTATAACATTTTATGAATACCATGGACTTAATTTTGCCCTTCATCTGTGGCAACAAAGTCAAAGTGGATAAATGTAGAGTGAGGATGGCATAAGAATGGGAAGCATGTGTTTGTTTAAAAGATATTCTGCTGAAGTTTTTGATTGGTATTTGCCAACATATCGGCATCTCATTCTTTCCTATTCTTCATTATTGTATTTTAATAAATATTTGAACATCACTGTTGTACTGGGGTTTGAACACTAGATTCTGAAAGCACAAGGAAGGGTAAGATAAGATTTCTGACATCAGGAAGTATAGTTTTAGGAGGGAAAAGCTTGTGACGGCTGGGCTACATAGAGAGAAGTATCAAACAGTGTGCAGTGTACAGGGTGGAATTAGTCTACCTGGAAAGTGGTGGGAAGAGCAAAAGAGGTTTTCGGAAAGGAAATAGTGATGAGAGTGTCCCTGGTAGAGAAATAAAGTGAACAAAATCATTAGGCCAGTCATAGGCTACACTGGTGGTGAGGAGAAAGACAAGCAGCTCAGAATGACTGGAACACAAAGGAGGAAGTGGGGAGTGAATGCAGCCACAGTAAAGACTCGAATGAGGGGACAGAGGATGGATTGCTTCACACTCCATATTAAGGAGTTTGACATTTTTCAGGAAAATGGAAGACTGTTGAAATATTTTAAAGCAGGAGAACACCATATCCCTTGGTGCACTGAAAATACTAAGTTTGGAAATAATGTGAAGGATGAATTGAAATGTGAAATGAAGAGTAGAGCTATAAATTAGGTCTAGTTCCATAACCAAGATGAGAGATTATGTAGATCAAAGCATCAGCATTGTGGATAGAGAGGGAAAAATATGAGGTATTATAGACTGAAAGGCAATGGAATGTATAGTATTTGATGACATATTGCATGTAAGTGGTGTGTAAGGAGAAGTGAAGTCTCTAGCTTGTATAACAGGGTAGTATCCTCATGTTAAAAAGATTATGAACCTCCAAGATGGTGAAGCACAAAATACTAATTATTTTTAAAAGATTTTATTTATTATTATTTTTAGAGAGAGAGGGGAATGGAGAGAGGCAGAGAGGGAGAGAGACATCAATGTATGGTTGCTTTTCACCTGCCTCTAGCTACAGTGCTGGTTGGAGACCTGGCTTGCAACCTGGTTATGTGCCCTGGCTGGGAATCGACCAGCGACCTTTGGGTTCAGCACCTTATCCAGTGTGTCACCAGCCAGGACCACAATATACTAATTAAATATATATGTAAAAAATACACTAGAAGGAAGCATTGCAGATATTAACTGTAGTAATCAGTAAGTGATGCAATTACATGTTATTTTATTAGTTCCATTGGATTGTACAATATTTTACATATTAAAAAAAGTGAACATGAAATAATACAATAAATGACCTTTTAATACTTGTAAGTGGGATAAAAAGACATGCCTATAAAAATCTTTTTGAGTCTTGTCTTTACTAGTCTTATCAACTGAAAAAATAGAACTCTGTTCAAATGTGTTGAAATACACAGAAAAATTCAACAGCTGACTTTAATATGTTCTTATTTCAAAGGGGCAGTTATTCTTTTGCACCATTTTTTTGCAAACTTACATTGCCATCCAAGAGTCTTGGCTTTCATTTAGAAATTCAGCTTATGTTTTTTTGGTTATCCTTTAGTATTGTTTCCATCCATAAGGGAAGTAATTCATTCTCCAGTGGCTGTTTCAAATTTGAGTTACTTAAAACTTGAATCAGGACTGAACATTTGGCTGGATCATGCTATTGTATTCCCTCTTAAAGCTGCAATCCTTTTTAAGTTTGATACCATTATTTTTAATTTAGGAAAGGTTGGGCCTACCCTATTCTTTACTTCTCCTGGAAAGTAAACAGAAGAAGCACTCCTGGACTTAAATTCTCATTCAAAGGATTTAAATATGACCTGCAAACCACAAAGTGGCCCTTCCCTTCTTAGCTCCTTTTTCTAGTACCATAGTTTCTTTTATCCTTGGCTCAATGCCTATTTCAATGTTGGGATTCCTGAATCCTCTTGGGACTCAGAGATTGTAGAAAATGATCATGCTCTAGTAGCAAGTAGACAGATGAAACCACTTACTTACACATTTGGCAGGAGGAATTAGAAGGGAAGATGCATTTTGAGAATGCATTTGACCCAGGGGGATCATAATGATGAGCCATAGCTGGCAATGGATGGCTTCAGGATGAGCCATCCATCTCTGTAGAAGGCATTTCGATGTGGTGAGGACAGTAGCTAAGAGACCAATTGAACTTTTGAAACAGTGAACAGCAGGCATCTGGGCCTTCTAGGCTACGTTCTTATTTCATAATTGCCCATCCAAGATTAAAGTGCAGGATACATATATTATTATATTTCAAAGAGTAGGTGGAAACTTAGGCCAGAAAAATTTCTGAGTTGTGTGAGAAAATGAGCAGAGGAAACAGAGTGAAAACCATCCCTTTATCTCTCTCACTCAGACAGCACACTCCATAGCATTCTGAGGATCATGAGATTCTTCTTTGAGTATAATTGTGGTGAACTTATATATGAGTTGATGTCTTGACTTCTCCAAAGTGTAGATCAAGAAAATAAGGTCTTTGGCATAAAGGAGAAATTGCCTACATGACAAAAGCAGGACATAATTTAGGTTTGAAAAGCTTGGCTTTGAATTTTGTCTCCACCATTACTTAGCTGTGTAGTTCTAGCCAAATCACTTATCCTGACTGGCACTATAATATAGGAGTTGAGCAAAAAAGGAAAAAGGACTCATGGACATGGACAACAGTGTGGTGATTGCTTGGGAGGGGGTATAAGGGGAATAAATGGGAATGGAAAAAATACAATAAAGATTAAATAAAAAATATAGGGATATCACCCTGGCTGGTGGCTCAGTGGATAAGGCACTGGCCTGGGAACCCAAAGGTTGCTGGTTCGATTCCCCAGTCAGGGCACAGAACCAGATTGCAAGCCAGGTCTCCAGCCAGGTCCATAGCTAGAGCAGGTAAAAGGCAACCATACATTATGTTTCTCTCCCTTTCTTCCTCCCTTCCTGCCCTCCTCTCTAAAAATAACGAATAAACTCTTTAAAGGAAAAAAATTAAAAATATAAGGATAGAATAGAGACAATGTCTTCATGAAGTTTAAATATAGTATTTAAACATATGTTACAATTGGAGATAATATTTCATACCTTAGGAATTAAGATATAACACAGTTAAGTGAATCTTGTTACGTCTATGCCTATAATGTCATAAAGAAACAACTGTGATCTTAAACTCAGTAAACTCCAATTTTTCAACTTCAACTAACCAGAGCCTATATTTTTCTATTTTCTACATAGGACTTGTTATTGATATTTTAACAGAGGCTTGGGCTATTACCATGCTTCAGTGTGTTTCTCAGAGGTGTCTAACCTCGGACTAGTTATCAGCATGGATTGTGGTGGTTTCTTATGTGGCTGAAACAAAACACCCCTCTGGGTTGTCCCTACGATAAACACATTGCCCATTCAAAGCAGTCTCAATGTTTCCATGGATGTCACCTCAAGGCATTTCCCTTAAAACTTTTCCAGGCCAGGCAGAATTTGTTTCAAAGATGTGGAAATGGTAAGTTAGAGAGTGCTCAGCTCTTGTCTAGCTGTGGGGAGCATTGTTGTGTAAGGGTAAAAAGCTGAAAAGTTTTCTTGCTTACTTAGCTTAATTCCACCGAGTCACAGTAAGGAAAATGTGGAAGATAGTTGTCTCCGTGGATGGAGAAAACATCTGTTTAAATGTAAAACATTTGGGTTGTGTAAAGAAATAATTATAAGCATATCAAAGAATACATTAAGAATTGCTGAATTTGCAAGGGCAAAGTTTAAAATCTGCACGCTGGAGGACAAAGGATATCTCTTGACTTGGCCATCATTTTTATAGCATTTCCTTTATTTCTTGATGATTGATTAGGGCAATTCCCCAGTCCCCGTATTTTTTGCTATTCCTAACAGCACATCTCATATTTGCCAACTTGCATCTCTACAAACTGTTGTAAGCCTGTACCTCTAGCCACAACATTCCTGTGAATAACTCCCTCTAGTATTCTTAAAAGAGCTTGTGCATAATAAATAGCATGTGATTTCTATTAAATAGTCTTAGGAGATTGTGGATCAGTATGTACATAAACTCCTACTAATCCTTTCACTGCATGATTGTAGTGGTGTTTGAGAAAAGGGAAGACTTTTCCCTTCTGTTTTAGAAAACACAAAAGGCTAAAGCCCAAGATTCTGGCACCAGGGGAAGGGAATGTTTCACAATTTTGTTCTAGTTTACTCATGTTATGACTCTACTCATGAAGACTTACCTAAACTCTAGCAGCTTCTATGACTTTAGACCTTAATGAAGCACATTATCCAGCTTTGAAAAGACTGGGTCCTCAAGTTTCTACTAGTCTATTCCATTTCCCTAGGTTAGAGCATTTCTCTTTCCTTCACTCAGTAAATCATGTCTCTGTAATATTGGTTTATCACTCTGGCAGTTCCTAACAGGAAATCTGATGTACCTCAAATTGGGTCCTTTGGTGCAATTGTACTAAAGGGGCCATCTACAAAGGTGGGGACAGAGTATAGGGAAGCAATACAGCATAAAGGAGTACTCAGGAAAGGGTAGCAGGACAATACACATACTACCTGTGAAAGGGCAATTATTATCTGAGAGAGAGAGAGAGAGAGAGACACTCTATGCAAAGGTCCAATGGGAGTATATACAGAAGATAAAGGAGCCAGGGTAACATGTGCATTAAATTTACTCTCCTTTCTCTTTTCCTCCAACCCTTATAGGTGCCACCCATCAGTAGAACCACCCAAGAAACCAGTGGCAGGTGAGCCTGTCCATGCAGCCCACATAGGCCCTCTTCTCAGGGCAGAGCAAGCTGGAGGGTAGAGCTGAAGGGGCAAACTGAAATTAATCAGCAGGAGAATATAGTTTGATTTTTGCAGCTTGATTTGGGTAAGATAATCTCTTATAGTCAAAAGGAAAGAGTTTTTCAAAAAGAGCTCTTAGTCCTTGTCCAATGGCAGTGTGCTAGTTACACTTAGAGATATTCTCCCCAGCCCTGTCTCAGCAGAACTCTGCCCTGCTCTGTGTTCTGGGAGACCAACTTCTGCTGAGTGGGTGTTTTAGGGTTCCAACTTCTGGCTTTGGATTAAGGTTTGGCCATGGGAAGCTCTGGCTATGGATATACATTTGTTTGTTTGTTTCTACAAACTAGTAAATTCCAAGAGGTTAAGGATTGTGTTTCTTTAATAAAGTACAGCATAATCAGGCTGTCTATGTTACAGTGAATAAGAACTAAATTATTGATTGGCTGGAGGTTCATAAATCTGTCTGAACTTGCATTCCAAAACAAATTCCAGGGTCAATTATTAATGTTGCTGTGGGGAGGGATTTATTTTCCACTGTATTCATTCATTCAACAATTAATTAATTGATGTGTTCACCCACTCTGTGCCATTCCTGGTACTAGGAAAATTGTAGGTGCAGTGGAGGATGAGCCAAAAAGAGCCCTTGGCTTGAAGGCACTCAGAGAATAACATGGCATTGAGAGCTGGGGCTTCCAACCCTAGTGTGTGAGCCTGATTCAAAGCCTGGTTTATTATATATATATATATATATATATATATATATATATATATATATATTATATATATATAATGACATATATATATATGTCACATAAAATTATATATAGTTTTCTGCTTTTTCATTACCCATTATTTCTCAGCTTAGCATCAGCTTCTTTCCCATTTTCCAGAAACTATTAATATAATGAGTGACCCATTAATTGGCAAACTGATGGCATATGTATACTACTTAACCAATTTAGTCTGCTTATTTATGTTTCTTTGGCTTCCTGGACACTCTTTTCCATTCATAACCACTGATTTTTCTGTTTAATTTGTCATACTTCCTCCTTTAATAACTTACTGTAAGTTTTTTTGAAGTCCATTCTGGGTCCTATATTGTTCCAAATCTTTTCTGTTTCCCTAAGGTACATTATTAAGCCAAAGGTTACAACTCTTTAACTTATGACTTACAAATCCACATCGCGTGGTCAAACCCAAATTTTTCCTGAGCCCCACAAACTCACACATCCAACTATCTTTGTCTATTGAATGAATTTTTTTTTTTTTTTTAACTGGAGTATAGCATACTTTACAAATATTTGGAATAAAAACCAAACAACTTGGATTGGCCAAAAAGTTTTTGGTGTATTTTTTCTGTAAGATGACTTTATTAGCACTTAGTTTTCTTTAGCTTCATTTGAAACAATTTTGTTCAATTGTATTGTGACAGCCATCATATCAGCATGCATTTAAAAAACATCAAAATTGGTAAATTTATGTGTAGTCATTTTAATATTGGATATGGGAGAGTCTGCTCTCACAGCCCACAGCAAGTTACAACCATAGTGACTATATTTCACACTGGGTGTTCTCATTGCTATTGTCTAATTTTTGAAAATTTGCACAGTCTTCCATTTGATTCCTCCTAACACTCACTGTATTGCCACTGAAGTGATCTTCAAGTCCATGTGATCATGTAATTTTCCATCTTCAAAGACTATCATTGACTGTTGACTCACAGCTGCCTGCAAATTTACACTCCATCTTAAGGCTATAAGAACCCTGGCACGCTGTTCCTTCTTAGTGCTTTTATTCGTCTAAGAAAATGCTCAATTGTTCTTCAGTGGACAGATGTATTGCCAAATTTTGGTGAAAACTTTTAGACTACTCCAGAAGTGGTTGTTTTGAATTCTTCCACAAATTTCTTTATAGTGTTAATTTGAAATTCCCAGGGTGTAATTTGTTGATTTTCATTTTTTGAATTGCCAATTTATCTGAACCTAGCACAATACCTGGTACACCAAAGAGGCTCAGGATGCAGCTGAATAATAAACTGGATGAATGAAAAATAGTGAAATGCAAGGGCTGGTAGGAAGCTTCTTCTCCTATGCCAGTTTTATGGGCTGATGGGTTCAGTATATGACATTCCCTAGCTTCAGTTACTCTGACTGAAAACAAGGATTTATAAGGAAACAGCACTCTTCTTGGCAGGAGCAAGAGGCAAGAAAGCAGTGGCATTTATCAGGGAGGTGGCATAGTGTAGTAAATTCATGTGTCAGGGGAGATTTGTGCCCCATAAGGCAGTCAAGGGTAGTTTAGTCAATAATCTTAGAATGAGGGTCAATGCCCACTGAGAGCCTCAGTCCCCTTTGACCAGTTGGACTGCTGCTCATCTTCATCTTATTTCTGATTTAGTTAAATGTTAAAAACCATTAATTTAGGTAATTGTTTCACAATATATGTAAATGAAACAATCATGCTGTATGCCTTACATTTGTACAGTGATAGATGTCATTTATTTCTCAGTAAAACGGGAAACAAGATAAAGCAAAAATGGACACCTATTTAGCAATCACTTGACACTGCTTTATATTTATAATAACAATGGAAGGCAGTTGATCTAAGTTAGAAACTACCATCTCTTTGTGATTTCCTGGTTTGTTTTCCTAAGACATGCCATTAAGAACAAAGGTATTCCTGTGCACACAAAGACAGAACATTCCAGGCTAACTAGGTCGTTTGGGATGGATGACAAATGATTGTAAACAAAGATGGTTTCCTCCATTGGAACCTTGACCCATGAAGGCCAAGAAGTATACTGTTTATTTAAATAAAATTCATTTTGCTGTCATATTAGCTATGCTTGAAAGTTTTATATCCAGCAGAGATTTTCAGGGACATGCTATTCCTGGAACAGTGAACATGTTAATGCAGGCAGATATTATAACTGTAGAACTGACTTTAACCAACATAGAAAATTTAGTACAAAAAAGGGCAGGAGGAAAAATGGGAGAAAAGAAGAAAAAAGAGAAAAAGAAGAGAGAAATAGGGAGAGAGGATGAGAGGAAGAGCAAAAGAGATTTTCACACTGATTTAAAAAATAGTTTTAAGATGTCAATCTTTATGAAGGATTGCATTATTATTATTATTATTAATTTTGGCCAGATCTCCATTCCTTGTCCTATAGGAGGATTATACATCCACACCCTTGCAAGAACTGTGAAAGGTCTCAGGTTTTGCTCAGCTTACAATCTAACCATTTCCCTGTCACCCTTTCATGGATACTGGCAGAAAATGTGACTTTTGAGTCAGAGACAGAGGACTAAGTTTACCCACAGCATACCAGGCAACATGAGCTTCAGGTTTACATCAGTTTTGCTTCTCAACCCCTCTGTCTTTGGAAAACAAACCAGGAAATCACAAAGAGAAGGTAGTTTGTAACTTAGATCAACTGCCTTTCATTATTATTATAAATATAAAGCGTTGTCAAGTGATTGCTAAATAGGTGTCTGTTTTTGCTTTATCTTGTTTTCCGTTTGACAGAAGCAACAAGGAGGTGGTCCTACTAAATGATGCTCACACAGCGGGTTCATATTCTAGATGAGAAAGCCTAAAATTAGTGAACCCCAATTATACATAGGACTACTAGTGGATTCGCCCTATTTTTTGCCCAGAGAAAGGCATCTTTACTACAAATCTTCCCACAATCCTGGATGGAGACAAAGACACTGCCTATCTTCCCAGAATGTTGACTACAAATATTCTAGAAAAACCAACTCCTTACCTACACAAGTTTTCATAATTGTTTTATCCCAAGCTTTAAAGCCTCAGAATGGTAAAACTTTGTGTAAACAGTAATGTTTTAATGCACATTAATAAAAGGGTAATGTATATTGTACCATCTTTTTTAGTTTAGTAATGCATACTTTCCTATGCATTATTGTGCTTAATCATGTGTAGGGTCAATGACAATAAAGCTAAATCCATTTTAGATTTGTAGGTAATGATCCATGTTGGTAGGAAGGGGGTCTACCATTATTATGACAATATTATAAATTAAATGGTGCAGCTGGCAATGAAGGTTGTAGTTGTAATAAAGTGTGTGTGTGTGTGTGTGTGTGTGTATGTGTGTGCCCACAGGCACACGAGTCACTGTTTCTTACCAGGCCATTGTAAAACAATGTTATAAATTATCCACATGCAAGCTTTCTGGCATTATCCCTAATCAGCATTATTAAAACTGGATCCTAGTAGGATATGGATAAGGGTATAACATGGAATAGAAAATAGAGGTGCTGGATTTAAAAACACAAATACGAAACATCAGAAATGTAATATAGGATTAAAATACTAAAATCCTATCTTCACAGTTGACATCCTAGGGAGGACTGTTGCATGCTGGAGCCATTTCATAGACATGCTACTAAGCAGCTCATAGTTATTCCTTTTCCTTGCAATAGAATTGAAATCAATCATGAACTGATGTGCATGCTGTCAGTGTTGGAAGGGCTCTAAAGACTTATATCCCAGTGATTCAAACAGTAGTGCATGCCACTGGGATCAACTGAGAATCACTGGAATCAATAAAATGCAGAAGCCTAGGCTCTTATTCATCAAGGATCTGTTTTCTTAATCTAATAATTCTGATGCAAACCTGCCCCAGAACCATTGTTTCAACTTAATTTTGCAGATGAAGGCAACTTTTACCTATAAAATCTCTAGTCATTATTTGTTCCTGCTTGTTTCTATTGCTACTACCCTAATTCCAGTTGATGTTACCTCAGTAGCTAAAACAGTGCCTGGAAGTAGATGTTACTGAATGAATATTTGTTAAATTAATGTTCGTCTTTTGCTTTGAGATCATTTTCAATGTTGATAATGATTCTACACCTTCAACCTATCTATAGAATTCTGTTGATTAACACTGCTTTAAAAAGTAAAAGAAAATTCTGGCTGGTGTGACTTAGTGGATTGAGCACCGGCCTGCCAACCCAAGAGCTGCTGGTTTGATTCCCAGTCAGGGCACATACCCTGGTTGCAAGCCAGGTCCCCAGCTGGAGGCAGGTGAAAGACAGACATACATTGATGTTTCTTTCCCTTTCTTCCTCCCTTCCTTCCCCCCCTCTCTAAAATAATGAATAAAATCTTAAAAAATAAAAAGTAAAAGCAAATCTTGAGTGAGGAAGGCATTGTTTACCCATTTAGTAGATGAGAAATCAGGATAGGAGAGGTGAATGATCATCACTTTTTTTTTTTTTTTTTTAACAGAACACAGTAAAAGAGACATTGCTTAAATTAAAAAAATATTATGTTCATGGAAACATTAATTCATGAGTACTTTGGATACACCACAACTATTATGCAACATGAATATTATGTAATAGAGAATAGAAGATAGAGGAACTGGGAGGTAGTATATTGATTAAGCAGGCAGAAATTGGACATAGACTCTGCTGGGTTCTAATCCCTCCTCTACCATGTGTGACCTTTAATTGTATGACCTTGATATGTTTATTATTCTCTCTAAATCATGTTTCTCTTAACCATAACATGACAATAGTGATATTTTCATGGTTATTATCAGAATCAAAGGAAGATTAAGTGTAAGTGCTTAATAGATCATCTGAAAAATAATAAAGAGTCAATACATTTTACTTGTTAATCTTATCATTATCATCATCATTGTCATTAACACAGAAATATTTTATGAGATCCGATTTTCCTAAGTTTAAGGTCAAAGAAGGACACTGGTTTCTTCATAGATTCTAAGCTCTTATAAGGAGTTATAATTTTAATACAAAATTAGGGAGAAATGAATTTTCTAAGTGTATATACGGCACAGGATAGGATGACAAGTTCAAGTTGCCTGAACCTCTTTAAATAAGTGGCCTCCTTTCTGCTGAGGTAGGTTCTAATATGTTTAGACTTGGTTCTTCTGGCTAGGGATATCTGGAAGGAATGATAAAATACTGGAGTTGCTTGTAAATCCACACATTTAACTATACGTCCATTTTTGAAAGTATAAAAGTATGATCATTTATGCACACAATTCAGATTCTTTGAGGTGAAAATCAAGATATATCTCTTTTGCATATGAGTATAATTGCATGCAATGCAGAATAGGATTTAAGAAAATTCTACATTCATAAGTTCTTATTACATTAGCCTTGTGGAAACTTGAATTATTTCTTTTGCCCTTCCCTGTTGTAGTGAGCCATTTCATTGTCACAAACCCACAAATGAAGAAACAGCAGTAGGATCGTTAACTGGTCTACTGAAGTTTTAAATGGGCATTGCCACTGTGCATAAAACTTCATTGGTGTTAGGAGGGCTTCACCATTTATCTAGAGCAACGTATGGCTGAGGCAGATAGGGCCTTAGTGGCTGCTATGTGGGGAGATGCTGTCAGGAAGATTCAGGGCTCAGGAAAAGAAATATCCCTTTGTGGTCACATGACTGTAAACCTCAGTTCTCCTCTACAGAGGCTATTCTAAAGGACCCCAAAACATGATGGCCAATTACATGAATAGTAATTTATACTTGGAAAACATGTTGCTTCAAAACTATGGACGTATTCTACCTACATGTAACTGGAACAATAGCAAATATCAATACAATTTAACAATGTTCTGGGGACTATGGAAAATTCTTTACAGGAATTATTTTATTTAGTCTTTATGGCAATATATGAGGTAGATAGTGATAATGTTACCATTTAACAGATAAGATTATTGAGGCAGAGGGAGATTAAGCAATTAAGCAATTGGCTAAAGGTCATCCACCTAATAAAAGACAGTGTTAGAACTCTATACAGTGTTTTCACTCATATTAACTGTATATTTATAAAATATCTATAATTTTTGGTACTTAAAATATTGTGTTTATCAGGATAGGTTAGGCTATGCTTTGATAATAAATCCCCTAATCTCAGTGATTTATCAGTCATTTATGGTTTATGTGTCAGCCACATTATAAGTCAGGTGGCCCTCCCTGACTGTTCCTCTTAAATTATGGTTCAGGGTGTGAATTCCTTCTGTCCTACAACTTCATTATGAATCTTTGCTTTTAGTGCAGATATGAGAAGAGTACTATGAGGAGCACATACCAACTTGTAATTACCTTTTTCACTCATATTCCTATCAGTGAAATTTTAGATACACAGTAACTTCAAGAAGTCTGGGAAATATAGTTTTGTTGTGTCATGAGAAAGAGGAGATACTGTGATAAATGCATGACATGTTTCTCCATAAGTATCAGATCACACCACTCTCATACTTCTTTAACTTGTTTTCTTCAAGCCTGTCTCTTGGCCTAGGAAAAAACTATAAAATAATGTGACTTTTGAAGGTACTATATTACCAAATTTTTAAATCAATAGATTCTTAAATTATGTTGGGAACATAAATGGATATACCAATTTGCGCACATAAATAGTCATACCTTGGAGATATTGTGGGTTCTGTTCCAGACCACCAAATAATGTGAATTTTGCAATAAAATGAGTCACACAAATTTTTGGTTTCAGTGCTTATAAAAAAACACTGAAAAAGCACTTAATAGACTACTATACTGTAGTCTATTAAGTATCCAATAGCATTATGTCTAAAAAGACAGTGCCCATAACTTACTTTAAAATACTTTATTGCTAATAATTACTAACCATCATCTGAGCCTATGGAGAGTCATGATCATTTTGCTGGTGGAGGGTCTTACCTGCAATTTGTAAAAAATGCATTGACTTCCAAGTTTAAGAACATGAGGGATGATGAAGCAAGGTAGGCCTGTAATAGAAGGCCATAGATTCTCAATAGCATCATACGTGTTCTGTCCTGAAAGTATCGAGCCAATGTCAATGTAATTAAAACAATTTGCTCAGCACCCAGCTATACTTTTGGGACAAACCTCATATATATATTAAAACTGTGCATATTTTAAATATGCAAATTTGAAATCCTTTAATTACCTAAAGTCTTGGTTAAGAAAGAAGTGGCTTGGTTGTAGTTACTAACTTCTACTTCACTACCTGTGAGTGTGTGTCTCCCTCTCACAAGTGTAGTTAATGGAAGCTGGCAAGTGTACTTTATTTTCATCTATCCAAGATAATTTTCTCTTTTATTAAGGTAGTGTGGTTATTAGAGCCGGGAGGAATGGAAGATAAGCTATTTATGAATAAATCTTTTTCTTTAACTATCCCTCCACCCCACGTGCATTCTAAACAAGGCAGAAGTTACCATTTTTTACTTTGCATCGCCGGGGTCCCATTCATCCTTCTCTCAGAGCACTGCATGGCTTCTGTAGAGATGATGAATGCATTAAGCATGAAAGAAGAACTAAATATTTAAGTACACGGTAGGTGGCTGTATGTTTAAGTGTGGATGACACTATTAGATTCATAGAATTAATAGTCACCAGTTTACCTATGATGGTTGAAGTCATGTGGGAGTGAACCCAGGCAGAAAAATGTATGTCTGGATATAACAAATTCTGGAAGAAGTCAGGATGGTCTAGATTCCACTGAACAGGAAACAGTGGAAAAGAAGTAGAGCTGTATAAAAATGACAGTTTGAGGAAAGAATAACTTGTTAATGTAAAGCAGAATGACAAAAACCAAGACAGCTGTTTAAATTAAAAAGAACAAAATCTATGTCTGTATTGAGGAAAAGCAATCTTAGAAAATTAGTTAATTTTTTTTTTCCTGAACAGTAATATTGAACCATTGAGACAGAGTTGACGAATTCTCCTTTCTTTGGAAACCTGTCTTCCTTTAAAAAGTAACAATTTAGAGTCTTTCCTTACTTGGAATTCACCTTGTTGCTTTTCATTATAACTTTTTTTTCTCCCATGTTGCTTAGAAATGCAGACTCTTGAGTGTATCGGCCTTTGCATAGTTGAGCTTATTTTTCAATTTACATAAATAAATAACCTGCCAAAACTAATTACTTCTCTTCAAAAATCTAAATACATTATTTCTCCTCTTTTTCCAGCCTGCCTTGTTTTAATTATTTTCACATCAGTTGTCATTTTAGAAGCTGGTTTAGACTAAAAAGGGATAATCGGATGTGTCTCACTGTTTTAATTTGGCTAATTAAGATTGCACTTTTGTCTGGGCGTCTGGAGGCATTCACTTACAGCCTGTTCAGAGTTTAGGGGGTAGAGGGGGAGTGCAATTAAGAAAAAATAGTCATATATTTATATTTAGATATTAAATGTAACCTATTATTTACACTTACTCCCCTTGGCTCCCCAATCTCATTTATTCTCCAGTGCCCAAAGAACCTTACAAGCAAATCAGGTGAGGCAGGTCATTATTCCAGAATAAAGAACAGGTTCAAATATTGCACCTGAGATTTCTACATTCTCTTCATGTTTTTGGATCGAGGAAATTGGGAACACAGCACATGAATGCTCCTGGAAAGCAGATGGTTAGCTGACTAACCACACAATTCATGGGGTGTAATTGTCTGGTTGTGAAAAAAATATACGGCAGCAGCTGGAAAGTGTAGAAAGGAAGAGCAGGTGGGAAAATGGTCTCCTTTGCATCTATAATCCAGTTACTGCATCTGAAGTGCTTGAATATGTGTTCTTCAGAGTAGATAGTGCCAACTTGGATTTATATAGCATACTAGCTTCAGGTTTTTTTCATACTTTGTCTCATTTACCTTTATATATGATTCTGTAAAAATAATTGATCACCTTAGAATTCTTTTTACCAATGGGGCAACTAAAATAGGGTGAAATTATTACTGACCCCAAACCATGCAGTTAATTAGACCTTATGTTTTATCTGTGAAACTGAGCTATGCCTTGCATTTTTTAATGATCCAAAGAGATAGACATCTGCTTCCAATGGTGCTATTATATATAAATATATATTATATAAATTATATTAATAAATATTATATAACACACATATATAATATATATAATATATATATGCAAATATATATTTATATATAGTTGACAATCTTGGTATTTATATTCAAATTAAAGTGATCTCTGGTAGTATATCAAATAAGAAATAATGATAGTGTTTATTGAGTGACTACCACATGACATGCCCTTTTCTTGGTGCTTTATTGTATCATAGATAATCATATATAATATATATATACATACACACACACATGTATATATGCATACTTGTATATCTTTTTACATAAACATACCTATATACATTTTATGTATATATATATATGCGTATATACATGCATACATGTGCATATGTACTTTTTTCCTTAAGAGCAATGGAGGGGACACATTATTTCTGAATGAAAGACTTAAGAAGAAGTTATATTTAGCCTGGCTTTCTGAATTAACACAAGAAAAGTCTACTAATTAGGTGGTTTCTTTAATTATAACAATAGTTTCTATACTAGTCCACCATAATTGTCAATTTACATAGTCGTCTGACATTCAGTTTATGAAACAGAGTATTTGAATTAATTTAATATGTTTTTGTCTTTGATGCCTTATTTTTTTATTTTATATTTACCAAACTGATCTCTTATACATTCTTTTTAGGCACATCAAATGCAAATTTAAAAAATTATAGTTCATATTCAATATTATATTAATTTAAAGTCTATAGCCAAGTGGTTTTACATTTATATAATTCATGAAGTGATCTCCCCCAATAAATCTAGTAACCAGCTAATACTATATAGTTATAATATTATTTACTGTATGTCCTGTGCGGTACTTTATATCCCTATTCTTTAACTGCCAATCTGTACTTTGTAACCCCTTCACCTTTTTCGCCTATACTATCAACCCTCCTTCCCTCTGGAAATCATTAGTGTGTTCTCTGCACCTATGAGTCTGTTTCTGTTTTGTTTGTTCAATTATTTTGATGTTTAGTTTACACATATATGTGAAATCATATGGTATTGGTCTTTTATGGAACATTCTTTACATTAGGCAATTCTTGATTCTGGTTGGCAATTTTGGCACTTAGGTTCAAATTAAAGTGATTGATAGTATATCAAATAAATAATAATAAATAATAATAATAGTGTTTATTGAGTGACTTCCACATGATAGGCCCTAGTGCTGGTGCTTTGTAGTTTTTTAAATCTCACTTAAACCTCAGATAAATGTATAAAGGAATATTATTGTTACCCTCATATTTTTATACATGAGCTCTGTAAAGTTCATAGGAGTTACATGACTTGACAAGCCTCACATGTTAATGAAAATGTACAGCCAGAATCTGAACCCACACTGTCAGAAGCTGAAGCCCTTGCCCTGAACCACGCTGCCTTCCATATGCTGTGGTGCCCAGGATCCCAGGATGGAACCTGAATTCATCACTTTCGATTTGAGGCTTAGAGAGGAATTAGAACCGACTGGCGCACTCTTCCTTGAAAAGTTAGTCTCAGTGAAATTCCTGTTTGTAGCTTTTCTAAATTTACTCAGAAGAGGATGTTGTCTGACCATTTTTCTTACCCATACATTTTAAAAGTGTCCTTCCCCTTATCTCTTCATAGATGTGATGGCTTCACATTGCAGAGTGTTATCTGAACTGTGAATGCCAGAGTTAAGCATTGTTTTGGTTTTGTTGTTTAAAGGTAAAATGGTGAGTTTCATACAGATATAAAAAAAGAAAGATTTTATTTAAACCATTATTAATGAGGGAATCAGGGAGATGTTCAAAAAAGTCAAAGATGCACAAGATTATATGAAGTTAAACGATGTTGAAATAAGTTTACAAATAGAAGACACTGGCTAATTCCACAAGGAGGATAAAAAGGGAAGTTAGCTGAATTTCCTACCAGACAGAATTGATTTGCATTTCTATAGACAAAGTTTATTATTTTGTGTTGCTATCTATTATCTACAGTTGATAGGGTTGTAAAACATTTCAAAGACAGTGAAAAGCTTAAATCAGATAATCAAGAAAGGTGTGACTCTAAACCATTCAGTTTTCTTACTCTGGATGAGGCTAAATATCAAGACCCCTGAGTCTGTTCACATGCAAATGACAGAGAAATCACTGGTACAAATCTCATCCGACAGAGACTTCTGCCTAAGCCATTCTTTTTTTACTTATTGTATAATAAACAGTTTCAAATGCATGGCAAGATTTATCAGTTGTGCAATCAGTTATTTCTGAAAATAATCATATGAAAAGAAAATTGTAAGGATTTGTAGGGAGTAAGTCCACAGGAGAAAAAAACAGATACAATGGGATTGCTGGAAAGGAAGAAAATTTTCATAGAAATTGAAGATTAGTATAAAAACTGCAAGAGAAAGAAATATGTCAACATGTAATTTGAATGAGAGATGTCTGCTTACAGGAGATCTTTTGAGAATCTTTATTCAAGAAAAAACAAAGTTCAACTTTACCTTTTTTTTTTTGGTACACTGTTACTTGTAGGTCATTAGAGAATGTCTGTCAAGTAGGAGAGTCAAGTGGGTATGAGGCAGGATGTGGGGTCATGCATTGATGGTGCCTCCAAAATATGAAATTAATAGATGACACCCTTAGTGGTATTTACAACATGACATTAGTAAATACAAAACAGTGACTCCTGTGCTATATTTTCTGAATGTGGCACATGGTGCAGAAAAAGTGACAAAGCTTGAAATCTGGAGTATTTGTTTATTGGCAGCTCCACAAAAAGGAGTCAGTTTTAATATGCAGAAAGGTCAGGACAAGGATGACTCTGTCTAAGAATCTCACATGGATCAAATTTGATTTTATGGACCTGTCACTCTGTTGACAGAATGGTCAAGTCTCACTCATGGACACAGAATCAATTTTCTAGAGGAGTGAGACAGAATTCTGGCTGCATAGCTCTTCTTATTAATAAGAAAGTGAATATCTTTCTTTTATGAATATGAATACAATAGTAAGATATATAGACAAATATAACTTACAAGCAATAGTGCTAGAAAATATTTATTAGTAATCCATTTAAAGTAGCTGCTAATAAATATATTGGTTTTTAAACCCACGCTGAAAAGCAATATACATTTGCTATTTAAATGAGGTTTACAGCAGCAATTAATTTTTTAGTGCCAAAGCATGGCAAATTGGCTTTGTTTTTGAGATATTACTTTCACTGAGACTGATGGGATAAACAGTAGCAAAGAAGCCTTTCTGTGCGAGGGGACACACCAAGTCTCTTTTCTGGTGCAGTTCGGGTGAAGGAGAAATGACTTTTGACCACTTCCTTCCACTTTACTCCTCCACAATTATTGTGTGGGGTAACCTTTAGAAATAGAAATTGTATATTATGAGTATGCTTCCAGAACCTTCTCCTCTTCTCTGGAGACAGTGGTAAAAGGAAAACAAAATAATCTGTCTCTTTGCCCTCAAGGGTGTAAATATTTCAGCAATTCTCTAGTTTGCTAGCATCACCTTAGTTAAAAAGTGAAAGCACTTACACTGCTTTATTTCTCTCTATGGTTTCCAGTGGGAAGCAGCATTATTTTCTTATTACTGCTGTCTCCAGATTGCTTCTTACCTTCACAGGTGCCCACTTCACGGTCTCCTTCAGTGTCTAAATGTGTCCTAGAGGCATCTCATCCACTCCACTCTGTATTTGTTCTGCCAAGAGAAGAGAGGAACTGGGGAGGAGATGGAAAAATGGAAATTTTCAGACTTGGCCATAGAGGTACAGCAAGATCAAGTTGGCAAAATGGGGCAGTCTCCAATAGAAGCATTTAGCAGTATATTCTGTCTTGGGTTTTTGTAACAAATAGACTTTTTCTCCTTTCACTAGCGATGCAGGTCACTTTTGAGTCACAACCAAAATCTGTTTTGCTTACTTCAGTTTTTAAAAAATGGATTTTATTGTACTTGTCCTGTTTGAAGATGTATTGTTATTGTTCAAAGCTTTTAGACTATGCACAGAGAAAGGTTTGCAAAATGAAATTGTAGCTCTTTTGTAGATATTCAATCTTTGGGATTTCATACTGGCTTTTAGAAATCTGGTTATTGACTAGCCTTCTAAGGTAAAATATTCACCTGAAGTCACTGACTAAACACAATTCTCACAACATAAGCAAGGCTTTGCAACATGAGTAATATCTCACTAAACACAATTCAACCAGAATACCGAGACTATTAAAGTTTTGTAAAATCCCTAGTAATGTTAAAATCTTCCTTAAAGTTTATATCATCTTTGGTTTGTGCGATAAAGATTTCTAGAGATTATCTAGAATAATATCAGCTCTCGAAAGTGTTACTTAATAGTCACAACATTTCTATTACAATTACTCTAGTTTTTTTCCTTAAAAGATATTTTAACCTCTTTGCATGAGCAAGCTGAAGGTAAAATGACACTTTAATAAACAGAAAACTTCTTGAGGTATTTAAGAAAATATTCAAGTCAAAACATGAAATATGGGACCCTCTCTTTATCTATGTCTTCCCTCATGCTAATAATGCATTGTAATAAGGAAATAGTATTGGGTTTGGGAAGACGTGGGAAGGAATTCTTGGCTTCACATCTTTTATCAATAAAATTACAGGAACTTGAACTGAATTGACTATATGACTTCATTTTTTAAAATGCTTTCTTTTGCATAAAATGGGAAGAAGTGTGTAGTTTTTCATGTCTTTGAGGTTGGTAGAGGTAAACCGATAGTGTCTATGAGCTCCATACCCAGGAGGGAGGAAATATACAATACAAGCCCAGCCAGCCTGAGCCACATGAAGACAGGAGTATAGTATTATCTAAATATTACATAAGAAATCCTCCATGAAAAGATCCAATGAGTGCATTCTCAGCCTAAAGTTGTAAACCCGTTGGATATTTGAAGACCAGTTGACTGAATGTTGAAAATTCTAAAGAATATCAAGGTCTGGGGAGTGGTCCTGATGATAGAAAGTGATGAGATGAGAATTGTGTGAGCCAAAGCTCACAATTTCTCCTCATTGAAAACAAATTTGTGTGAGTCGTGGAGGTGGGGATTTGGTTGTTAGTGGGTAAGGACCTAAACAGAGAGCTTTCTCTCTTTGAGGGTCCTGTGGTGGGTGCTGCTGCCTTCCCAGCAGCCATGCCCCTTCATCTTTGCCAACACGATTTCACTGTTGAAGGAACTGGAGAAGTAATCAGATTGCAGACACTTGATGCTTCACCTTTCTCACTTTCTGAACAGTTGCACCTAGAGCTGGATACGTGACACTGTCGTGATGAGTGAGACCTAATCCTGCATGTATTTTTTAAAAAATTTCTAATTAAAAAAAAAGTTTTATTTTTTAAGAGAGAGGGGAAGGGAGAAAGGCAGAGAGGGAGAGAGACACCAATGTATGTTTGCCTTTCACCTGCCTCCTGCTACAGACCTGGCTGGAGACCTGGCTTGCAACCTGGTTATGTGCCCTGGCTGGGAATTGAACCAGCCACCTTTGGGTTCAGAGGCTGGCACTTATCCACTGAGCTGCCAGCCAGGACATTAATCCTGCATCTGTTTGAAGGGTCATGGTGAAGGATTTTGGTTTTTGGATAGAAGGTTTAGAGGCTGGCTCTGCCCCTTTCCCCTTTTCTCCTGTCTTGAACAGTGATGCAATTTTTGGAGTTGTGCTATTTAATGCCTTCAGAATGGTGATGTTGAAAAACAGTCCCTAGAAGACAACAGGGGAATAAGAAATAGTCTTAGTCCTGCATGGTTTCACAGACCTACCAAAACTATACCAGCAACTGCCTACTCATTGGCTGATGCTATTTGAGGACAAAATATTGCTACTACTACTACAACTACTACTACTACTAATTTATATATTTAAAGCCCTATTAGTTAGGTTTTCTATTATGTGTACATAAAAGTAATCCTAAATTATATAAGTTCTCTAATGTCTTTCTGAGTTTTAATAAAAACAACATAAAGATACTTTATAATTAGATGAAAATTCATAAACTCTACTTATATTAAAGAACTCATTGGATCATCACCATGGACCTCAGGGATAAGTTATGCTGTCCATTTTTAAAATAAAAAATAGAAAATGTGAAAGATTTAGAAAATTTCTCAAGTGTTCCCAAACTAACAGTGCCAGAGGTGGACTGCAACCTGGTTTTTTGGATTTTAAGACCAGTCTTCTTCCTCTGATAGTCTATTGAGTGTGATAATGTGTTCTTACCATTATTGGAATTTCATGGTAAAAAAGAGAAAACAATCCTACATCTAACTCTGCCTTGATTTTTATTCATCTGTGTACATTGTTAGTTACACATGTGGGGAGTGAAAGGCTACTTTCAGCTTTCTGAATGCCTGTCCATGAAATATATCGAAGGAAAATAAAATTCTACTTTTCTAGGTTAAAAACAATATTTTAAGAAAGGGATATTTTTGTCTTGTACATGTTCAAATCAAAGGACCAAAAGGGAAGAATGAAGTGCAGCAGAACAATACAAAAGATTGAGAAAAACCTGTTTTCTTTTCTTAAAAGGCTATGCACTAACATAAGCAGTACAGGCTCCATTAACAAAATAACATATTTATATCATAAAGATAGTGGAATACACCTGTTGAGCAACAACAAAGGCTTGAGGAAAGACATCCTAGGAACTCTGCAGTGCAGAGCAAACCCATTTAAAATTGGAAACAACTTAAATCTGAACTAGAATGTTAAATCAGTTATGATAGGTTGAAAATTAATAAAAAATATTGATGGTTACTTACTCTATGCAAGGCAGTGTGTCAAGATTTGGTAGTAATTAAGGTAGAAGTGCTCATTGTAGTTTCCAGTTCATGAATTTTGTGCTATTAGATGTATTGTCTCTGCATCGTAGCATTTTATCTTATTAGATGCAGACATATTTAGGGTTATTGTAATTTATTAGCCCTTTTGTCATTTTACATGTCCCTCTTTATCTTATTCCCCATCTTGAAATCTATTTTATTTGATAATAATATAACCACACTAGTTTTCCTATGATTACTGTTTTCAGGGATATCTTTGCTCTATTCTTTTATTTTTATGTTATTTAGATTTTTATATATAAAGTGCATTTTCTATAGATATCATAGGGCTAGGTCTTGAATTTTATTGACAAATCCTAACAATTTCTGACTTAATGGGGATGTTATTTATATTTAATGTAATCGTTGATTTCTTAATTGAAACACAGCATCTGCTAATTGTTACCAATTTTTCTTTTGATTTTTTGATCAGCTGTTTCTTTTCCCAGATTTAGTTTGTTGTTGGAAAATTTTTAATCATCCATATTATTTGTATATGAAGTTCTCTACCTCCTAATGTTACTGTAGGTAGTTAGCTAATTTAATAAGAAAGGAAAGTGAAGGGAAATAAACATTGACTTTAATAACCCGGGGAGCATGAGCCCATTTGCTTTACCAGGAAGCCACAGCCTCACACACCAGGGGAGCACAGCACTTCTCTGCCCAGGGGATTAACACTCCTGCCTTCGCCACTCTGGCTGGGGACACAGAGGGGAGGTACATGACCATAGAGGCCTGTCATCCTAACTAGGGGGTGTGGACCCATCCAAAGCCTGCAAACACTGGGAAATTGATTAGTTATTTTGCAAAAGCACCTGGTTCATCCTAAAGCCAAAGTAATATAATCCCAAGAGCAATACACTATCTCTATCTCATCTCCACCTCCACCTCTGTCTCCACCATCTCCATCATCTCCATCACCTGTCTCTCTTACCCAGTGATGTGTTTGTCTATCCGTTCATGTACCCTCTGGCCTGGGAGCTGGTCTAGCAGCTACTGCAGCCTGTGGCAGGCTGTGTGGGCTCTGCAGGACTGAGCTTTACTACGAAGCAGGAACTGTGGACCTTGGTGTTTGTTTTAACCTTGCAGAGGACACAGTTGGACTTTCTCCATGGTAGGATGGAGGGAGATGTCATATTGGAAACCCAGGGGCAGACTTCCACCTGAATAAATCTTGCCTCATCAGTCTTTTGTGTGTGGGTGCTTGGAGGCTTCCCCTGTGATCCCACGGAGGAGCTGATTTCCACCAACACTATCGTTTTATTGATGACTGCTCTACAGCAGTGGGGATGATTTTGCCTCGCAGCGGATATTAGGCAATGTCTGCAGACATTTTAGGTTGTTCAAGGTGGGAGGGTGGGGAGCTGCTACTGCCATGTAGATGGTAGGGGCCAGGGCCGATGCTGAGAATCCAGCAACACACTGGCAGGACCTCTGCCACTAGGAATTATCCCCCCACGCCCAATGGCAGTTCCGCCAAGGCTGAGAAACCCTGCTGAGAGTACTCGGTCTAAGGCGATAAAAGCCTATTTAGAGTCAACATTGTGCCACTTTACACTTCCAGCTTCATACCTGGTGCTTCACGTTTCCTGCAGAACACATTTTCTCTGACTGCTGTTAAATCTGCTCCTTATCTTCAGTTTTTTTTTTTTTTTGCAGTTGGACAAATTAGGTTTAAGATATTATATTCATGTCATTAATGCATTTATTTTCCAAAATTTGATATATAAGGATTGTTCTTCATTATGGTTTTGTCAGTTTTTATTTGTATTTTAAACAGTTTAGTTTGTTTCTGTTTTATGTTGTGCATAAAAATTTACACAGGTATTTCTCTTCCTCTGTGTTAAACATTTGATAATGGAATGTTCCTTCATTTCCTTTAAATACTTTTTTTGAAAATCTACTTTGATATTAGAATTATGATTTTTTTCTCTTTCATAGATTTACACATGGCTTATTTTTGAAAATCTTCCTTGTGACTTTCATCTCTTTGGTCTTTCTCTCTCCATTACTAATGACTTTTTTCAAACCTTTTCTTCAAGTATAAGCTGCATTACATTTAGGTGAAATTTTAATATATGATTGACACTATTTTTTCCTTTTATTCTTAAATTTCTTTTTTTTTTCTTTTAATTTTATTGTTGTTGTATTACATCCATCCCTTTTTTTCTCTCCTCTGTCCCCTATTCTTAAATTTCTTGAATTCTGATTAGTTCAACTTATAAATAAAACTTGAAGTCATCTTAGGAACATCAGCTCATGTAGTATCTATTATCACAGGGTTTTTTAAAAAGTACATTATACTATGAGCTGACTTTAATAATAAATATTTTTTATTAGTAGTAATAATTTCTTCTCCCTTCTATCAATCCCTCTTTTCCCTCTTTATTATTATTTAGTAATTATTTTCAAGCATTTTTTCTTTATAAAAACACATTTCCAATGAGACTTCCAATGATCATGATGTTCTTTTATGGCAGGGATTCTAATAGACACATCAAGAATATTAGCAGACTCAAGTGTTGAGGATTCTGGTATACATCCTTTAAGAATTCAGTGTCTCCTCTGGTTGACAACAAAATCTGCTTCTATTTCATATTTTCTGAGAAAATTAAGCATCTGTCAAATGAATTAGCTTTCTCCATGTCATAGTTCCCTAGAGTCATATCCTCATCATGTACAACCAGTATCACATGGGATCAGTGATTTTTAAGCCAGGAGGAAAAGAATAATATTCTAGTCTAAATTTCTCATTGTACAGGATAATGAACTGAAACCCACCTTGATTACTTGACTTGTTTCACCTGATACACTGACTCATGATGAAGACTAGATAAATGTTAGTCATGTTTTTTCCTTTTCTCCAGAAGTTTGTCAAAAGGATAGTATTTATCAGGTAACTAGTTGCATGCATATATATATATATGCATATATATATATATATATATATATATATATATATATATATATATATCCTCCTGTTCAACAAGGAGCTTGTGAGCATGAACGTGCAGGGAGATTATGAGCCAAGCGATGCTCCCAGCTTGGCTCAGTTGATCAACATCAACTCTCTGAGGCTGAAGGAACATCATCGCCTCCAGAGCAAGGTCACTGGCAAATAGACCAGCTGACAATGAGGGCAGGGCCTCCTCATTTTGTCTGGTTTTGAGAAGGCCAATTATTACACTCCTTCAAAAATTTTAAATTATATATAAGCTATTTCTATTTTATGTAAACTATACCAGAGCAATTAAAAAAATGAGAAACTATTTTTTTTTTTTTTTGGTAATGGTAGTATAATCTGTGTTTCAGTTGGCCTTTTCTAGAAATAAAAGCCTAAGCCAAAACTTGGGTGCTAATCCTTTATTGGGTTTATAATACCAGGGACAGAATGGTAAAGGGAAAAGGAAGGAGAAATGGGAGAGGAAGAAAGTTCAAAGTGGCATACTACTAAACTTGTCACACTTATCAACAAAACCCCAAACAGCACTGCTGGTTGCTTGATTGCAATGGATGTCCCTAGACAGACTGGGTGAAACTATTATGTCTGGGAGCAGTCCTTCAAGGGCAGAAAGAACAATTTATTTATCTTCTCAGCCCTTTCCAGCTCCTGTCTCTCATGAATTAAAGTCCTCTTTGTGGGGCTTTATATTCTCCATACTTGTGGCTGCTTCCGGCATCTGCTGGGGTTTTCAGAGCTTCTGTGAGTCTGTCCAGATCGGTTCTGAGTGCTGGAGCTCCTGTGATGAGGGCATGTCAACCAAACACAGTCTTCTCTCCTAGAAGAAAGCAGACAACTCATGTTTGTAGGAGAGGAGGCAACTGCCATGGAAGCCAAGGCTTTATGGACTTGGGTGATTGGCTTGTTGTTGGCTCTTAGGCAGTTTTTGTGGCCATAAAGCTCCAAGAGGAGCAACTGAAGTGCCATTTAGTACAAAGGGACTTTGATGGCAGTTTTTAAAATGTCTGCATGTTCTTTGACACACCTTCCATCCAGGCGCTGGGCTTTCTGGCACCTGCCTTGAATTGATTGGTGGAGAAATGAGAGAAGTTTGTGACTTGTTTGGTACGGTGTGGTAAAAGTGGAGCTGCATTACTTTCAGGGATAAGTCATAAAAGAAAAAGCAGCATCTTCTACTACTCTGGTGGAAGCCCCTGGCCATATAAGAAAACCCTCTATTGTTGAGACTGTTACAATGGAGAGACCACGTGTGGGTACATCAGTCCATGATGTCAACCAAGACATCAGACATTGACTGAAACCCTTTTGGAACCTCCTGCCAGCTGATGCTACAGGAAGCAAAGGAATTGCCTAACCAAGTACTGCCTAGACTTTCAACTTATAGAATGCTTGTTTGTTTTTCCCGCTATGTTTGTCATGGGCTATTTTTCCTCATTAATAACTGAAATAGATGAGTTTATCTCAGGAAAAATGGCTATACTGGTAACATTACATGAAAAAGACTCATAAGATTAATTGATAGATGTTGAGAAAATATTTAATAAAATACAGTATTCAGTACTGATAAAAAAAAGCGTAACAGACAAGCTAAAAATAGAAGGGAATATTAATACAAAAAATATGGCAAACATTAGGGAAATATTTTATATCCATGGTATACTAAAATACCTCTCCAGGAAGGTCTAACTGTTTGTGTTCACCCCAAATTCATGTGTTGAAAACAGATGGTTACTAGACTTACTATGGTGATCACTTTGTAAGTAATACTCATATATATGTTGAATCACTGTGTTGTACACCTGAAACTAACATAATACCATGTCAATTATAATTAAAATAAATTAATTAAAAAAGTTAAATGCCCAAGGTGATGGTAATTAGGTCATGAGGGTGGAGCCCTCTTGGATGAAATTAGTGCTCTTACAAAAGAGGCACCAGAGAGCTACCTCACCCCTTTCACCTCTGAAGGGTACAATGGGGAGGCCTGCAATGTGGAAGAGGGCCCTGTTGGGTCAGGCCCACACCCTGCTCTTGAACTCCTAGCTCCCAGTACTGTGAAAAGTAAATGTTTATTGTTTCTAAGCCACTCAGTCCTTAGGACTTTGTTATGTCACTCTGAATAGACCAAGACAATCCCAATGAATAACAAAATACAAATAACTTCATAGACAAATGAGTAAATTTGAAAAGATGCTCAACCTCATTAATAACTATATAATTGCAGACTTAAAGTCTGATAATTTCCTGTATTTTACCTGTATCATATTTGAAAATTTTAAGTTATTGGTGATATTCAGTTCTCATAAGGACTTAGGTAGGCAGATACTTTCAATTTTCTTTTGTGGCAGAAATGTGAACTATACTGTTATTTTGAAAAGTGATTTAAGACAAAATTTTTTTTTTTTTTTAGGGAAAAGGGATGCCATTACCCTTTCATGTAACAACTCTACTTCTAGCAATTTGTCCTGCAGAGAAAAAAAGTGTATATCTATGTAATTGTGTGTGTGTGTGTGTGCACACCCACATCAAAGAACATTCATGGCAAGCATTTTTTAACACGATGAGAAACACAAGAAAGACCTAAGTAATATTTATTAACAGAGGAATAGTTACATGGGTTATGTTATTGTGGAATACTATACAAAGGTGTAAGGCAGAAAGGCAGATGAAAGGCATTTAACATACAGTGTTAAATAAAATGTAAGTAGAACAATAGGTATGTCCATTAAAGTCATCCCACATATATGTATATATATGATATTTGTAAAGATGCAGTGGTTACCTTATAGGAAACACTCCAGATTCTTTTTTTCTTTTTAAGATTTTATTCATTATTTTTAGAGAGAAGGTCAGGAAGGGAGGAAGAAAGGGAGAGAAGCATCAATGTATGGTTGCCTTTCACCTGCCTTCAGCTACAGACCTGGCTGGAGACCTGGCTTGAGACCTGGTTATGTGCCCTGGCTGGGAATTGAACCAGTGACCTTTGGGTTCCCAGGCCAGCGCCTATCCACTGAGCCACCACCAGGGCTATGCATTAAAATATTTACTGCATAATTTAAAATTTAGCAATTCAACCAACCAAACACACAAAAAATGAAAAATGCCAGAAGTTTGTGATGCAAATATCTAAGTTGGTAATTACATTGACAGTCCAACATTCAGGTCTTTGGCTCCACACTGCTATGGACTCTTACTGAGATACATGCATTTTTTCCTGTTGCTTTTAGTGGAATGGGAGACTGAGCACATTTGTATTATTATACTTCATAGTTTCTCAGACAAAACAATGTTCAAGACCCTTCCATTTTATAGAGAACAGGAATATTGTTTTTCTGTTACTGCACTTCCTCCTGCTGCTCCTGGGCCTTGGGAGGGGTAAAATTTGTTGTTTTCATTTTATGTCAGATAATGTTTCTATCATGTTGCTTCTTTTCCCCCTGCCTTTGGTCTACTTTCACAGCCCACTCTGATCCTGCAGAATAACCACAGTGAGTGTTTTAACTGTGTCTACTTCAAAAGCAGACCTGGTTGTGAAGATCTGAGCTGTCAGAATCAGGTTGCCATTGGAAGCGTTGATTTGCCTGCCTTAATTTCCTTTTATGATGTGATTAAGAATGACATGATTTTCATGCCGTAATTGTAGTTCTTCTGTGCCGATAATGTTCTTTTACATCGTATCAACAAAACGGATGTGTCCCCACCCCTCGAAGTTTCTTTCTTCTCATACTTCCATAGTCTCACACTACGTGTGCTCCTTTTATTAACACTTCTGATTCTCACCTGAGTGCTTGGATAATACACTGCTCAAGTGAAGAGCCTGGACACATTCACCAATCAAAGGACCATCATCACTGTTTTTTTAATCTATTAATTTAACAAATGTGTACTTTGTATTCTATCTATTTTAAGTGACCCATTCACAAATTCCCCACCACTATTTCAATGCCACCTGTTTTCTTCCTCCCTCCTAACTAAGCATCCATCTGCAGTTCTGTTATCCTGTTTCCTATTGGACACATGCTGCTCTAGACTCTGCATCCAGCTAAGATTAATTATGGTGCTCAGACCCTCTCTCTGTGCTGTGGATGCTTCAATGATTTCACGGGTGTTCCATCTGCTTTCAACAAGGTGCATGTTTTCATCTTGTCTCTCTTCTAGAAGTTCTGCCTCTTTGATCCCCACCCCACCTCCCTGTTTTCATAAAGAGTGATGATAATAAACAACGAGACCCAGTAAAATGTTTCCCTTTCCACTCTGCATGTCTTCTTGTGCACCCTCTTTGTGAAATACAGTTTATGGGTATAATAAGGTCTTAGTCTTGGTAACTTTTCAATAGCCCTGAGCTCTACAAAATAACTGACGTAGCATCTCTCTTGCACTTGGAGTAAGACCGTTATTGCCCAATACTAGTGACCATCTTTGTTTTTGCTAATGAGAATACAAAGCAGGAAAAAGCTCAGATATACTTTAGAATGATCCTTCATACCTGCAAAACCTCATAATGCTCAACTCCTTATCAAACTGTTTATCATGGAAAATACACATTCAAGTACAAATCCAAAAGGATGTCATCCCCTGTGGCTTGCATAATGGCCTTCAAACATATCCATTGCCATTAATTCAAGGAATCTAACCAGAGGGACTTTGCAGTTGTGTTAAGGTTCTTGGGGTGGGAAGATTATTTTATATTATCTAGATTAGCCCAATGTAATAAAATGGCCCTTATATGTGAAAGAGGGAGGTAGAATCATCAGTGTCTCAGTATTTGCTGTGAGAAAGACATTACTGACCATTGTCAACTTTGAAGGTGGAGGAAGGGGCAATAGCAGAAGGTTGAAGGCAGCCTGTAGAAACCAGGGAAGGTAAGGGTAGGGATTTCCGCCTAAAGTCTCCAGAAGGACCACACTTTGGCCAACACCTTGAGTTAGCCCAGGAAAACCAGTTTTGGAATTCTGACATCCAGGACTCTAAGATAATAAATGTGTGTCCTGTTAAGCCACCGAGTTTGTGGTCATTTCTTTCAGCAGCAATAAGAAATGAACATACTGCCAAAAAGGCGGTTTCAGTAAGTGATTTGCTGGAGCAGTAGAAACTATAGCCAAGATCCTATAGGGTAATAGACTCCAATTTCTTCCCGCTTTCACCTGCCCAAATGAGGTTCATTTTTATTTCAACAACACAAGTGTTCATCCCCTGTCTTCCCCTTTAGGCTGATCTTGAAGTTAATTATCTTCAGCTACTCACCATCTCCACCCATGTTGGCTACAATGACTTACTCATATAATAACAGGAAAATCCCTAAGCTTTACTTTTCTCTTTCTTTAGTAAACTGAAATTGGTGAACCTTGGGGCCTTTCTTTTTATTGGAGCAATAAATTCTTCCATTGAGATGAAGACCTATTTTTTACAGCCAGTTCCTTAGTTAATGATAGAACAACCTACCACAAAGCCAGTTGGGGCTAAGTTGCCAGAAGTACATCTGCATTTTCAAGTAAAAAGAATTCTACTAAATACACGATCACTATAAGAAGAAATATCTTCACTGTCCATTAAAACAAGGATATTCTAGAAATAAGACACTAAGTACTCTTTACATATATCATTGTTTTTCCAGCATGGCAGTTTTATAATTTTCTCATGTCCTTCCAGACCAGGTCTCTATTCTAATATCCTGTGTCATTGTTTGTTAAGCTATTTAAGTTACCTCAATGCCATATGAAATAGAAAGCATGCCATTGACCTTCTGTCTTCTATTTAAAAAAATACAGAATAAATGACTTGCTGCTGTGTTGTTTCTATCCTTGAGTCTGACACTAAGTTGTTGCATGCTGTGGGTGGTGGGGCATATTTACATTCCAAACCATAGCTTAATGACAGAAATGACTTTCTTTCTTATTTCATTTCAAACTCTAAATTCAGTTAGTCATTCACCTGTCAATTAAAGGTTAATTGAAAGTTAATTGAGTAACCACTGAACAAGAATATGCTAGGATATATGGTAATTCATTTTTTTAGAAAAAGTATGTCTACGGTCCCTGCCTTCAAAGAGCTTACTTGTACCTTTTGAGTATATTGGACAGTTAATTACCATTTTGCAATATAATGACCACATGAAAAACAATTATGAAGCATGTTTTCCTTACCTAATTGGTTTGCTAATCTCTGATTAAAATGTATATAATATGTTCCCTAAAGTTTTGATTTGGGGGTTTTGACAATTTTCCTTTGATACTTTAATTATAGTATTTATACAAATATTTATATCTGCTTAGTCCCAATATAGTTTGTGTGAAACCTTCACTTGGATCACCCCAGGCAACTTCATTCCAAAGTGTTTACAGCCCAATTCACAACCTTCTCATTAAGGCCAGTTCTTTCTATTAACTCTCCTCTTTTTATTAGTTAATGATGCTATTCCTTCCTAAGCATTTAAGCTTAGAAAAATCAGCTTTACTATAATGCTACTCTAGCCTTTTCCTTTGGGACCATCCAATAAAATGTAAGATGCACATTTCAATTTGAATGTCATAGCAACAAATGACATTTTAACATAAGTATGTTCTATGGCTCACACTGTAATTTTATTAGCTAAATCTGGCAACTGTAGGCTGGTGGTTCTCAAGCTTCAGTTTGCATCAAAATTACTTGGATGGACTGTTAAGAAACAAACAGCTGGGCCCTATCCCCTGGATTTTCTGATTCAGTAGATCTGGGTGGATTCTAATTCTACCAAGTTATTTGTTTGCATGTCTAGCAAATTCCCAATTAATGCTGAAGAGACCAGCACCTTGAGAATCACTGATTTAGTTTAATTCCTCTGATTATTAGCTATGGTTTCTCAATCCTGGTTGCATATTAGAATCAAGTGGGGAGCCTTTAAAAAATCCTAACACATAAATTCTATGTCAGATGCTCCATCTGCTTGAATTGATTTAGGGTGTGACCCAGGTTTGGCATTGTTAAAAAGCTTCCAAGGTCATTTGAACAAGCAGGGAAGTTTATCTTTACTAAGTGTTCCCACTCTGCTTCTGCTAATTCTCTTCTCAAAGTTACATGTAATTCAAGCCCCTATGACTTCCTGCCTTAAGTGCCTTCCCAACCTATTCTCTGATTCTCATGCCTTCACTATATCTAATTCATCTTTCACATAACTGTAATTCTTCTCAAGCCTATCTCTGATTGCATGATTATCTTTTTAAGAATCTCCAACTTTGCCCTTTGACAAATTAATAAATATACATACATATATATATATTTCTAATTTGGTATTTAAGATGCTGCACAACTTGCTTTTACTCTACTTTGAAAGCATTTTAAAACTTGCTTCTCCATACTTAATTGACACCCCAGAGAAACCAAGCTACGCTCATTTCCTTGTCCCCTTGTCTTACAAGTATGTCTCTTACTGTCTTTCCTCAGTGATCTTGTATTTGTCTTCATCTCTCCCCACAGGTAAATCACATATCAGCAGTCCTTTCTTTTTTCCTTTTATTTGCATATCTGGAGATGCTCTTTCCTGAGAGTCCCCCTCTTTTAACAATCCTAAAATACTGGCAGCAACTGGGATCCTTCATTCATTCACTCAAGAGGTTCACATGCAAGCAATATTTATAGAGTGCTCTTCTGGGGTACTGAGCTATTTCAGTGAACAGGGATTACCTGCTCTCAAGTACTTACATTCTTGTGGGAGAGACAGATAATCAACAACTAAATATATGTTAGCTGGTGAAAAGTAATAATAAAAACAAAGGAGAGGAAGACGACTGAGAGATGGGGGCAGTGTGGAGGTGTTTTGAATAAAGTGTTTCAGTCTGGAGATGCTTCTCTCATAACTGACGTTTTATGGGGGTCCGAGGAAGTGAGGGAATGGGTCACACAGCTGTCTAGGTGAAAGCTTCAAGCACCGAATTCTTGAAGAATGAACACTTGGAGTAGCAACAAGGTCACTGTGAAAACTCTGGGGTTCATTCCCAATGAAATGTGAAACCATTGAGGTGCTGGGCAACAGGAAGTGATACCATTTGATCTACATTCTGAAAGAACATCTGGGCTGCTCTGTGCAGAAGAGAAGGTGGGAGCAAGGGTGGAAGCAGAGAGAGCAGATATGAAGCTAGGACAGTAAATAGTCCAGGTGCTCAGGAGAAAGTGGTGTCAGTAGGCAGGACAGTCAAGAGGGAGAGTTGGCTTTGTTGGAAAGATAGTGAATACGGGGTAAAACTGTTGAGTTGAAAATGCCTGGTCTGTTGAGTTGAAAACCTGTGATTTGGTTGTTTGAGTATTTATTTGATTTGTTTGATATTTCTACCCATTCATTCAATCATTCTTAAAGAAAGTGTTACAGCTTCAGTAGATATACATGTGTTTGTGTTTTTACGTGATATGTAAGTACATTGTCTTTTCTTAAAGGTAATAAAACAAAATGCCAGAGTCCCTTTCCCTGAAAGATTGGTTCTTTGAACACTTTGAAGAGTGAACTATGAGGAAGGAAAGCAGATTCCACTTAGGAAGCATTTCTGGTAAATTGCCTACTGGAAATCTCAGTAAAAAGTGACTTGAATAATTAGTTGTGGTTTATTTTTTTCAATCTAAATACTAATTTGTGTACTCTTTAAAAATCCCTACATATTATATAGTAAAACTATATACTAGGTTCCTCTGTATTTAAAGTTATATAAATCATGAAATTTTCTGCATGTTTTACTAATTTATACTATATGATATGTATCCATGTTTCTAGGTATATTTGTTTTATGCCTTTTCTTACATAACATATTGCTATATAAATATACCACAATTCACTCATTTTTTTTCTTTTTGCAATTAGCTTATTTTATAATTTTTGGATATTCAAAGAACACCTTTTACCCCTTTGCTTAAGTTTTTCTATGTAGAAATATGATTGCATTTTAGAATTATAAAATAAAACTCAAAAGTGGTTAAACCAACTGTTACCCTCTTTGGCACTTTATGAGAGGGCTTGAGTTTTGTTTTAATCTAATCCCTATGATTCCTAGTTGTAGTAAGCAGAATATGGACACCCCTCCCCCAGATGCCTACCTCCTAATTACCAGAACCAGTGAATATGTTAAATGGTGTAGCAAAGAGGAGTAAAAGTAATGGGTGAAATGATAAGCATCAGCTGACATTATCCAATGGATCCAATGTAACCAAAGTGTTTTTGACAGTGTAAGAAGGAGGCAGAAGAGGACTGGAAAGATGGCTGTGGAGAGGCCCTTTGTGATATTGCTGGCTTTGAAGATGATGACAGGAGACCAGTCAAGAAAGCGGGTGACCTTTCAAAGCTAAGGTAAGGACAGCTTCCAGGAAGGATTGTGTCCTGCCACCACCTTGATCTTGCTGGACCCAGTGAGGTTACTGTCAGACTTCCTGAACTGTAAGGTAAGAACTTTGTGTTATTTTAAGCTACTAAGTTTATGGTGATTATTAAATGAACCCATAGAATGGGTTAGTGAAGGTAAATTCCTTTTCAGATATGTATTGGGCATACATGGTTTTATTTTCCATGTATTACCTTCACTTACCCACCATTTGTTCTTCTTTCAAAGTGGTTGTCTTTTTTTAACTTGATATACAACAATTTTAAAAAGTATTATCAGGTAGGGAGTGTTTGTCAATTTATATGCATTATGTTTTAGGGTGCTTCTTAGGTTGTTTTTTTTAATTTTTAAAAATTTAATAAATAAGACTATTGAAATATTAAGTTGCAGTTTTAACAATTGATTGCCAATTTTATAAAGTTAAAAGTTAAAAAAACTGAGTTGCCTCTTGGACTTGAAAGTTAGTGCAAATATATCATCAGTTTGATCAATCTGTCTAAAATGTATGTTTAATATCATATAAAGTAGGGATTTGATATATTTACCCCACGCATATTGATAGCCACATGTCCCAGCATGTTGTTGAATTAATCCATCCTTCCTCACTTATCTGTATTGGCATTTCTAGATTGTAAGTACATTGAGGGGACTGGTCTTTATGTACATTTTATTCACTGCTGTATCTCTAGCACTGAGAACAATGGGTGCAACTCAATCGTTTTCTTGTGAAATATTTTCCATATGAATTTCCCTATATTTCTTCCTTTAAAATCCTAGTGTCATTCATGCTAATCAATTCATTATTTTCTGAATTGTTAATTCAGAATTTCCCCTGACTTTGTTCATGTGTTTATGTCTTTTTTCACATACATATAACTTTTCAATAATATTTAATGCTCAAGCAAAACCTAACATTCTTCATGAATTTAATTTAATTAGTCCAAACCATAGTAGGTTCATATTTCTATACCCCAACTCACCCTCATCCCTAATTATAATATTGTCACTTTTACCTTTTACATTCATAACCTATCAACCAGAGAAAAGGACATAGAAAGTATACGAAAGTAAAAGTTTAGTTTAAATCTCATTTTATCATTTTCTTTCTGCCTAATTAAGCAATTTACTTTTTTAAAATTTGTATTAATCTGTCAAAGCTTTTAGAACTGTTGAGAAAATGCGATAAAATGTGTATAAGACTTAACACAATGACATACAACGACACTTGTTTAATGTTAATTTCACTTCTTTATAAAATGAAAATTCCTGTGTCCAAGGTCACTTTTGGTGGATAAAAGGGAAAGAATTATTGTGCTCTAGGGGAAAATGTGGGTTATAGACACATTTGTTCTGGTTACAGTTTTGGTTTCACCACCTTATGTGTTGGTCAAGGCATGCTAACTTTCTGAACTTCAGTTTTATCTCTTATGCAATGGTGACAATCATATCAACCTTTCAAAAATTTGAGGTAATATTTATAAAGTCACTACTACTTGGTAGGATATTTGGTAAAATGTATATTCTTCCTTTGCTGTTTTAAGAAACCAAGACTTATCATCTTTATAAAGGGGGAAGGAGGAGGTGGAAATTGGTTGAAAAAAGGTGACAGGATTAGCCAAAGGACCTATATGCATGACCCTTGGACATGGCAATGGTGTGGGGACTGCTGGGAGTATCAGGAGAAAACTTGAGGGGGGCAAATAAGGAAAAATCAGGACAATATCATAAACAATAATATATTTTAAAAAAACCGTTCAATTACTGAACGTAATTCAATTTATATATGATAGATGCTCAAAAGATGTTTGATTCATGATTATTTAAGAAGTAGATAAGGAAAACAAAATATACCTTAAAGAAGATGAAAAGAAGATGATGACTGTAAGGTTCTATGTTCTTCCTAATACTAATACTTTATTTTTATTTTTAAAATTTTAATTAAATTTATTGGGGTGACATTGGTTAATAAAATTATATAGGTTTCAGGTATATAATTCTATAACATATCATCTGTATGTTGTATTGTGTGTTCACCACCCCAACTCAAGTCTCCTTCCCTCACCATTTATCCCTCCCCTTAACTCTCTGCCGCAAAAAATTAAAAATGGAACTGCCTTAAAAACTGCTAGTTTATTGTTTATATAAAAGTTAATTTAAGATATCTGGGAATGAACAATGTGATATATGTTTGTATTGCCGATTAACAACCCTAATTTATAGCCTATGGTATGTTCAGTTGGTGTTTACAATATTTATTTGAAAATCCACACTTCAGATGTGGTTAAATAGCGTATCATAGGAAGCACCCCTGTCATAAATCAACACCTTCAGAGGTGGTAATTTAGCACTCTCGTATGGAAATTTGCAAGAGAGGTTGTTTATTATTAACATAGGACTGTTAGAAATAATTTTCCATGGGGAAATAGAGGTGTTAAACACAGGTGGTTACTTAGGATATTTGTAAATCTCTTATGGCAATTGTATGAATAAGATGCAAGAATTTCTCAAGCTGGACAGTAGAGTAACATCAGTGTAGCTTTTGGGGTCCTTTGACTCCCCAATTTATGGAGAACTGTCACCCAGCTTACTAAAGACTGACTGTGTTGACTTCTCATGAAGTCTGCCTCCTGAGAGCCTTTCAAGGGCTTAATCAGGAGAACAGAGCTACTGAACACAAGGTAAAACTCCTTTATTTCCATCTGCTACTAAGTGCTTACATGGTGTATGTAGACAAATTGTGTCAGATTGCTTTGGTATAACATACTAACCAGCAGCAAAGTTGTGAGGAAGATTTAGCTACCAGAGGGAAGCTTCCAAAATTTACTTAAAGAACCTTTGTTCTTACTAAGGGTTATACCTTTCAAAAAAGGAAAAAGGCATAACATACTTACAATGAATGCATGTTAAAGATTTTATTTAATTTACTAAATGAGGCACTCAGGATGAGATAACTGGTTCAAAGGAAAATTCAAAAAACAGATACCTGTGTAGATATGGGATATTGAAAAGAATGTACAAATCGAGGTGTGTTGGACGTTCCCAAGACCACCCTCAGGCTCCTTGATTTGCTAGAGGACTCAGAAGCTGTTATTCTCATGGTTATGGATTATTACAACTAAGGCACCGAAATTAAAGTCAGCAAAGGTGAGGCGCACGGAAGGTCAAGGCTGGAGAAGCTAGGCATGCGCTTCCAGGTGTCTCCCCTCAGCGGAGCTGCACAGAGATGCACTCATTGAGATGTGAAAGGGCTCTCACCTGAGCATGGTCCATGGTCCATGGTCCACAGCCCTCACAGGAGTCCAGGGCCAGCTGGAATCATTCTTATGGGACAGGGTATTCTAAGGGCTCAGAGGTTATCTCTTCGAAGCCAACCAAGAAAATAGACCTTTGTTTGCAATGTGTAGGCTTTGAACAACTCTAGCCTAATGAGTTAACACTTTCTAGCCCAAGTCTCAAAACTATCTTCTCACAATGATTATTTTCCATTGACATCAGTTATCTACAACTTAGAGCTGTAAAAGAGCTCCCATAAATTTAGATGTCAATGGGTATGTGAGAGATAAAGCAACGTTTTCTGCTGAAGCAAACTTTTCGACTGAAGTGCAACTTTCCCCCTATAGCTTGAGTGCAAACTGGTTTCATTTGATCTATCACTTTTAATATCTCTTGCACTGTTATTATTTCCATGGATTAACTCATGCCTCTGTATTTGGGATGGGTAGACTACAGAATTACTCAGGCAGGTGAAAGAGCAGATTGCAGAGAAGTCTGTAGCCTTATTCACATTAGACCGTGAGATGGTTATTCATAGGCTGGGGCATGCTCCATCTGACTGAACTCTGGGTGGCTCACAGGCATTCGGGGAAATAGATGTTATTACCTTTTAAAATAAGAGTAGAAATGAAATGACTCAGTAATTGACTTTGAGTCTCAGAGAGTAGTTCAGACTTACGTTTGATTTTCTCCTTTTTCGTTTCACTGAGATAATGCATTCAGGTAAACTAGCGAGAACCCGCTCAAGTCCTTAATTCTTAAGGTCTGAACACATGGTTGTCACTCCTTGTGTAGCTGGGAAAAGGAAAACTAGTCCTGCTCTCTGGACTTTCTGGCCCAGCAGACCCACTGACATTCTTTGTCCCCTGGTGAGTTCATGTAAAATATTTTGAAACATAGTGTTAATTCTCAAAAATTACAGATTTTGAATTTCATGGTCATGTGTATGGGTGTGGGTGTGTGTGTTTAAAGAAGCATTTCAGTCCCAATTATTTTCCTAACTCCCTGTTACTCCAGGCAAAGCAATGCCTCTCCTAAGTGGTATCTTTGAACAGTTTTCAATTTCTCTTTAAATTACTAGTAAGGCCCTGGCTGGTGGCTCAGTGGATAGGTGCTGGCCTGCAAACCCACAGGTCACTGGTTTGATTCCCAGTCAGGGCACATAACCAGGTTGCAAGCCAGGTCTCCAGCCAGGTGCATAGCTAGAAATAGGTGAAAGGCAACCATACATTGATGTTTCTCTTCCTTTCTCCTCCCTCCCTGCCCTTCTCTCTAAAAATAATGAACAAAATCTTTTAAAAAATTAGTAGTAAACTGGGAGGTTCTTTCTCTCTTTGGAGCTTTGCTTATATATTTTAAGGTGTATCTTCTCAGAGGCTTCACTGGGAAACAGTAAGTATAAAACACGAACTGTTTTTCTATCTGGAAAGGTAATGTGTGTATATGTGAGTGTGCATGTGTTAACAGAGTGTGTTTAAGGAAGATAGATGGATAGGTTGTGTAATTTTCAAAGCAATAGAAGATGCTACAAACAGTACAGGAACAATGGCCTTGCTTGCTTAATGTGAGAGGAACATTGCCTATGGTGTTAGGAAAGAATCTTCAAAACAATGAATCTCTGTGTAACTCTGTCATTTAGAAATGTGACAAGTCATTTTTTCCCTTTTAAAAGTGGTGAGAAGCTCTGAGATTTTGAAAGATAGATGGATAATGGTTGATATAAAATGTGATATATTTCCTAAGAGTGGGGGCAAGGGGTTGGTTATAAATAAGCAGATGTGGCCTTATCTCTGTACTAATATATATGCCTAGAAAAAAGACCTGAAAGTATATGCATTGCAGAGTTGAAATTTTTTTCTGGTTCTGTTAGGATTATAAATGGTTGTAATTTTTCTCTTTGCTCAACAATAATAATTTCTAATTGTTTTATGATCATTTTTTCTTTATTTTTTAATAAACAAAATATTTTTAAGCCTTAAGTGCAGGGAGAGTAATTGAATATGTGTTACATCACTTCCCATAGTGGCAAATGTCCTCAGCTATAGAAAGAAAACAATAAAGGGGATGACATTGAGTTATATGTGGCATGTCATACAGCTGCCCTAAAATCAGATTTTAACTTTGCTCTGTTGTCTGTCATTGAAAGCTCTCTAAAGTAAAAAAAAAAAAAAAAAAAAAAAATGTCAGGAGCATGTTCTTCAGGCATTGAAAACCTTAAACTCTGCCACACTGAGGAGAACCAAGTGACACCAACCAGACTCTGAACAGAGGAGATGAGCAAAAACAAACAAACAAACAAAAAAACAAAAAAACAAATGGGTTTGATTACATAGGCAACTTTTTGTATAGACTAATCAGTCTGTATTAAGAGGAGGAGTAAATTGGCTTACTTGATGAGCTATTGACAATTTAAGCCAGATAATTTTCTGTTCTAAGGCCTATTCTGTGTGCTATGGGATAGTTAGCATCATCTCTGACCTCTACCTATGAGACAGCAGGTAGACACTCTCAAGTTATGACAACCAAAGATGTGTTCATAATTTCCAGGTGTTCCTTAAAATGTATCACATTTAATGAGAACCATTGCTTTAATGCAGCTGTTCCCAACCTTTCTGGCTCTGGGGACTGGTTTGCTTGAGTACCCACCACCTACCTCCTGGTGTGTGGCCCCTACTTTAATGAACCATTGCTGCAGTATCTGCATGTTGGGTTTTATAAGTTAGGATTATTTTGGCTGTGTGTGACAAATGAACTCTAAATAATGTTTACCCCAGGGGATATAGTTTTCTACCCTTTTATGTAACTGGAGCTTGAAGTGGACAATTCAGAGCTGACATGACACCTCCAAGGTCACTAGAGGCCCAGAGTTTTTCCAACTTCCCCTTCTGCATTTCCTACCCCTGGTTTCCTTTCTTGAAGTTGCCTCATAGTTCCAGTTGCTCCTGGATATCCAGTCATCACAGTTGTTTTTTAGTAAATCATCAAGAGGAAAAGCAAAGAATCCTGAGGAGACTGTATTCACTTCAAAGAGAACTTTTGGCTCTGGCTGGTGTGGCTCAGTGGTTTGAGTGCTGGCCTGTGAACCAAATGGTTGCTGGTTTGATTCCCAGTTAGGGCACATGCCTGGGTTGTGGGCAACCCACAACCCAGTTGGGGTGTGCAAGAGGCAACCACACATGGATATTTCTCTCCTTCTCTATCCCCTTCCTGTCCCTTCTCTCTAAAAATTCTTTAAAAAAGTAAAGGGGGAGAGAGAACTTCTGGAAGACCTGTACTTCTCCATATCCATCTCATTGGTCAGAACTTAGCCACATAGCTTCACCTGTCTTCATGGAAGACAAGCAGGTACTCCTGTAGCTGAGTACAATTTCTGTCCAAATCTCCACATGGGGTTTGGTTGGAAAAAAATGGGTAATGGGTAAATGTTACTGGAATTACATTCTCTTACCATTCTAAATAGCATTACAAGTGCACTTCTAGAAAAAGCTTCGATTCCAAATAAAACATAACCAAATTGCTACAGAATATTTGTTGTAAAATAAAAATTATAGTGAAAATAATCTAATTGAATTACTGCTTTGCAGAAGAGACTCAGAAATACTGATTTTGTTTTAACTCTTCGTATTTGAAAACCATATTAAAGTGATCATATTGCTGCCCAGGCAGTACAACATGCTTAATATTATTAGGTCCTTCTTTATATTTGGCTTCCTTACCAAAGGCTTACATCTTAGCCTGTATTTTTCTGAGTGCACAGTCCAAGACAAAGGCTTTCATGAAGGTGGTTCATTTAGGAAGTCATTCTAGGGAATGAGTGAGAAGACGAAACAATAGAGAAAGGTAAGTGAATAAATACAAGGGTGTGTTATTTTAGTTGGTCACTACCGTGAGTTATGGGTGTCAGATTCTGCAGAACCTCCTGAAGAGTCTTATGATATGTACTTCAAAACTGTCTACATGGGAAACATGAAAGGAAAATATTTATTTAATGGTTCCATCCTCACTGGTAGCTCCAAAGGGATTGACTTTCCTGGGCTCCTAGTCTGCTCATGTGTGTCTACTGCCAGGTGCTGGTACCTTTCCCACTCCCTGGAGTCAAAGAGAAAAGTAGGCATTATCCTGGGTGTGTGGGCAGTACCTTCACACTTCTTATGTGAAGCTGGTTGAAGGTTTTATGAAACTGACCTTTTGGCAGGGCTGGAGCAACTGATGGGACACATAGAACTCAGGTGGTGCACTGGGGTTGCAGGGAAGGAGGCTCTTACAATTATGAATTTCACTGTTTAAGAGAAAAGATGAATCTTGGTGATAAAACATACTTTGATTACCACTGCCTTGGCCAGTAGTTATTAGGTATTATGTTGATTTCAGAATGGTGTATAACAGGTATATATACATGCACATAGGCACACACAAAATTGTGTGTGTACACATGTACATATCTGTATATTTATCATTTTGACATTAAATAGTCTAATTATAATATGTACATTTTTTGAAGTCTATAAGCCAGGAGATAGGAACCATTACATGTAGGTGTTGTGTATTTCTACATTTGATTCACTGTCAATGTACTACATTAGTTAACTCTGCTTTAGCAGATGATCTCAAGAATGGATTTGACTCAAAATAGCTATGAAAGTGTTATGCTTTATAGAGCTGAGGTGACATAAACACTTTAAAAGAAGAGGACCATGCTTGATGTTAAAATTTTATGTTAGTTGGATAGCTACCAGCATCTTGAATGAACTGGTGACAGAAATAAATGGTAAAGATCATCGGTGAGGAAGTAGAAATCCTATAACATTATAAAGGCATACTCCTCATCCATGAACCCTGGGGCAAAGTTACTAATAATTGTATATCTACAGTAACTGGATGAAATTGTTCTTGGAGATATATTCAACTTCATGATCTTTGAGAAAAATAAAAATAATTTCATGCTGACTGGTGGATCAATGGGTAGGCACCAGCCTGTGAACCCAAAGGTCACTGGTTCAATTCCCAGCCAGGGCACATAACCAGGTTGCAAGCCAGGTCTCCAGCCAGGTCCCTAGCTGGAGACAGGTGAAAGGCAACCATACATTGATGTCTGTCTCCCTTCTCCTCTTTCTGGGAATAATAAATAAAGTATTTGAACAATAACAACAAAATAATAATTTCGATATATAATAATTGTTATACATTTGTATAGAAAAAGTTCTTTTGCAATTCTTTGGAGCCAAACCTTTGAAGCTCCTGCTTGTAGGAACCAACCTCAGAAGTTGATCACAATCCTGTTATAATCGGTTCTGACTTTGAACCTCCAACTGGATTTTGACTTAAAAAAAAAAAAAATTGATGCAAGTCTGTGATCTAGGTCACATGATCTATAGGTTTAGCTGAAATTCTAATGAATCAAGATTTGAGTAGTTTTCAGTTTTTGCAACTGAAGACTTCACTGCAATTAGAGTTTGGCCCAACATTATTGCTTATAGTTCAAAAGGAAACATTAACTATGAGTGTTTAACTGAACAGGACTTTTTGAGTTGAAAGTCCTTCAGTTTCTAGAAACTTTCTCCCCAATTTTACAGCACAAAAACACAGTTCTCTAGATGCTTACCAGTGATTGCTTAGCTTTCCTTTCGAGTGTTGGCATTTAAGAAATAAGTACTTTGATTCGAGCTAAAGGGAAAAACAGGCAGAGAAACAGCTGGGACGTCACTTCAAAGGGCATCAGTAAAATGAACAGGAGGGGAGATCACATTTACCAGAATTCTCCCAGAAAATAAATGAGGTGACAGGGGAGGTTTGCTGAAAATAGTGGGCTGAAGAGAACCAGTAATCCAGCACTTTGTCTTTAATTCACCAAGCACTGAGTTTGTAAATCTGAAGATCTAGTTTGTTTAGCGAGTTCTGAAATGAGGGACTTGACCTACATCCACTATGTGGACAACTACCTTCCAGCCTCTTGAAGTTACTTTATTAACACCTTACATGCACATAGTAGAATTGCAGGTTACTGGCCTGTGTTCAAGAGTAGTGGGTGGTTAATTCTTCCTGTATTATCCTCAGTTCTATTTTGCCATACCCCCTGGGTCTCAGACACAAAAGACATTAACAACACCCACATCTGTTTTTGGAGAGAAGACATTTCTGAGTATTTCACTTTCATTATGAACAAAAATCCCTGAATCCATAGCAGGTTCACTTTTCCTTTGGATCATGCAACCTCTCTATAACGTTTGGGGAGTGAAAGAATATTGGAACTCAGTATCTAGAATCATAGGAGCCTCAGCAAAGCTTTTAATGCATCCTAATTTAGCTTCTTGAAAAACATAGGGTGGCACCTGGGAGTCTTTGGTTTCTATTTAAATTGGGTCATTTATTGTTCAGAAATATTTATTCTCTTTGACTTCTGTGGCAAGAGTACATAGTTGATGTTGGCCTTGGCTATGTGATTTATTTCATGGGATGTTAGCAAATTGAGGTTGAGTTGAAGCTGGAAATGTGCCTGTATGTTTGATCTTCTCCCCTTGTGTTGCCGTGTTTCTGAAGCTATGCCTTTAAGGACCATGAGAGAGATTTGGGGAGCTGACCTGAACCAGATCTATGTCCTAGAATTAAGCTCAGACTAAATCAGCAAAACTCTAGGTAAAGGCAGGATCAACAAATAACTGCTTGTAGGTAAGCCACAGAAATTCTGCCACCCTTAAAGCATGTTTTAGTTGACCATTTCAGCTGTGTTGCATCTACATCTGGGAGCACAGTAGAGCGTTCCAAGTATTTGCTTATATGAATGATGTAAGTTTGGAAATAGTGGTTTGCGTTGTTCTTCTAGAGTTAAGAGGAAATTGTGTGTGTGTGTGTGTGCGCGCGATGACAAAAGAACAAAAAGAATTACTAGTATGATTGAGACCTGGAGTCAGAAATGCCACTCCAAGGTGGTTGGGCCTGACTAGACTCATTCCTTCCTGGGGTGTAAGATATGTGGTATTGTTGAGATTATTTGGCTGAAGAGCCTAATGGTTCTTAACATCTGTAAATATTTCTTACTGAGCATAAGTTGCATGTGCAAATTCTTCCAAATAATGATGTAGCTGCCACTCTTTTAAGAAGGCTGAAGCCCTGGCTGGTGTAGCTCAGTGGATTGAGTGCCAACTTGTGAACCAAAGGGTCACTGGATCCATTCCCAGTCAGGGTACATGCCTAGGTTGCGGGCCAGGTATCCAGACTGGGACACGCAAGAGGCAACCACACATTGATGTTTCCCTCCCTTTCCTTCTCCCTCCCTTCCCCTCACTCTAAAAATAAATAAAATCTTAAAAAAAATAATAAAAAGGGTGAAACATAGAATGAAGTTAATGTTCTTAGATTTGTTCTAGAAGTTCTTAACTTCTAGAAGCATTGTCACTGGACCAAAGTAACAGCTGCTCCTTTTTCTGCAGTTGATTTGTAAGCCTGTGTGCAAGACCCTCTTTCTGCTTCCCAGAAAGCTGTCTTTGTGCCCCTGGCTTTGTCTTATTGGAGCTCTTCATTGTGTATTGTCCTTCCTGGCTAGACCTGATGTGGCCATTAAGGATTTTGTCTCTCTCAGGGATTCTGCAGCTCTCATCCCTGGCTTCCTATTAGCACAGGTGAGAGGAACCAGGGAGTATTTTAGGAGTGAAACAGCTGCAAGATTTTGTAGGCCTGGATTGTAGTTTCCTTGGGAAAAGAATTAGTAGGCTTCCAATTTATGCTTCACATTAACTGAGCCAGGCTATGCACAAGTTTCAAGCAAAATTACCATGTTTTTGTTTGTTTGTTTTAATTTTCTGGCATCTGAGTTGCTCATTCCCCTTTATTTTCATGTAATCTTCCTTGAAGATATCTATATCAGTCAGCATAAGACAGAAACACACAACCCTAAAGTCCCAGCAATGTAGAAAAAGTAGTTTTGTTTACTCACGGACATGGGCTGTCAGATTTGCTTTTTAACGTGTGCTCCCAGGATCATTGGAGAAGGAGGAATGGAATATATAAAATCGTTGGATGGTTTTAATAATTCTATTAGGAAATGACATAGGCCAATTCCACTCACATTTCATTGACCAAAGAAAGTTGCATGGCTACACCTAGCTTCACAAAGAATGGGAAAATGCAATTCTACTACATGTAAAGTGTTAGTGAGCGATATCTCAAACTTCATAAGAAGTCTGCAATATGGAAGAAAGCCCTTAAATGACAATGCGAGGACCATGGTCCTGGACTTCCCAACCTGCAGAACTGTGAGAAATAAATGCTTGTTGTTTATAAGGTACACAGTCTCTAGAATTTTATTATAGTAACATGACCAGACTGAGATATCCCTCACCAATGATTTAGATTAATATAGTGACTAGAGAAGAAAAGAAACTGCCCTCTGTTTTTGAAAGTTTGCTTCCTTTGGATGCTTGTTTAATTAGTAGTGGGTCTAGCAGTTCTACTTCTATCATACAGAAGGCCTTTTAGGCCATTATCTTCCCCTTAATTTATTTTTCTTCAGCCCAAGATTAAGGGTTTTATTCAAGTCATAGTCACTTGCAATCAGATTTCTAGGATTGCTTTCAAGGTCATGGCAGCAACCTTTTAAAATGACCAAATTTTAACTGCCTGAAGCTTTCAGAATTTGTGATATGGGGTTTGTTTCCAGAAGGATTTTTGTTGGCTCGGTGGTTTCACTGTTGATTAAAGAGAATGGATTAGTCTTGCTTAGAGTGCTAATGCACTTTTATATTTTTATATTTTCAGTGGGAGGTCAAATGTAAGGACTGAGGACAGGGTGGCTGAGATGATTAGCTTTTAGTTTACCTCTTGAATGTTTTACAATGTGTATTTAAAACAACGTTTTTAAAGGTTCACCTAAATCAAGTTTGTCAATTTGAATTATTCAACTTACTTTCCCAAATGATAATTTTTAAACTCACTGTCCTGTGGATTTCAAGATTTCATCCAGAGTCTCAATATTTGAGACTTTGAAATGTCAAAAGAATGTGGATAAAACTATTAAATTAAGAAGTTGTTACAACCTCTTTTAGGTCATAACCTCACCACCATTCAACACAAAGCACTAATATCTTATTTGAAGCACTTTGATCTCATGGTGTATGTTCTAGTTTGTAAGTTTTTGTCCCTCTCTGGGTTCCCTAAAAGCTAACTAAATGTGTACAGATTCAACACCCCATTACAAACCACAGCTATGTAGACTTGCCATTATTCTCATAAGAAAATCTTTGCTTGTAGAGGTGGAAAAGGCTTATTCCAGAGAGCCATCTAGTCCATTTTTCTCTGCATGGTTTTTCAGAGTGGTTTCAGATTTAAAAGGATTTGAATATTTACAAAGACCTTGTGGGAGAATTATTTTAAAGTTCTTTGCAACCTTAAAATGTTTTTTTTTTCCTGGAGAATGGATAAAAAATAATCTTATTAAGGAATCTAAGAGAATTCTTCTCTCAGAATGGCTGGAAAAAAAGACTGTCATTTTCAAGATGGCTGTTTAAATAATAGCATAGCTCTTCTTTTGGGGAAAAAAATAAGCTCTGATCATGAGGCCAATCTCACTCTGGTCAAGGAAGAAGTATCATGATACAGTCTTTATAGTTAGAGACACCTTTCCAATAAGAGCTCCCAGTGAATGGGGAAAATACAGAGGCCAGCGTCATAGCTAGGGCCATGACCAATGGATTAGGATTGATCATTTGATCTCATAGCTTCTTCTAGTTTATCCACAGGTCAGTGGTCAACGTGATATTTTTGTTTTATAAGACATGCAGGAAGAGCACGCACATACCAATATTTACACATATCAACCCTTTCCTGTCACTCTTGGAGGTCAGGACCTTGGGGAAAGGCCATTCATCTTCACACAATGGCTGTGGTCCCCATTCTAACTGGCACACCTAGGGAGCAAAGAGCCTAAAGAAATCTGTGAAAGCTAGTCAGTGGTTACAAGTGTTGCAAAAGCACATGTTCATATAGTCAAGTGTCTCCAAATGGAGCATTTTTAGGACCTTTGTATTAATCCTTTATGATCATTTAAAAGACCTTAATGAGCCCTTATTTTCTCCTTCTGGAATCCTATCTCTCCCTCTGTTTTCCCAAAAGAAACACACACACACATACATACACAACATCAAGGCAAGTGTACCTTATTCCTGGACAGGCATCCCATTCTATATGTACAATCCGATTAGACTAATCTGTTGATAGAAGGAAGCCTGAAATTCAGGCTTTTGCTAATTTCTTAATGTTGCATATTCCTTCTGCCCCTCAACAAGGCACCTATTTTCTGACATTTGTGATTTACTCATCTGAAGTTGGTAGGGAGAGAAAGTACAGGATAGGTATTATCCCCTTTCTCAGTTTTAGAGAGAATATTATTTTCCCTCTAAGTTCATTTATTTATTTTTTCTATTGGCCCTGCACAGTCTTCATTTAGCTGGCTACAGTTTTCTTCCTGTGGTTAAATCCATTGTGCATGTTAATAGTTTGGAAACTTCTCACACTTAGATTCTCTAGTCATACTTCAACCTTCTCCAGGTCACTTTTGATAATCATGGTGAAATGGGTGGAGAGTGGAACTACCACCTGGCATCATTATCCATATAGTGTTTCACCTGAAGCTAGCTAGCATCAGTCACTATAGGTCAAATTTGCAATTTTGCTACACACTTGCTTATTTTTGGGCAAATGATTTATTCTCTATTAGTCTTTTCTTTTTTCTAATTGTTAAAGGGACAGTACCTGTACTAGACACTTTGTACTATTATTGTACGAATAAAATAAAAACAACACACATATGTAATCTATAAAATATCACACACACAAACACATGTAATATCTGTGACAGGTGTATTAACATGTTAGATCAATAGTTTTTTATATTATCACCTGTAAAGTATTTTATAGTACTTATATATGTTATTGTCACTCCTTAATCTATTCATTTATCCATTTCTCCATTCACTTGTATGTTTATTTATTATATCCTCCTCTAGAATATCAGCTTTATAATAACAGGGACTTTATCAGCTTTATATTTTGTTTCCTACTTTATTCTCAGACCCTAAAAGAGTTCCTGGTACACTGAATGCTTTAAACATTTATTGATGTATAAATGAATAGATGATAACTCTTTTATGTGACCAATGCTAGTATGTAAGGGAAATTACTCACTTTTTAAAATTTCTTTCCAGAGCTTGTTCACCTGCCTTTCTCTTTACTATTACAATTTGAAATCTGAGATAAGTATCTTGCAAAAAGTCATGCCACAAAGAGGATAAAAGGATCCCATCCTTTGTACCTCTTTTTCACTACAATTTGAAGCCACATGCTTAGAATGTATCATTTTGCTTTATGCAGCTGGAATTATATATGTGGAAAGCCCATATGCTACTGAATAGTCAAATCCAAAAAATGCTATTGAATTATTTGGGTAGAGGTATTAGAGTATTGTGGCATCTGGTAAAAGAAATGTCTGCTTTGGCAGTTCCTGAATCTCATCAGTTTTATGAAAACAAAGCATGGAAGGGGAGATATATAGACATCCTAGTGTTTAGTTTCTATACACACACAAAAAGATGATTATGTCTTACTAGAGGAAATGGCACTATTGAATATTCATGAGAGATCCATTTTACCCCTCACAGACACAAAATATTTGTATAAATATGAAGTCTGTGCATAATTATGTGGAAGCAGGCATCCCCCAGAGGTAAATAGGCTAAAATAGTAAGAAAGGGCTTACCTTCCTATAGGTTTTATGAAACAAATTTAAGCCATTGAAAAGATATAAATATGAATTAAGCACAACACTTTTTGGTGGTCTAGATGAATATAACTAGAATTGCTGAGATTATACTAAATAAAAACAGTTTAATGGGAAGCATTTTGAACTGTTATATTTTACTCCCTAGCAATGCTTTTAGAAATGCTTTCAACCTAAAATTCACCATCTAATGAAATCTATTAGATTGAAATTACTTTTCTGGAGAGGTAATGGAAATCTTATGCCTTGAAATACTGAATGTGATTTGACTCACACTTTCAATCTGTCTTAAGTCAGGATTGAATGTAGAACAGTGAAAAGAACACCTACTTGGTTGTCTTTGCTTTGTTAGTGACTGGTGTGTGCTCTTGGACAGTAAATTCAATGGTTTAATTCTTCTACTTTTGCTTGAAACTACCCCTTTATATTTACTAACATTGTTCTAAGTATTAAGTTGATACTTGCTTTCATGTTAACTATTTTCCCATGTTGAGCAGAAACATTTATTTTTCTAAGTCTATATAGTAGAATGTATACTGATGACTTCCAGGCTCCCTGCTGCCACAAATGCTGTAAAAAAGTCTGCTTTCGGTGGTGGAATCATCACCCTGTTACATGCCAGAGAAGAACAGATTTGTCATTTTCTTCTCCAAGTTATATATGTGACAAAGGCATGCCTGCTGTGTGCGCGTTATATGAGAGCAATGCCTATGGGTAGATAAGCAATGAGCAGGAAATCAAAGGAGAAAGCTTACATCTTCTAAAGCAACAGATAGATCACTTTTTCTGATTTGGCCCCCTCCCTCTGTAAGGGTTGGGAGGTGCTTTCACAATATAAGTTCTGATATAGCCACCAAGATAAAATCACAGTCTTTTCAAGCTAGGAATGATGAAATTATTTGGGGTTATCAAGGTCCTTTTTAGGAAGAAGGAGTTAGCTATATATACACTGGCTGAACCTTTCTACATGCAATTTTCTACATGCATGGCTTCCTCACTATCCTCTACTCATGGCCATATTTATACTTTTTTTGCACTTTCTGGGTAAAGAGGCAATGGACAATTGTGGTCTGGGACAAAAATCTTTGCACAGGGGGATTTCCCCACACTTCTCCATTTTCTCAAATTGGTCAGGATCCAATGCAAATATATAACACAACCCATTTCTTCAAAAACCCTCACTATACTTCTATTTCAAACATCTGAAGTTCTTGATATTATCCAGTTCTTGAACTTTTAAGATCTTAGGGGCTAAATTTCTTAGGTGCTGACTAGGTGATTATACCATACACTTAATGAAAAATAAAATACTACACATATATTACATTACAAAAGGTTCAAGTCTTCTCTTTAGAGTAAAGACAGCCTTGATATAGTTGTGGTAGGAAGGATTTCCCTCCAAAGGGTCTTTTGACTACAGTCCCCTATAAAATACTAACTTTCTCATTATGCCTAGGCATGATGGGGTATGTGAAATAATAAGCCCATCAATTTTGTGCTGCCTACCTCATAAGTTTCTGCTGATTCCCTCATTTCCCATGGAATAAAGTTAAACTCCAAAATGTGGTCCATAGTCTATAACTTTTCAGGATATGGATCACTGTCAACTGTTCTTCTGTTTTCCATGTCTTTTCTCATATCAACACTCAGCCAAACTCAGTTTTTCTAAACATCCTGAATCTTTCCCTCCTCTACCTGTGTTATGCCTGCTTTGCTTTCCTGAACCACAGCTGTATTTAATGCTCTTAACCTCCTCCAACATCACTACTTTGTATATTTTTGTTCTAAGTTTTCTACCTTTTTCCTCTTTTCTCTCTCAGCCTTCCTTTGTGTTTCCTTTTTGTATTGCTGCACCTATGTATTCAAGAGCACTTATTGACTCTTCTTTTTCTATTCTTTTACACATGTACTCTCCTGGCCAGTGTGGCTCAGTGGATTGGCACCGGCCTGTGAACCCAAAGGTTGCTGGTTCAATTCCCAGCCAGGGCACATAACCAGATTGCAAACCAGGTCTCCAGCCAGGTCCATAGCTGGAGGCAGGTGAAAGACAACTATACATGGATGTTTCTCTTACTTTCTTCCTCCCTCTTTGTCCTTCTGTATAAAAGTAATGAATAAAATCTAAAAATAAATAAGTAAATAAAAAAGGAACACATGTATTCTGACCTTATCTCCTAAGTATCTTCCAAAGTGGTTTTCTTCTTGCTGACTATATTGCCACTGCAAGACTTTTGTCTCCTGCCATCTCTTAATGGACCTGCATTGCCCTTTTATTCTCTCAAATGCATCCTTCCCAGAGCAACCTCAAATGGTCTACTGTATTGTGCCCCTTAATGGAGTTCTTAGTGTCCTAGTGTTTTCCCCAAAGTATCCTTTATACTGCAAATGAAACCATTCTCTCCAGAAACTTAGCCCTGTTAACATTTTGTTTAAAATCATTTAAAGAATACTTACCTCCCCTGTTATCTAAACTGCTATACTTTTGAGAGTGAAATGGATGCCTACTACTATTTAACACTGAATGGGAGGCAGGTCTGACCCATGGCTGTGCTGGTTAAACCTGGCTGAATGATGACATTACCTCTGCAGGATGTCAAAAGAAATGCCCGTCCAAGCTAATGCAACAGAGGAAGCCCTCCATGATGCAACCTGGTTAGTTTCCCCATTATAATCTGTGTATATTTTATATCTGGTCCTCTGTATTCCAGTGATCCTGAGCTTTTCTTTCTGCTCAATTTTCTAACTGGGATGTTCTTTATCTTCCCGCCATCCTTACTCTGACTTATCTGGGAAAACTTTATGCCTTTTGCCCTCTCCAAGTTTAGTAAGGTGCCTTTGCGCAGTGCTCCCGTCTGTCTCTGCCCTTGTGGTGACCGGGTTGTCATGTTATCCTCACTAGAGCATGCTCCACTTGAGGGCAGTGAAATGTCATTCCTTTTTGTATTGCAGTATATTGCAGGGATCTCAGAATACATAGTTGTTAAATAAACCCTGGTGAAATGAAAAAAGAAGGAATGAATAGCGTTAAATCAGAGGCCCCCCTGTGAGTAGGTGCAAGGATTTGGTATTTAACTACCTGCGTTCACTGGCAGCCCTAGAACTCTCCCATTTGTTCCACTAGGACTGTACCAGGGTGCTTTCTGCATTTGCACCCTACAGCCCCACAGTTCTCTGATCCTTTAATTCATTCCTTCTGCTTCTTTCTCCCTCCCCTCTTTCCTCCTCCCTCCTTTCCTTCCTTCCTTCCTTTTCTTCCTTCCTTTCTCTCTCCCTCTCCCCTCCCTCCCTTCTTCCTTCCTTCCTTCCTTCCTTTCTCTCTCTTTCTTTCTTACTCCTTTTATTTTTATTAAATCCACCCATAGTTACTTTTTCTGAGCTTCTTTGTAACTTCTGCCTGCTGATAATTTTACTTCTTTCTTCTAGGGTCCTAGGGATGGGCAAAAATAAAATTGATCAGCCTCTGTCCAAATCTGTCCTGAATATTTGACCACCTGATTAATTTATATCAACTCTATAGAGGTACAATCTACAGAATAATAAAACTTACACATTTTAAGCATGAAATTTGAATTTTGATAAATGTGTAAACCCAATAAAGATACACATTTACACATTCTATAAATTTTTCTTGTGCGACTTTGTGGTTATTCTGGCTTAGGCAACTAATGATCTCATTTTGTCATGTAGATTACTTTTGCAAATTCCACAATTTTATATAAATACAAGCATACAGCATGTACACTTTTGTTCCTGAATTCTTTTGTTCAAGGTAATTGTCGTAAAATGTTGCATATTTTTGCCTGAATGGATATGCTTTGGTTGCGTAATAATTGTTTTTATTGTATAGTATTCCATTTTGTTTATTCATTTGTTTATAGGCATTTTGTTAATTTCCAATTCTTGGGTGTTATAAAACTGCTATTATCATTCAGGAACAATAATTTATGTTGCTATCTCTTTTCTTTTTCCTTGGGTAAATAATTAGGAGTGAGATTGCTTGGTGAAATGACAGGTATATGTTTAACGTCTAAAGGCTATGCAAAAATGTTTTCTAAAGTTGTTGTGACATTTTATACTTCCAATATTCCAGTAGTTCCAAATCCTTGCCTATCCTTGATATTGTCTTTCAAACTTCAACCATTCTATAGGATATTAGGTGTAATTTTATTGTGATTTTTAATTTGCATTTCCCTGAAGGCTAATACTGTTGAGCATGTTTTCACATGGATAAAAGTCAATTACATCTTTTCTGAAATGTCATTAAAGTCTTTGCTTTATTTTTATAGGGTTGTACCTCTTCTAATTGAGTTGAAAGAATTTTGGCTATTTTAAAAGTTTTATCTTCATATAAAGTTTTATCATTTCTTACAAAACCCTGCTGTGATTATAATTGAGATGAAATTGGCCTTATAAATTAATATGGAAAATGTATATCTTAGCAATAGTGAGTGTTTCGATCAGTAAACAGGATAATGCTCCACATTTTACTTAGGTCGTATTTTATTTCTTTTCTTAGCTATGTTTTTAGTTTTTAGTTTAGAAGTCATGAATATTTTCTATTAAAATTTTCATTTATTTTGTTTTAAATAATGTTTTAAATAGTATTTTATTTTCTTTAATTTCTTATTACTACATGTATAGAAATGCAATTTTTAAATTTTATATTAGCCGTGTATCACATAACTTTGATAAACTCATTTTTAATCCTAGTAGGATGTTTTAGTAGATTTAAAAAAATTTTATGTATATATCTCTAGATATATGCAAACATGTTTTTCCCAATATATGCCTTTATTTGCTTTTGCATTAATGCACATGATAGGACCTCTAACAACATAATTAATGAAAAGCTATGGTGAAAATATTCATTATTATCTAGTTACCTTAATATGAGGAAACTGTTAAAATTTTCATCATTAATTATGATATCAGCTTCAGATTTTCATAGATGCCTTTATCAGGCTGAGATAATTGACTTAATTATATCTGTAAAGATCCTTATTCCAAATAAAGTCATATTCTAAGAGTCTAGGTAAAGTTGAATTTGGGGAGAGGCACCATTTAACTTACTATACACGGCTGGAGTAAGGTGGGCTCTAAATATAGTTTTCATGATCTAGTATGAGAAAGAAGACAGAGAGACAGGTACAGAAGCCATGTAAATATGGAGACAGAGCCTGGAGGGACAGAGATACTTGACATCCTACAAATGAATATTTTGCTAGACCTATTTATAATTGTGAGATTATTACCTAATTCTAGCTTACATACAAAATATTTTTTTTGCATAGCTTTAACACACATTGAATTTTTCAGGCATGCAAATTGTATGCATTTGTGCAAAGATACCACTCAATTGGATAAAACTTTCCTGAGATGTTTCTCCCATTTTGGAAAATATTCTAATTAGTGATTATTCTGCTTTTTATGTTACAGAAAGATTTCTATTTTGGCCTGCTTTTTTAGCTTTCATATTCAACTTTTAAAAAATTATTGTATTTTTTTGTATATAGGTCTTACTACTTCAGTATTTCCTCTAGGGAAGTTGTGCCAGGACTGTTAATATATAGAAAAGATACTTTTATTATAAATTATTTCTTATATGACTTTTAGGTCACTGTATTAATTTAAGTATCTTTGTAAGTAGATTATGTTATCTCTGAATTGTACTTAAGGATTCTGAATGAGTGATAATGATAGATTTCTTCTTACTTGCCCTGGCCGAGGGCACTTACTTTATTTTATCTGATCATTGGCAGGGGACTGCATCCAGGAGTCTTTCTTAAAACAAAGTCTTTAAGAAAGTCTTAAAGTCTTTCACATGAGCTGCATGTCAGTGATACACTGGTGAATACTACTTGCTCTCAACCAGTTGGTTTTCATTATTCTCTTGACCTCAAGAAGGGTGACCCACCAGGCCTGCTTTCTGATTGCTGCTGACCTAGAGCTTCTGACCCCAACATCTGTGAATCTGAAAAGACCTAATGAAAGAAAGTCTTATGAAAGAATTACTTTTCAAGCACTCAAACCATCTCATTACTCCATTATTGCCCTTTAGCTACCTGCCTTTCTGTTCTGGATTCCTCTGAAAGTGGATATTTAATCTGTTCTCTTTTACACAACTGCCTTGTAAGTTAAAATAACTTGCATTAAGTCATTTCAAGTCTCCTTAATTTCCTAGGAGAATAAGTATGACTTTTTCAATTTTGATGAGTAATATGAGACACAGCTTACAGCCAGTAAATTCTACAACAATATTCTTACCTCCTTTGATTTATATTTTAGATTTTTAATAATACACCAAAGCAACCTGTGTGACATTTTCATTACTGTCTACATGCTTGGGGTTAAAGATGAAGCTTGAATGCTATACACTGCATTTCAAAGAATAAATAGTGTGTGTATAACTTGGTTCTCCATTCTATGTTTGTTTAAAAAAAAAAAACTATAAATAGATTTTAGGAGGTTTTTTTCTTTTTAACAACAAGAATATACATGTAAATAAAATAGCTGTTCATTGTAAAATACTTATTAGTGACATGTAGAAAAATTGGATTATTTAGAAAACTTTGCAGCAATTTTACCAAGTCAATTTCACTGGGTAGAATTATTTTTACAGGATATCTCTATTGTGTATGCATGTATGTATGTGTGTATATATGTATGTAATCTTTTGGGGGGATAGTGATTGCTCATTGTGTGGCGGGAAAATTTTCTCCATTTTGCAAAGTAGTTAGAACAATGCTTTTAGTATTTCCTAGGGCCTTTGTGAGGTAGGCGTGTGTCTCAATTTTGGCTCCTGAATTAAAATTCTAGCCCCTATTTTAAAGGATTGTGAATACCTAGAAGGAAAGCACCAGGTTTTATTTTGCATTCTTAGTCCCTAACCATAGATCCTATCATCCATATCTATCTTTCAGAACTTAATCAGTAGAACATTATTAACTAATCAGCTATTGTTATATTTGGAGCAATGAGAGATAGAAAATAAATAAACTCTGAGTCTAACATGTTAAAAAACTTGAACCATGTTTGAAGAGAAAAAAACTTAGAGCAAGATACAGTTGGCTTTGATATAGAGGGCATGTACTTAATAGATAGTTAAGAACTATAGGGGGTAAATTCTTCAGGATAGGTGAGTAAAACTGAATTTTCTTAAATTACTGTTGATTTCACTTTCAGTTTTCACTCATACTTTTGTTGACATAGGCATAATCTTCAAATGCCTTTGATTTTTTTGTATAGTTTATAACTCATTGATATATTCAGCATCATAACAGCTCTTCTGGGGCATTTTTTATTTCAAGGGAAAAGTGCTATAAACGATGTGACTGTGATCACTGATTGGCAGTAAATCATATGAAATGATTATGTTTATGGTACCAAGAAGTATACCTGTTAACTTGGGTCTGATGTTGATATTCTTGGGATGTATTCTTACACACTGACAATATTCTAGTAATTTAAAAAGAAGAGGTTGGACTTCCGGTATATTAGAGTGAATGTGGGTTTGATGAAGATTTAACATACACCTAAAAGTCTCTTTTCCTCCATCTCTCATGGCTTAAAAGCTTAGAATTTATGTATGTGTACAGTTGGTTTTAAGTAAAGTGAATAGCTTTTCTCAGTCTAGTTAGTATTTTCAGAATTTTTCCTTAGATTCTTAGAAACCCCCTGAATCTAAAAATTAGCTCACATTTTTGCATGAAGAATTATACATCAGAGACTCAAAAGCTATCTCCCAGCCTTTCAATAAGAGCTGTCCCCTTTTACTACCTTTGTTTTATTAAGATAATTGTCCCAATCTACTTAGAGAGGAATCTCTTTGTATAATAATTACTTTACGTTGAGAAACAATGGGCTTCTCTCAGATCAAATAATTTATTTAAATTTTAACTCTCAAAATTATGCCTAAAAATTTCTTGAGTGACTATTTACATGGGGCTACTAGATTAAAGTCTAAAAAGAAACAGTAGTCTTCTGGTTCACATATCATTATCGTTGTGAACTCCCTCATGATGGATATATGGCATGAAAGAGTGGGCCACATAGGAAAACACTCAAATCTAAGTGCCATCTTTTTTTAAGTTTTATGTCTTTGAATCATTAATGGTGCTGAGCCTCAGTTCCCTCATCTGAGGAAAGCTGGTGATAAAAACTCCCTAGGAATGTTGAATATGTTGAGAGGTAGTGTAAATGGTATAGAGCCTTATTAAATGCCTCCATTATTACACAAATGAATAAACTTATTATGGGTAGCTCTTAGCTGTCAAACCAGAAAAATGTCATGAATGGCTTCATGACTTTGGGATACCCAAAAGTCAACATTACGATGATTGGAGATAATTTTAAAAATTATCATGTGACCACCAAATCAAACATCTTGTAAAATATATTTAAAACATACACTGTGTTCCAAGTAAAACCCTGATATGAATTAAAAATTATATTTGAATCATGTCACCATGATTCATTTTATTATTATCAATGAACCCCTCGGTCTCTTTATTGGAGATTGCAATTTTTGGTTATTGAAAGAAGCCTGATATCATTTGCACTCTTATTACAAAGGAGGAAATATGTTTGGACCCCTACTATCATTAAGCAAAGGAAAGATTCAATTCTGCCTGATTTTTAAAAAGCAGCATAAGGACTGTGATTATAAAGCAAGAAGGTAGGTTGAACTGGGCATGGATTAAATTATAGGAGAACAATGCTATTTGGCTCCAGTGAAAATTATCCATTGAATTGGCAGTTGAGAGTGTTATAAATAGAATGTTTCTAATTGAAGGAAAATAGGATTGAGCTGATTGGAATAAGCATTTGGTTACTAAGGTACATGAACTTGACAGAGTATATTTTTTATTGTATTCTTGGCCTGTTTCAAAATTCATCAACTGTACATTTCTAATATGTCACCTTGGATCAGGTAAAGTTTCTTATAAAATGCCTTGAACATTGTCAATGTCTTATAGAACAGTACCATGATCAGCTGAGGACAAGAGTATTAGCACAACCATACGGATGCAGCAGTGTTGGGCGATCAATTGCCTGCAGAAGGCTGGAAAAGGATGTGATCAGTTCCAGACATTGTGTTCTTGGATCATTGATTCAGCTCTGTTCAGCTTCTACATGGCTGGCAAGCAGCACGTACCAATCATTCCAAATGCTCAGCCTTGCATGCAGGCTGATAGCTATCACAGAGAGTACCGATTTCTTAAGAATATCTGCGTCTGCAGGGTCCTCTGATACCAGCTTAGAGAAAGCAAGCCATTCTGACCTCAGGCCTCTTGCTTTTCAGTTTTGTCAAAACATGAGACCTTGCTAGCAGTAAATGAAACTTGGATATTAATGTCTAACAGTGTTAGGATCTCATAAACAGAACCTATAAACTATACTATTGCCAACATTTGTATGTGTGATCTCCTTTCTCTGCCTCTGAATCTGTTTCTCTTCCTGAATGCAATTGCGTTTGTATGGGAAAACATAGCACACTTTAGAAATGTGAATAAAATGGATAGGTCAATTGATTATCCCAAAATAAAGCTAGGATGATAGTCATCCAAGCCATAAATGATATGCTTTAAACCTCCAGAAAGTCCTCTTAGGCCCCTCTACAATCTCCTTTTCCTCTCACTTCCAAAGACAACAATTATCTGTCATTGATTGTGACTATTTTCTTCTTATCATGTGACCACCTAAAACCACATTCCAAGACACTGAAATTTGGTTTTACTTGTTTTTGAACTTAATTTAAATGGAGCCATATCATATGAGTGACATTGTACATATTTGGCTTCTTTGAGTCATTGTTTTGTTTGTGAAATTAATCCATGTTTTACTAGACACATTGTGTTTTCATTGAGATTCATTATTCCATTATGTGATTCTATCACAATTATGGCATCTGTTTTATGTTAATAGACATATAAACAAGTTAATCATTTCCAGTTTGGCTGAAGTTTATATTACTTGGTCCAGTATCTCTGGAGAACTGTGCAGACAAACACACATATGAGAGATTTTAATGAATTAGCCTATGTGATGTGGACACTCATAATTTCAAAATCTGCAGGGCAACCAGCAGGCTGGAGTCTCAGGAGAGTTAGTGTTGCAACCTTGAGTCTGAATGTGGTCTAGAGGCAGAATTACTTCCTTCTTGGGTGGTCTCAGTCTCTTTCCTTAAAGCCTTCAACTGATTGTATGAGGGCCACCTTATTATGGTGGGTGATCACCTTTACTTAAAGTCTACTGATATAAATGTTAATCACATTTTAAAAATACCTTCATAGCAATGTCTAGACTAGTGTTTGGCCAAAGATTGTGTACTGGGCTGACTTGACCAAGTTGACTTAAAAAATTTACCATTACAGGGCTATGAGGGAAAATGCTGTATAATACTAAAACACATATACAAAAGTATGGAAACATAGTTATGTTTCTTTCATGACAAGTACACACTAATAAACCTCACTAATGTCAAACATTTTTCCAAAGTTGTGATACCAATTGCTTTCCATCCAGTATTGCATAAAAGATGATTTTGCTCTGTATTCTTTTGTTAACAGTCTGTTCACATACACATACCTTTACTATTTTTATATTAACTATTGTCTTTGATTTGATTTTTAAAAAATATTTTTTAAAAACATTGATGTGAGAGAGAAATGTGGATCTGTTTCCTCTGGCAACCTAGCCAGGTGTCCTGACCAAGAATCAAACCAGTGACCTTTTGCTTTGCAGGAGGACATCCAACCAACTTAGCCACAGGGCTGATTTGCTTTTTTTTTTTCTTTTTTAAAACACTTAAACACTTTGAGTTCTCTATCAGGTAAATGTGCTGCAAATAAAAGTTTTATGCCACACTTTTGTTTGCCCTTTAAATTCCTTAATGATGAATAGAATTTCTTAATTTTGATATAGTCAAATTTATTGATTTGTTCTTTAATGGTTAATGTTTTTTGTTCTGATTAAAAACTTGTGAGATTTGTTATGTTGTATTATATATTATGCATCATGTATCACGTATTATATGTATATACAAATCTTCTTTTACTTTCACATCTAGCTCTCTGTTCACTTACAACTGATTTGTGTATGATGTGAAATAGAGGCCAATTTTTATCTTTCCCCTTGTGCTTATCTATTTATTCCAGAATCAATTTTTATAAAATTGTTCTTTCATCAATTGTATTATGCGGTTCCATGTTTTTCTTAAATTGAATATCCATATATGCATGGGTCATGTTCTGTTGATCTACTTCTCTTTTCTTGCACCATTACCTACTGTCTCAATTAAAATATACTGCTATTTGATTTTTATTTAAAATGTGAGGTAGGAATTTAATTTTTTCATATGATTAACCAATTGTATAATAAAGGCTATTTGTTGAATAGTCCAAATTTTCCATGATAATCAGAAAATAACTTTGTACACAAGCATTTATATAACATGTAGTTATTTGTATATTCTTTATTCTGTTTCATTGGTGAGTATTTACAGTGTATAAATCACTATAATTTAATAAAAATATTGGTTTGATATCTGGTTTAGAAAGACTGTATTCTAATTCAATAGTATTTGTCCATAGGTCTTTTATTGCCACATAAATTTTAATATTATGTGTTGTGTAGCTCCCAAAAATCCTTGTTAATATTTTTACAATTGAGTATGCAGATAACTTGGAGTGCCTTGACATTTTTTCAGTATTAAGTCTTCATACAAATGGTCAAAGTAAACTACCTATTTAGTTAGGTGTTCTTTTACGTTCTTTCAATGTATTTTTTGAAACATTACTTTCTCCATCAATATCATGTAAGGAAATATGAGAAAATAAGTTTAGGTCATGCATCAAAAATTACATGTGTATGTCCTACCCACTATATAAAAGTTGCTAAGAGATCCAAAAACAATTGGGGATTGATTAAGGAAATGCGGAGCAGGCTGGGTGTGTGTGGGGGGTGTGTGTGGATAATTGGAACAACTGAAAAACATTTAAAAAACAATTATTTTCACCTTCACAGTGCTTATATTTTCATTTCCCTTTCATTGTGTCACTTAGTGCTGAATTTTACACATACTTATACTTACTATTTATTGAATTTAATCACATTTGAACATTTAATCTTATTTCTTATAGCTTACTTTTTTCAAAACTAGCTTTTGTTCACTTTCTTGTTGCACTTGCTGAAATCTGCATATTTTTGTTATATCTCAAAATCATGTTGCTGCTAAAAATTAACTGAAATAATTAACTTCATTATTAAGACTCTACTGATACTGTTTTTCTGTGCATCCTCCAATGTTTTTCTTTTGCCTTTGAGGATTGTTTTTTATTGTTTGTTTTCTTGCTTTGGCTTTGTTAATGTCTTTACTCTCATATCTTTTTTCTATTTTATTTTTTTACTGCTAAAAGTATTTCCATGAAAAATAGTACATATCAGAGGCATGGAAACAAGGAACAGACTGACAGTGGCCAGAGGAGTAAGAGAGGGGGTTAAAGGGGAAAAAAGGGAAAGGGTCTAATCCAGGAACTAATATAAATGACCCATGGGCAATTGGTTGTGAGAGAGGGGTGGAGGTGGGTAGGGCAGGGGAGAGCAATGGGGGGAAATGGGACAACTGTAATAGAACAACAATTAAAATATAACTTCAAAAAATTTTAGAACAGTTACATACTTGTAGAAAGCACAAAATATGATTTAAGTTGGAAAAACACAAGTAATTATCCCAAGTTATTAGTTGCACAAGGTGGTGAATTATTGGTTGAAGGCTTTTCGCACGTAACAATATGTACTAATTTTGTCATAGACCAGGAACCATCTGCAATGGCCAAAAGGTCAATTTTCCTAACAGTTACGCTCTGTGGAAATTTCTGCCTCTAAGTTAGCCTCTGCATATATGAATTGGTGGTTTATGGGAAGTTATGATATAACAAAGTAAATTAAGAAGTAATGGATGAACAAAATATTTACATGACTTTGAGACTCAGTTGGGATCTTTGCACATTCTCCTTTGTAAATTATGAAACTTTGAGATCTGCATCCTTTGTTTCACGATTGAGTGCCACCTTAGCTCTCCTTTTTGTGAGTTCTGCATGAATTACAATTTCTCATGTTTGTTCTCAAAATATAACTCAAACACAAGTAATCCAGAGGAATGTTGATAAGAGTCATAAAATAGGTGAACTCAAGAAATTTAAGTTCCTTGATCAGAGAAAAATATTATAATAATACCTAACACCTAAGGCACTTAGGTACTATTCTAAGTATTTTGTGCATAGGAATGTATTTAAAATTTAACTTACAACAAAGATAATTGTACTATATTTTGAAGGAAGTTAGCTAATTATCTTCAGGTTACAAAACTAGCTATTCATTTGAATCCACATAATATCACTCCAGAACCTAGTGTCTTAACCATTACACTCTCTTTCTTCAGAGCAAGTAGTAGTAGTTGTCCTAAGGAGTCAATTAAAGTTCTGTTCCCTAGTCCAAAGAACATTTCTGATGCTCTTAAAGAATAAACAAGTTAATATTTACTGCAGACTAGTGTGTGTGTGTATGTACATGTGTGTGTTATTGTACAAGATATCAAAACTGGTCTCACTACTCAATTGTTTGGATGTTCAATTAGTGTATTTTTTTGATTCTTTTACATGCCAGCTGCAGTGGTTTAGAACAGGGGTTGGCTTGCATTTATTTATTTTTCCCAATGTAAGACTCTTTCTGGAATCCTAAACTTTGTGTCTTTAAGTGCTCTCCAACAATACTATGTTATGGAGTTAGAAGAGATTTACTGAGATAAAAGTATCATGACTTTCTCTACTCCAGCATGATCAGCCTAACCATAGGGAGCACACAGAAAAGTTGTGTTGATTTTGATATCATCATAACCAAACACATTTAGAGATGTGTTATATGGAATAGAATATTGGTTAAAGACAGTCTATAAAACCATGGCCACCTAGTTCAAGTTCCAATATTTTTTTAGGTATTTGACCTTAAATCAATTTACATAAATTTTCTGTTTTTCCATTTATAAAATGTAAATGATGATGCTATCAACTTGAAATATATCTTAGTTGTTGTAAGAATAAAATTAATTACATGTAAAACTACTGTTCTATTTTAGAGTAAGTGCCATATACATATATAATAATTTGTATTATGATATTCTTGAGTTAGAACAATTTAGCTCCTGTTGAAATATATACATAAAATAACTTGTATAAATTGTAATAAATTGAATAACAAGTCATTGTGAAGAAAAGGACATGACAAGGAAATGAAAGAAATGGAACTAGGAAAGATCCTATTTAAAAAGAAAGCATAGCCTGTTCAGACAATGGAAAGAAGAAGAAACTTGGATTTAAGAGGAAAGAGTAAATCATAAAAAAAATAATTTTAGGGAGTTAATCAGAGATACAAAAGGCCTTATTGACCATACTGTAAATGTGGTCTTATTCTAATGAGGTATATCCATGAAGTAGGTAGCTGAATTCATCATGAAGAGATTATTCTAGCCAGGAGTTTCTATTACTCTTTCCTAATCATGTTTGGCCAATTTCTACAAATCAAATTGCTGCATTTTTTAATGGTTTTTCTTTTTGTTCATTCTTTCATGTCAAAGACTGAATGTACCCCACCCCCACCCCCACCCCAAACCTACATGTTGAAGCCTTATCTTCCAGTACCTTAGAATGTGATTGTTTTTGAAGGTAGAAACTTTAAAGAGGCAATAAAGTTAAAATTATGCCATATTAATCCGACTGGTGTTCTTATCAAAGGAGATTAGGACAAATGAAAAGAGACACTAGGGGTGTAAGAGAGAAAAGTCCATGTAAGGACACAGTGAGAAGATGGCCACCTGCCTCTGGAGGAACCAAACCTGCCAACACCAAGAATTTGAACTTCCAGGCCCAAGAACTCTGAGAAAACAAATCTGTTGTTAAGCAGTGCAGCCAGTGGTAATTTGTTTGGGCGACACTAGCAGATTAATACTATTCCCATCTCTTTTTTATTTCTTTTCTATTATTAAATGTAAATGCTTCCATCTTACAATGGGAGATCATCATGACCATTTGGTATTAAAAAATAATGAATCATTTTAATGAGGACACTTTAACATGCAATGCCATGGAGACTATTGATTATAGCTAAAATAAATTGAATTAGGGAAACAAATCTGAGTGTGAGATCTGTTTTCTGGCTCTTGTTTCAGCAAAGCTCACACAGAAGTCATGGGAGCCATGCCTAATCATTGTACCATCCACACCCCTGCAATTGGTGCGCTGGGATAGTTCTAATAATTTCTAGTGTGACTCTTTCAATAATTAATGCTTCAGTTGTTTTAAGTATTTTGATGGAAAAAAAAAGCTCACATGCAGTGTCAGATCTCCAAATTATAATACAAAATAGATGTTTTGCAGTAATTTACATGGAATTAATTCCATCCCAGAGTTCTGGTAAAAATTAGAAAGCATTTAAAGGCTGAGCTCTGGTGGTTTATGTGTCACTAGACTCCCTCCATGGAACCATTTCCTTGTAAATCTTTGTAGTCCATTTACATTTTGTGTGCGTTTGGACTCTTGATGGCTCCACCGGTTCTTAATTGCATTGCTCCTAAGCAGTCCCAGTGGGAGGTTTCTTTCAACTAACAACTAGTAGTGATATGCTGTTGTAGCAAAAAACTAGTCTCAATTTAATTATTAATAGCAATAGTAACGTCTTTCTAGCTTCTTCCAAGAAAACATAAAATCTCATGGCTTGATTAATGAACAGGACATTCCAGTAAATGAAATATGGTTTTATTTGGTCAAGATTGTTCTTTTAAATGTTCAGCTCTTATTTATATATGTATCGTTGACCTCAGGGGCCCAGGGCTGAGTTAATCGCAGCCCTTGGTGACTGGAGTTCTATGTTGATCCATGAGGGAACCTGTGTTCTTTGATTGATTGTTCAATTATTCTTTATCCCCGTTTGTCACTCTCACCCCTCTTCCCTCTCAGGTAATATTGCAAAAATGATTAAGAGTATTTTCAGCTTTATTGAGATATAATTTTATAGACTGTTGTATAATTTAATGTGTACAATATAGTGATGTTACATAGGGGTATATTGCAAAATGATTACCATAGGATTAGCAAATACATCCGTTACCATGATAAGATTAGAAAATATACATAATTAACCATTTTTGTGGTAAAAATTTAAAAATTTACTCTCTTAGTAACTTTTAAACATACAACATGGTATTGTTAACTATTGCTACCATGCTGTACATTACATTGCCAGAATTTATTTATCCAATACTTGAAAGTTTGTATCTTTTGACAACCTTCCCCCATTTCTCCCCACCTCTGCCCTTGGCAACCAGCAATCTGTTCTATTTGTATTTTAGTTTTGGGTCTCATTAAACATTTACATATCTTTTAGATTTGCACAATTGCTATGCATTCTATGTGCTCTATTTTTTTCCAGCACTAACTTTCTCAGAAGTTTTTTTCTTTTCTTTCTGTTTTTAAACAGATATAATAGTTTATAAATTCTCATTTGAAGAAGGTGACAAAAAATGTCAATGGTATATTATATTCACATCATATCTATCCCTACTCCCAATTAAGCAAGTGAAGCTACATACACTTTATGAATGGGTATACAATTTAATGAGGAATTAGCTCAGGAAAGCACTACATACAACACACTAAATCTCCAGAGCCCCTTGGAATATTCACTAGGAATAGAAATCATATTTCTGATTAAGAGTGAAAATGTGATTGGAAAAGACAAAGGGTTCCACAGGCCAATGAAAATAATTAAGATGTCTTTCCTCTTTAAGCTTAATGGATTTGGCCATGTGTGTGCTTCTAGGGAAGATTAGAGGAGGTAAGTACCTCCTGTACAATTCAGTCCACAGCTTCACAGAAGACGGTAAGTAGAAGCTGGACAGCCAGGGTAACCTGGGAGTGTAGGGGTCAGTGTCTGCAGATAGGGAATGTGGGTATTAGGCTAATTGGAATATTACCACTTGTCTGCTACTAATATTCAGAAGATGTAGGAAATGGGAAGTTTAACACAAAAGTGGTCTACCTCAAATCTTTCCTATCTTCTATAAAAAATAAATAAACAAAATGGGGAATGGTACAGGCTACGTGGCTCAATTAAAATTGCCCATACATCTATGTATTTATGCGAAATCTGTCTACTATGATTTGAACATTATGTTACATAAATTTTCAGTTACTTCAAACTACTAATATAACTTGGTAGTAAGAGTGCTTTCTGGACTTCAGATATTCCAAGAAGAGCTAGAAAACAAAGTGGAGAGAAAGAGACAAATTCCCAGCACTATTTTATCAAATGGGTTATCTAATGGGAGAATTAGTGCATGTGTTCGATATTCAGTGAATTCATAAATAAGTAGGTGAGTTCTCTGTGGTATATAGTATGTTTGACAAAAGCAGGAGTTGGCAAACTATAGTACGTGGGTCCAATTTGACCTGCTGCCTATATATTTGTAAGTAAAATTTTACTGGAATACAGCAACACTTATTTGTTTATATCTGATCTACAGCTGCGTTTATGATAAAATTGTGGGGGTGGAACAGTTGTGACAAAGATTATTTGCCTCTCAAAGACTAAAATGTTCATTTGGCTGTTCACAAGTTTGACAACTTTTTGACTGTATAATACCAACACGTCAAGTTTCAGAGGTGTGTATAAACTAATTAAAAAATGACTAGATAGAGATAGAATTTGGAAGTTAGTTAAGCTTAGATTAGCTTTTAATATTGTGCTGAGGATGAGTAAGAGCCAGAGAAAATAAAAGTAGAATGACAATGGCCTTGACTTGGGGGATGAAAAGAAAAAGATATCAAACATAGTGTTTAAATTAGAACTCTGAAAAGATAATGAGCAAAGTTGAATTCTATAATTTTCATGCATGGGTTGTTAGCCACTTTCAGTTTTCATAATTCACTTATTGAAATGACAAAGAAGACTTGAATGGGTCTATAAGCACTTTTATTCCTTAGTACATCCTCATAATTTCAGGTGCTTTCAATAAAGGCACAAAAGTATGTACAGATAGGTTTATTTGCTAGAAGAATTTGAAGATGGGCAAGATTAGCCCTTGACGTTCACTTTTTCACTTTATATTCATTATTCATACATGCTACATGCTTTGGTAATTGATTACTTATAAAGTGGATAATGACATGGTTTCTTCTAGTAGAAGGGATAATTCTCAGCTGGGGATGGGAGTTTGGTGTGGGAAATATTCTTAGAGAAAGGCAATATTTTGAGCAGAAAATGATACCATGCTTTGGTTCTTTCATTCGTTCCTTCCTTACTTCATTTCCCTCTTACAGAGATTTTTGGAGACCTTTGGTAAAATCCCCTGAATTTGTAAAGATCCTCTGATCAAAACCTTTAGGAGAAAACCTTAGCTTGTTGCAAACATTGACTGCTTTGTGGTTTGAGGTCATGGAAAGAGAAGTTTGTGTGACTACACACATGAAGTGTAATCATAAGCCTGTATGTATGTGTGTCAGTACCATGCATTGACTATTCCCATGTGACTGGGACTATGAACATAACAAGGGAAAGTATTGATGAGTGGTTCTACCTCCATTGCAGTTAGGCATACAACTTCTAAAACACCCCTTGCATAAAGTAAAATTGATAGACCCTTCATTAGATGTCAAGTGTACAAACATAAACTGTAAACTTTTACATTGACAAGATGTTTTTAATATTTTAAAATGTCATTTTAAAGACAGTAAAAATGAATAAAATATGGTATTTATAAAGTTTAGAATGAAACTATGGTGATGGCCTGTGGACATAATAACTCTCACAGTTAATGGAGAAGGAAAGAATCCAAATGAATATTACACAATTGTAAGTGTTTATTTTACATGAATAACTTAGAAAAATAATGTTAAAGGCAGAAGAAATAAATGTCTCAAAACCACCTCACATCTAACTAGAAACATCATTGGCAGATTGCAGTTGGCAACCTGGCCCACCTAAACCACAGCAAACCTCTTGTTGAAAGCTTCCCAATAGTAAGATATTATGTGATAGCCTGGAGAAATTTCAGTTCAGTTTTGAACTTACATTTATGTCCACTTGCTAGCTTGAAATCTTGAGTGAGTTTATAGCGTTAATTAAATATATGTATAATAAAGCTATTGTTATTTTGAATGTATAAGGCACTGCTTACAAACTATCGAAAATGTCCCATAATAGTCCTTAATTTTATTTAACACACCAATCAGAAATAGTTCTATAAATTTTATTTAGTTACAGTAAAAGTAGAGGAAAACCAATTATGTAGAATGGGAAAGATGAAGATCTTCTGTTTTTGCTTTTGATATGGGTGCCCTTGTAAAGAATGATAAACACAGAGCAAAGCAGGCTAATATCAAAGAATAAGGAAGCTTTGTTCAGCCATTATTGTAGCCGTTCAATAGTTGTTTAGGGAGCTATGCTTAGAAGTGAGACTGGACTTCCTAAATTTAAACAATAAAATGGAGGCTCCAGGGCCATTCTGATTAGATTGATCATATCCATGGAGGTATTCTGCAACGTTTATATTTTAGCGCACCAGACAGCATAGCAGTAAGGCCGCAGTGCTCCTGACATTTTGGCAATTCTTGCACCATCGGCTGCAGAAGCAGCAGTCATATTGGATTATAGGGCTGCTATATTAGCAATCTTAAATTTTCAAACAGAAGTCATTCTTTACCCAGAAACAATACTATTATGTGACTGTATCCAAGCATCTCCTTTATTGTTCAATAACATCCCAGGATTCTCAGTAAAAGGCATCTGTTTTCAGAAATGACTGAATAGCTACATTCACTCTGCAGGGCTAACTTCAGTGCTGTGGGCCACAGTGAGTCCAGGGATTAGCAAATAAACGGATCTTAATGGACCTACTTTTCTTTTTTCATTTTGTTTCCTTGTGCATTCTTAGAAAGCAGTTTTAGAAGCAAAGTCACCAAAAACATCTTAATTTTTTTCTTAAGCAACTTGACAGTGCTATAGAATAAACTTTATAATTTTCAAGCTATCAGGGTCTATGAACAAATCATTCCTATTAAAAAAATTTTTTTAATAGATGAAAAAAATCCTGTATTAAAGCTTTTCTGAAGAATAGTTTAACAGTGTAAAATGGAACCTATGGTGATGTCCTGGGGTTTGTTTTACCCACACATGTGGACATATTCACTCTTATAGTTAATGGAGTCAGAAAAAGACTTGATTCCCAGAAAAGCTTTAATTGTGCTTTCTTGGGCAAGGTAATGGAACATTTTTTAGTCTGTTTTTTATTTGTTTGTTTATGGGGACAGACACCAGGAGGCTTAAAAGAGACGATACACCATGAACATGACTAGCACCTTTGACAGAAGTAGGGGGTAGGAGGACCACAGGAAAAATATCCTTTCTGATTTTGAAAGCTAAGGAAGATTTCTCAGTAACGGTGCTAGGGAAAAAAAGGAAAGAAAAGAAAAGAAATAAACAACAACAACAAAAAAGACCCTGAGCAGTCTATCCTTTTTGGGGATAACATTATAAATGTACACAGGTGAGTGATTCAACTCAGAGGGTTAGACTATGAAAGTCAGCACACATTAAAGAGAGAGCCAGGCATTGTGCCCGGAAGAGTTAGAAACAGAAAAAGCAAATAAATTCAGAATTGACCACAAAGTATTGAAATCCCCAAAGCAGGGCATGTATTAGAAACTCAGTGACTCTGGGATAGGAAGACTAGGTGATGTTAAGGACATTTATATTAGTAATGCTTTGTGCAATTCTGTTTCCAGAGCAAACTGTCCTTTAACATGGTATTGTTCTATATTTAATTAGATTATAGTTTGAAAGCAAGTTTACAAATGAAGGAATATCCTACTTACCCTGGCCTACTTTTCTTGTGAGTGACAGCTTGCAATAGTCAGGGTGTTAACTAGGCAAGGATTAGAACACTGGTGTGTCATTAGTACATTTATATTCTCATGGGGTTTTGTAATCCTTCCCCTATTCTGGGCTTCATATCCATGGGGAGTATTTCATTCAGTGCAGCATCACATGTGAAGTGTAAATTACTGATGAGCTTGAGAGAAACACAAACTCAAACCCACATCGCCTCTGTTTTGTGTGATTTCTCCTCTTCCTGTGATTTTCTCTGCTTCCTGTGATTTTGTTTCGCCCTGCTGCTGCCACATCCTGATATTTTGTAAGATGTAAGAGCTATTGCAAACCTTATCATAAATTCAGTGAATCTAAGCATTGGAAACACTTTCAAGGCCATCTAGTTCAATATTTCAGCCAAAGAACAGAATCGTTTTCTCGTATCCTTCAGAAGTGGGGAAGAGCCCATTCCCGCCACATGCCTGTAGTTATGAATTCTTTACTTTCTCATACTTTGCATTCATTTAATTTTGTTAGATGTTTCTCTGACTTAATTTAAAGCCCAAATTCAATTCTCCATAGCTACTACCTCAGTTTTCATTCTTTTCTCTGAAACTACATAGAATAAGTGAAATGGGTCTTTGCTATGTAGATTTTTAACAATTTTAAGAAGTCATCTCTTTTTTTTTATTTTAAAGATTTTATTTATTATTTTTAGAGAGAGGGGAAGGGAGAGAAACATCAATGTATGGTTGCCTTTTACCTGCCTCCAGCTATGGACCCGGCTGGAGACCTAGCTTGCAACCTGATCATGTGCCCTGGCTGGGAATTGAACTAGCAACCTTTAGGTTCACAGGCCCGGCTCCTTATCCACTGTGCCACTAACCAGGGCCAAGAAGTCATCTCTTGATTCTCTATCATAATCTACTTCTTTCCTAGATAGATGTGGTTCCTTCAAACTCTTTTTCTAACACATGTTCTCAGTGCTTGTTTTTCTGAGTGAATAACTATGGCATGATTTATTAGATCTTCTCTCATCCTCTTTATTTCCTTTTGCATTCCATATTTTATTTTGATGTTTCTCTTAAAATATCATGCCCAGAATAAAGCATTTTGCTGCGGATTTTTTCTAAATTTCCTAAAATAGGAGTTTATACTTATAGTGTGACCTAAGATGACACGGTTTGGGACAGCACATCAAACTGCTGTTGCACATTGACCTTAAATTCAACAACTCTTACATGTCCTTCTCTTCTAATCTATTTGGTCACATGCCTCTCACCTTGTCCTGTTGGTCGTGATTTGATATAATTTAATATTTGGAAAATATTCTGAAATTGATTACAACATTGTGGATACATTCACCACTGATTTAGAAAATTATAATTTTATTATCATCATTTCCCAATAATGTACCCTACATTAGTACTTGGGAAATATGCTGCTTACTTATTGTTATTGAAAGGCCTGTGGTTCCTGTCCTTAGAGAGGATTAATGTCACATCTGACCAAAGGGGCTGTTTAGCTAGAAATATCACCCTTGCATTAAAGAGCCCTTGGTCTAATTTGTCTTTCTTTTATTAACTGAAAGTTCTTGGTCAGTAGGGACTGATAGTGCATTTTGCAATTTATTCTGCCTAATTCTTAACCTGTTTTAATGTTACCTGCTGTGATACTCAGTAGAGACTTAGAGAAAGCTACTACATTAAGCAATCCTGCTGTGATGTTTCTAGTGTTCAGAAGTCTAATACATTTCTGTTACATATATCCATAGGTTTCTGGTGAATATTTATTGATCTGTGGTAAGTTGGTCACAGAGAGAAATAGATCTCTACCAATGTATTAGAGACTTGAATTATTTTTTAAATCACATCGTTCATCATTAGAACTGTAACCTGCTACAGTGGTTCTCCTTAGTTAATGACCTAATTTTTATGAGATTCTTTTAATGAATTTCTTTTTTTCCCCATGCGTTTGTTTATTGCCTCACATAAAATTATATGAGCTAAAGATAAGATCAAGAATGGTGGCTGGAATAATGAAAAACATGCACACTAATCTAGGACTTTTAAATGGTGAATAAATTGGATGAGAAGTCTAGCAAACAAGAGAAGGGATGTGTGTGGCATTGTAATGTGGTGAATTTTTTACTACAAAAAGTTATTTACTTTTCACGGTATAGAGTTTTCTTCTTTTTTTTAAATTTAATTTAATTATTGTTATATTACATCTATCCTCTTTTTACTCCTCTCTGTCCCTTTCCCCATCCACCTACTCTCTGCCAAAGTCAATCCCACTTATTGTCCATGTCCATGGTTCATCCATGCTAGTTTCTTGACTAAACTGCTCCCCTTCTTTGCCTTCTCCTTCCACCTCCCCTTGCCCCCTCCTCTCTGCCCACCGAAGGTCTGTTCATTGTATTCATGTATCTGGTTCTGTTTTTCTTGTTTATTTGTTTTTGTTCATTATTGTCCTATAATGGGAGAGATCATGTGGTATTTGTCTTTCACTGACTGGCTAATTGAAATAAGTATAATACTTTCCAGTTCCATCCATGTTGTTGCAAAGGGTAGGAGTTCCTTCTAGAGTTTTCTTTAACACTGTGGACTGGTCACAAAATTACTCATGTTTTCAAGCCTAAATATGGTTGACCAATAATGAGTTAACTTGTATTTGCACTTGCATTAGATTTAGTATAAAATTGCAGGTCAATAATGTACAGGTGATTATGATGGTAAAGAAAGGATATTCAGCCTTCCCTTTACTTTTGTGGTATAGCATAGTGAGTCTGCCATGATCCAGACAATTTGGCCAAGGCTTTGATTATCACAGAGGATGTATTAAAGGACCAAAATCATAAGAGGCAATATCAGTATCTTTAACATACCCCTGATAGAACAAAATAGCCAGAATCTAGAGATGATTGAATTATTATTTCAAAAATAAATGCAGTACCTTCTTGTAGGAAAATCATACTACTTTCCCTTCTCCCTGATAGCCAAGCACTATTGATGTTCATGTTGGCCATGTTGCATGTCTTGATATCTTGTTTAATAGAATGTGAGCAGAAGTGATGTATGTCATTTTCAAGTAGCAGCCTTTGGAGACAATCTGTGAGTTGACCTCTCTTTTCCCTCCATGTTTTTTTTTTTTTTTTTTTTTTTTTTTTGTACCACAAGGTCAGTATGTTCAAAATAGTGATGGTTCCTTCAAGCTTGGTCCCAGAATAAATAGAATATGGAGCCATTGTTGACCATGTGTTAGATGTGAATATAAGAAAGAAACCATTGTTGTTATAAGCTATGTGTAATATAGGTGTTTCATCACTTATACACAATTGACTTTTAGTATTCAGAGCTATGTATCAGAAAAAAGCACATTCCCCCTATTAAATAATAACTGTGTAATTGCCATGGTAAGTCATGTATAACAAACATTTTCCAAATAAGTATTTGGGAAATGTATTCACAGAACAGTAGTGATAGTTTGAGATCTAATTTATGCTTTAATTAAAATAGCACAAGTATGTTTTTGGAAAATTGACAGTATGTGTAATCAAATTACCTCTTACATAGTTTCATAGTTTTATTTCTAATTTAAAAGAAAATTATATAGTGGGCTGGACAGTATGCCAAAATATGTCCACATTCTAATCCCTGGAACCTGAATATTACCTAAGATAACAAAGAGTAATATTACTTTCTGTGGCAAAAGATGGAATTACATTAAGAACCTTGCCAGGAAGAGCTTATTCTCAGTTATTTATTTGGGTCCTTAATATATTCATGTTTCCCTGTATTTGAGGGATACAGGGAACTTTGAAATAGACACATGGGGAAGGATATTATGCAAAGACAGCTACAGCCACATGCCAAGGAATGCTGACAATCCACAGAAACAGGAAGATTAAAGGAAAGGAACCTCTTTTTGGGCTTCTGGAGGGAGCTTGCTGACAACTTGATGTTGAATTTCTGCTCTCCCCAATTGGAAGATAATAAATTTCTGTTGTTTTAAGCTACCACATTTATGACAATTTGTTACAGCAGCCAAAGGAAACTAATACAATATATATATTGAGCAAACATTTCTGTGAAACTTTTTAAATATCCAAGATAACAGGTCTGGAGATTCTGATTCAAGTATATCAATAGTGAAGCCCATGTTTGTGTATTTTTAATAATTTACCTAAGGGATGTGCACACTGTAAATTTGAGGATCTTTTTGGATGGATCATGTGAAATAGATAATACACAGATTTTCAGTGGAACATATTGACCTATTTTGTAGCTTGTAGGTAGGTATCACTAGTTCCATGTTTCCAGTTCTCTGGCACACAAGTTCCTAGTGTATCTCAATAAACCTTAATTCTGTACGATCACATCATGTTGAAGCTGAGACATACTTACTATTTTTAAATTACTTATACAAGAAAAATATAATAAAGAGTCTCTCTCTCCCAGGAAAAGATGATCCATAACCTCTCAAGGAATACCAGCGTTTTATAGTATAATGTGTAAACCTCTCAAAACTGCTTTCACTTATTTATAAGATGATAGAGTTTTGAAAACATCTAAATAATAAACTATCATAAACTTTCCCATTTCAAGCTATATCATGAGAGTGACAAAGTACCATTCTTGTCCAGAAGATTTCAACTATATGAGTCATTTTGGTACAGAGAAATAGCTTTGATTCTTTTTTTCTCCCAGATCCAGAGTTTCTGATAAAGGAATTTGGGACAAACAATTCAGCATTTTCCTGACTTGTCATTTCCAAGACAATGAGACCCCAGTTTCCTTTTTTAGCCTAAGCCTCAACTTTTGTCCATAGGGCTGCTTTGCTTTGTTCCAAAGAAAATACTGCTTTATTTAAACTTTATCCAAACTCCATCCTTTTACCAAATCCTGTCATATCCTTTGTCTTCCTTTTTGATGAAACATATTATGGTGTATTTGGGGAGTATTCCTCCTTGTTGCAGCAAGTTAATAATCTTAACCTTTTTGGACTCTCCATTTGGTATAGGTTGGTCTTTGGCTCTTAGAATTTATCAACAATTTGGGAAATGCTGGAAAGAAAAAGAATATGAGTTCTCAAGACAATATTACAGGGGTCTAATGAGGAATCATGGGGGAAGAATTTGAGCTGGGCACTAAGTGCATATATTGAATATATGTCAGCAGAGATATTAGGAGCAGCATTTCAGTCAGGTCAACAGTATGAATAAAGGCAAAATAGTGGCAATTCCTATAAACTCGACCTTATAGGCACCATCTGCTCTTGTAAACTCAGCCCTTCAGGACTAATACAGTAATTTTCTAACATGGTTTCCTTCTTCTATTTATTCCCACCTACAGTGCATCAACCACTCAATAGATAGTTTACATTTTGAATGATAACCCTATGCCTTATTTCTCTTCTATGCAATCCTGCTGTGATTAAAACCCAAAGTCCTCCCATGGCCTTGTATAATCTAGTCTCTGACAACTTTGGGGAACTCATGCTCTACCACTCTTTGCTCTGTCTCTCTATGGTCCAGCCACACAGGCATTCCTTCTATTTTTTCACCAGCCTAAGAGACTTTGTTTGTATTGTTTTCTCTGCTTGTAGAAGGGACAGGGGTGAAAATAGAGTATGAAGTAAATAAGAGATTATACAATCATATTTTTGTGACTTTTTCATAAATATATGTGTATAAAATATACATATGAAAAAAAGACATCGAATATAAGAATGAAAATTTGATTGTTACAATTTTTACCTGTAGATGTTAAAAATATTGTCCTAAACATTTATGTAAGATGCCATCTTCAATTTGGAAGAAAAAATTTGTTTAAAAACAGGGATTCTCAAAACAAGTCCATTGTATTCCCGAAGTCACTTAGAGTGTTGCTGTTCAGTGACTTAAGTTCCTTTTATATTCTTTCCCTCCTTACCTGCTTTTATTTAAATTACCTCAAAAGGGCAAAATCATCATCATCATCTAAAGTCAGAGCCTTGTCATGGTAGTGTGAATGTTGTATAATGATGAGATTGAGATGAATACACACAAAATTGCTCACAACTGTGCTGCTCCTACAAATTATGTATTAGACTTTTACTGCCAAACTCATTGAAAGCCCATAAATTTGCATCTATTTTTACTGATGTGACCTAATTAAGAAGTGAGTTGAATTTTATTAAAATCTATGTTCCGGCGCCTCATTCGATTAATGTATGCTTAGCTGGCTGTCCTGCAAGCCTCACTGAAGAGTTTGTTTCTATAAGCTGATATAGTGCACATTTTAACTCCAATCTTCTGACTACTTTCTATTCCATCTGTAAATCTTCTTTCCTCACTGGTTAGTAGCATGCCTTACCATCATGGTAATAGTACCCCACATCCACTACTGCACCAGGCTTCCACATATATTGCTATGTATATAGGTAAATGATTCATTATAGTATGGTATTATTTACTAAAAGTTTGTCTTCCCTAAAATTCATGTTTAGGCCATAATCCTCATTGTGATGGTATTTGGATAAGGGGGTCTTTGATAAATCATTAGTTTAGATGAGCTCAGGTGAGTAGGGCCCTCATGATGGGATTAGGTCCTTACAAGATGGGAAAGAAAGATCAAAATTCTCTCTTTTCCCAACTTGTGAAAAAATTGCAAGAAGGTGGCTGTCTGAACACCAGGAAGAGAAATGTAGGTAACTCAAATTTCTATTTGAGTTAATAGAAATAATAATATGTGAATTGGATACATTTTTAAATTTCCACTTTCTAATTTTGTTCCTTGACCTCTGGACTGCATGTCTGTTGCATAATGGGTTGGAAGGGGCTTGCTAGGAGGAAGGAGGCTTCGTGATCTGGAGAAGGGATAGGGATTTGAAGTAAGTACATCATTGGTAAACCTGGCCTTGAGAATCATAAAAATAGAGAATGTCAGAGTATATTTTCTACAAAGACTTGTCCAACAGAAAAGGACTTTGGTAAGGACAATATATTTATATAATAAGATATTAAGTAGGAGGTGAGGTGATTAGAATGAAAAGTCTCACAGCCTGGAAATGTTGTGTTGTTTTTTCCCTTTAGTTGAAAGAGAGGTATCAGAATAGCTGTGTGGAGTAAGAAAAATTGTAGGTGATGCAAAGATATTTGGTGAATAGCTGGAGATTTTATAAGTCTTAATCTAACATCAGTATTTAAATCCTCTTCCCCTTTTTAAGTGAGGATCACCAGTACAGGTTGGTTTGGACTTTTTTTTTCCTCCTTAATATTGCTCCGTGACAGGTTTATCATTGTTGTCCATCAGTCTTCCTCACTAATTAATTAGCAAAGGTGCTCTAAAAATAGACATTTTTTAGTTCTTCTTTTAAAGAATAGTAAGGAAAGGCAAGATTGGAGGTAGTGATTCCTCTGAAGCAGATTGTTGAGGAGGGAGCTGAGGTGAGGTCTTAAACTTTAGGTAAAATTGAAAGAGGGAGGTAAATAAAGATGAATCTCAGGAAGACCACCTGAAAAGAGAAACATGCTTATGGATGGAAAAGTGAATGGTCAGACAAAGAGAAAAAGGAAAACTCTATGGTTCAACCATAGTGTTTACAACAGAATTGCAAGAAGGATGGTGCTTTTTTTTTTTTTTTTTTAAGACAAAGATTATTCATTCTTATTCCCTTTCTTCATTTGTTTCTAAACTTTTCATGCATCTGGGAGCAAGATTTGGAATATCTGTTCTTGATGCATTGAGATGAAAGAGAGAACTCTTGGGGAGAGGGGAGCAACCAACATCTACTTTGTAGTAAGGGGTTGATTTAACCTTATGTCTTCAAGAAGTACTCTAAGAAGACTGTATTCTTGCCTTTATTACCACACTGCTGATTATAATAACATGGTCTGATTTCTTGTCTGTGCTTAACACTAAAACAAGCTCCTTGAAGTTAGGGGTGGTTCTTATATTCATTTGTATTCTCTGTGTCTAATATGTTATCAGGCATAGCATAATAAATGATTGCATAAGTGAAAATGGCCCCCGCCTCCTGACCAACATGGAGCAAGAGCATGTGACATCTTTTCTAGGTTTTGCTCTTATTTTATAGGGATAATATATATCCTGCAGAGAAAAAGAATGATTTTCTGTTGGTTTTTCTTGGTTGATTCTGTTGGTTCTTTTTGAACATTCTACACAGAACTCTAGGGAAAAGATGATTTCCTCTATATAAACTCAGTTCTAACTGGATCCTAAGCCAATCCTGATTAGGTAGAAAGACATTAGCATCTATTAGAAGAGTCTAGAGTTGCATGTGTTGCTAGAATTGATATGCTGTATGTGAGCTTGACTTCTAAGCTTATCAAAAGTAAAGGGAAAGAAAGTTTTTTTTATAGAATTCTTTTTTTGTATGTCTGGAAAGCTATGGGCTTCTTAGATTACATGGGTATAGGGGTGTCTTCTTGTTAGAGTATTTTAAACTACATGTAGTTTGAGAGCATTTCTCTGCTGCATCGCAGAATTATGGTATTTTTTAAAATATGGAAACCTGAAACTTTTAATGGAAGCTACATATAGAAAATAGGAAGAAGCTTAAAAACAGGGCAGTTATAACCTTCAAAATAAGAGCACCTGATTATTAAATTGTCCATTAGGAACCAAAAATGAAATAGAAATTATTAAAATCACACAACATTCTTTAATAAGTGCATAGAACACTAAATTTCAAATCAGCCATTAACAGCTAACTATAGTCTCATTTACTTGTTACATGTTTTATTAACCTGTTGATGGTACACTTGAACATGGTTTGGGGCAGGATTTGAGTTAAGAGGTGGATCAGCGGCTAGCTTGTTCTTTCTGTGACACTTGCCAACGTTTTCTTTATGGTGACCTCTAGTTTAAATTTATGTGGCTCACTTAAATGTCAAACAAGCTAAGTGGTGCATTTCATTAATGAAAAATTAATGAAAACCTTGGGCTGGCACGTACCATTTGTTTACAATATATATAATTCATTAGGAAGACATCCGTCAAGCCAGGGCCTTGGCATGGCTCTGGTGGCATTGTAAGCAGGCTTTATCCTCTTTCTTCCAGTTAATGAAAGTGCAAGGCTGGGAAAAATTCACATAAAACAGATTTAATGAGTCCTTAGGGGAAGTTGTACAGAATAAGGTACATGAGTCATAAATATCACATGTAAAATCTATTTGGCACAAATTATTTAGGGTTGGAAATGGCCATAATTTCATTTTATAATAAAAAATTGCCCAAGTGTTTAGATCAGGAACCTAATTCCAGGCAAGGGTCCCACATTCTTTTTAGGGCTTTGTCATTAACTAGGCTCAACCTTAAACAATTACTTTAAGATTTTACAAAATTACTTTGCTTTCTCCTTAAATGAAGGTGAAACTGAGGACTGCATCTTTAGATATGGGACATAATCACGTATTTTCTAAACATCTCTTAAAGAGTGAATAGCATTTACATACAAATATAAAACTTCCCTGATCCAGACAATCTAGGTACAAAATATAGTAGAATTTTTAAAAACTATTTCAAAGGAATGCATTTTTTTGCATAAGTAATGATTTCTTCATATCCAAAAAGTTGTGACAGTATCATTGGTCTCTTCTGTTTCTATTACTCTCACCTTCTTGTCAAATCTTTCCTCACTTTCACTACTGTCATTATTTTGAATTGTTTGTAGATCTTTATTCTTGGCAAGGCATGGTAATAGGTACTGGAGGAAAGGTGAGCTATTGGTCACGTAGATTCCAAGAGGACAGGGACTTTGTTTTATTCAGTGGTGTTTTTTCAGCACACACAAAAATGCTTGACAAATAGGTGGGATTCCAGAATGTGTGTTCAATAAATGAGATAAAGAATGGCGCCCATCCTGAAGTATTTTCCCCTAGTGGAGAGATGGAATAGTCACCTGCAAGAATAATATATAAAATGGATTACTGTAATAGTTTCACATGTTAACTTGATTGACCTTAACAAGTACCCTAGAGCTGGTAAAAATATTTCTGAATATGTCTGTGAAGGTGGTTCTGGATGAGATTAGCATTTGATTCAGTAGACTGAATCAAAAGAACTGCCCTTACTGGAGAGAGTGGGATTTCCATTGGTCCTTGGAGGGTAGGATTGTGTCATGATTATTTAGTGCTGATGGCTTCTTTGTGGCAGAAGCTCTCTCCAGCATTTTAGAATGAACTTGTAAACTTTTAAAACTTATAAAAACTGGATCACAGCGTGGCTTTCTGTTGCAGTTGAGAGGAAATACCTCTGCCTGATATACAAGTGTTCACAGGTATCTAAGGAAGAAGAATTGGAAAGAAGAGGGGACAAAACCTGAAAGAGGGGGAATTTACAGTATTCAAGTGAGAGTTACAATATGTGTGTAGGCAAGAGTGATTGAGGAGTTGGGCTGCAATGGAGGAGGGGGAGGGAAAGAGGTGGGAGAGTGGAAGCACAACCTGTAGAGCCAGACCTCCTTACGTTCAACGTCAGCCACTATCGCTGACCGCCATCGTAACCCTGGGTACGGTATTCCAGCTCACTCTGCCTGCCTTTTTACAGTTTTAGAATAAAGTTCATAAAAATACTTCCTTCATAGTGTTGCCAAGAAGATTAAATTAATATTATAAAGTGCTAAGAACGATGGCTGCCACACAATAAGTGCTGTATTCATGTTTATTAATAATTATGGAGAGCTCAGGTATCTTGTGAGATAATGAAGCCGTTTAAAGTTTAAGGCAGGGATGAAAAATGATAATGGCAGGATTACAGCAAGATGGAATTGGCAGCAGTATCTACACAGGAAAGGCTGATGGATTACAAAATTATGGATAAAGATGTAGTTGGTAAAACTTTCCATAGTTGAGGAATGAAGTCTTTGGAGTTTAATTTCATGGTTGAAATGACCATTACAATTTGGCTGAAAATGTACATGGGGGGGGGATGCTTGAATAACAACATGGCGATGTGGCACCCCCAATATCAAGGATAAATTTTGTGGTTATTAAAATATTATCCCTGACTTTGTTTTATCCCCTGTCACGAGTTATTTTAAATAACGAGCCTAGAGCCCAGCAGCAGCCTAGAGCCCAGGATCTTTGGGTAATGCAAAAGATGTATTTGTCAGTGTGCTGTGTTTCCAAACAGAGCTGCCTGTGGAGACAGGGGTGCCTGGGTTCTGGCATGAGAAATGATAATTTCATCAATATAGGGTACAGCCTGGGCTGCAGGAGCTTTAAAAACTTCCCAGGGGGGTTTCATATGCAAGTTAGAGAACGATTGATAATGGAGCAATTTGTTTTACCTTTTTCTTCTTTGTTTTCCTCCACTGTTTTTTATTCATCTCCTTAACACACTGTGTTTTTGTGTCTCTGAAATGTCAAACCAGGTGGTATCCTGAGTCTCCTTTTCCCCCTACTGTTCAAATTTCCTTTTAACAATTAGGAGAATTAAAACCAACAGCTATGATTATTGATTCTTTTTCTTATGAAGGGTTAATGTAATTTTGATATTTGCCTTACAGAGAGAGGATGTGTGCCTCTCGAACTTGAGTTTGAATTTATCCATATTAACATTATAAATATCTAGCTTCATCTGGGAAATGTTCAATTGTTCAAGGGGTTTTGGGGGTGACCAATTTGTCAGAGAGCCTTGAACAAAAGTATTTCCACAATCATAGTAAAAAATGAGTTTTTAATCTCAGTTTCTGTCTCTTTTCATAACATCTCTGTTTTGAAACGAGTGCTTGGATGATTTTGGTGGTAGAAGAAGAGAGACTTTTACTAGAGGGCACCATGAGGTGGTAGAATATGGAGAAGAACAAAACCTACACTAGAAGTCAAAAACATGGGGCCAGAGGGCTGTGTCCGATATACAGATATGTCCTATCTCCCTGCATAAAACCAGGTTTTAGATTGGAGTTAGCTGAAGACATTAAAATGGGATGTCACTTAATATTAAGTCTCACCTGACATTTTTAAAAATAAAATGGAGGAGTTGGATCATTCCCATAAGACCCCTAAGCTGACACTGAATAGAAGCTTCCTCTTTAGACGTGAACTTTATGACATCATTTTGTGAATTGATTGTAAGCACCCTATGAGGGACTCTTCCTCTTGTTTGTGTCATTTCCAATGGCACCTTGCAATGCACCTGGCTAAGGAAGTGATGATGATGATGATTTTATTTTAGGTGGAACAAGGTAGTAGCAGTTAAATAAAAATATTACCTTGCAGCTGATTTGGATTTCACAAATGATGAAAATATTATAACCTGTATGACCTCTTGCCTGTGTGTGGGCTAAAAATATATCAATATTTTCCCTCCCACCTTCTAAGTTCTCTGGCTAGGCCAATAATCAAATTAACACAGGCTGACTAACAGGGGAAAGTCAAAGTTTAATACGTGCACAGGGGGACTTCACATAGATATGACAGATCTATGAACATTCATGTAAGCAGTGAGGCCACATTGGGTCTGTAAGACATTTGGACAAAGGAGAAAAGTCGGGGAAGAGGCATTAGATTTCAGAAGCGAGAATGGTGATTTACAGGTAGTTGAGGAAGAACAGAACACACATAGGAATACCCTCTCTAGGTGACCCAGAAAGGATAGAACACAGGGGCATTGAGATAAGACACATGCCTGAAGCCCTTTCTTTACCATACTTATTTCAAATTAGATTAAGGCAACATCCTAAAATCTTTTCCCTGAAGCAGTTTTCTCTGTCTGAACCTCTTGGTCAAGAAAGTGGGGAGAGTCAAAGGTTCTGCATCTTTTGTTTCTTAAGAAACAGCTTAAAATTCATATTCCCCAAAGAAGCTTCATGGTGGTGGGATGTCAGGCCCCTCACCTGTGCTATCTTCTTGACAGGGTGCCATAAGCATGCAGCCTAGACTAAGGATTTCTAAGTTATCTCCCTGCTGAGTTGAAATCAATTCTCACTACTGCTTGAGGAAGGTCTTGGCTGTCAAACCAGTGTCACTGCTAGATAAGGATATCAGATTGGCAGCTGCCAACCTGCATACTGTCAGTCACCATCAGGAAGCTGATAGTCATCCAAGCTCATTGAAACAACAGGATGGCAGGGCATCACCAGATGGGGCAACCTGTCTGCTCACACTGCAAAGGATAGGAGGAAAGTTCTTTGTGCCATTTGAAGGTGCCAAGTGCCACATCTCTTTAAAGAGAGGCCAAGGCCTGTCAATCATGACAATCATTGTAATGCAAAAAGGTCAGATAGGCTTGCCTTTGTGTATCAAAAATGCCAACCTTCTGTCGACAACGAGGTAAAAAATCTGTGCCAGATTAAAAGCACTTGTGCCAGGAGCTTCGAATGTCCAAAAGGTCACTTTCAGTGCCAATCAAAACTCATGTACAAAATGAATATTAACTTCTGCCCAAACTTAAATAAAATAGCTTTTCTGCTTTTATTTTTTTTCACTAGCTAAGCCAGCCCTCTGTAACTATCAAAACCATTTGTAGTTTTCCAGTGTTCCCTGGAAACATGGTACAGATGTGGTAATATTTTCTCTGAACCAGAGATTCCCAAACTTGAGGGCTTGTTAGAATACAGATTATAGGACTCTACCCACAGATTTTTGATTCATTAGGTCTGTGATAAAGTACAAGAATTTGTGTTTCTAATGAATTCTTAGGTGGTTCCAATGCTGCCGGTCTAGAGACCATACATTGGAAACCATTGTTCTAGATGATAATAATTAATCCTTTTCAAGTTGATATATACTAAATTCCTATATAATACTACTGTTTCTATATTCTCTACTATATATCCTTGTTTCATTAATATATTATTGTTCTAGAATTGTGCTGTTTTAACTTCTAAACATTGGTTATACAATTTCACCTGTAACAGGGAAAATCTTCCCTTTTTGTTCTTCTTTGCAATTGGTAATTACTTAATAAGTTTGTATATTAGTACATTATCTTGTAATCATGCTAAATTCTTTTATCAGTTTTAGTGTCTTCTCTCTTGATATTCTTGTATTCAAAAAGGTCATGGTTGTTTTTATTTTTGTTTTTTAAATTTTTTTCTGTAAGATAACTTTAGTACTACTTAGTTGTCTTTAACTACATTTGAAATAATTTTGTTAGATTGTATTTTGATGTCTGTCATATTAGCATGAATTTTAAAACTCAGAAATTTATGAATTTTGTATAGCCATTTTAACATTGGAGATGGGAGAAAATAAGCAACATTTTTGGCATGTTAGGCCTTATTATTTCAAAAAAGGTAAAAATGCAACAGAAACATGCAAAAAAGGCATGTGCAGTATATGGAGAAGGTGCTGAGACTAATTGAAGGTGGCAAAAGTGGTTTGAAAAGTTCCATGGTAGAAATTTATCAATGGATGGTGCTCCATGGTTGGATAGACTCATTGAAGTTGATAGCAGCATACTCAAAATATCCAAATCAATAAAATTATTGGTAAAATTTTAAAAATGTATTATTTACTTTATGGAAAAAATCTAAATGGACTTTTTGGTCAACCCAATATTTGCAGTGGATATTTATATATGTTTTCTCTATTACTGCTCCTTTTGCTTCACCATACTCTGAGTTCTATCGTGAGCAATGACATGAAAAGAAAGCATCATATCTTTTTTTTTGTCATTTTAAAGGGAATGTTTTTAAAGCTTCTCTCTTTAGATATGATGCATGCCACAAGTTAAGGTAGTTAGAGCCTTTATAATGATAAGAGAGCTTCTTTCTTATACCTGGATATTAATGTTTATCAAATGTTTATTTAGGCATTAGGATAATTAAGGGACTTAGCAATGCCTGGACTCCTGAGGGATGAGGAAATAAGTATGAGTAGTGACTAATACATATACCATAAAGTATTCCATGAATAAATAGTGTAGAATGACATTTTATACTGTGTTGAAAAGGTTACTGTCTAGTTTAGTTTATATATATTCTGGTGTGCAGCTTATATTAGTTTTAAAAACTTCATTTTTGAGTGATCAAATGATGAGTGAGAGGCTTGTGACCCAAACTTCTTTACAAATATTTGTCTCTTTATTTCTCCACCTGCATCCTCTCTTCCAGCTCTTTTCCTACATTTAGAATGATTTTCCTATCAGTCCTCCCTTTTTGAAATCTTACTCATCACTCTTGGTTCATTTTAAATGCATTTTCTTACTGCAGTCTCCAATATATATATACAGAAACAATCAAAATCAGTCTCTCCATTCACCATAATCTTACACCAGGTCTTGATCCTCTAAGGATCAAGGTTTTTTATCTTGTACTAGTTTGGTAGGCATGTATTGTGTTATCACATGTTAATTACTGGGGATCTGCAAATGGAAAGCAAGTGACCACAAACTAGGTCAGAGTTTAAGATGAGAATGAGATGTACTGATGAACAAAATGTAATGTGATAAATTCAATAATTGAGGAGCTGATCAAGCAGGAAAGAATGAGCAGTTTTATATAGACTTAAGAAAAATTTTCACAGAGAAAAATTACACCTAGGAGAGCAGAAGTGGGAAGTCATTTCAGATAGAAGACGCTGTATCTGACAAAACATTGAAGCATAAAACTGTTTCTGTAAAATTATAAATAACTTGATAATTTGGTTATATATAGAACACGTGTGAGAGCAGGGAACAGGCAAAAAATGGTGAGGAAGTGAGGCTGGTGTTATGCAACACTTAGTTTTTAACAAACTTTTCATAACTTGCTAAATGTCTTTGACTTCATTCTCTGGGCACTGAATGGATACCTATTAGACATTTATGCATGGAGTAACACAATCAGATTTATGTTTGGACAAGATGTAACTGGCAGTACTGAGTGATTTATTAAAGGCTAGAGAGGGAAGAGATATGGGAGGTTACTACGAAAAATATACCAGATGTGTGAGTAAGTCTTGAGGGAGGAGGCCATAGCATCTGAGAGGAAAAGAGAACATTTAGACAGTATTTAAGAGGAAAACCCAGGAGGACTTTTCTTCTGACTTGTTAAAAGAAGCATAAGAAGAATGGGAGTTTTCTCTTACACTATGCAAGGTAAGATTTACAGGAGAAAAAAAATCAGTTTTGTTAGAATTGTTCAAATGTGGAGATATAAACATTAAAGTGATGGAAAATAAGTGTGAGACTGCAGCTTGGATGTATACTAGAATGAGATAAGAGTTTTAGATCTTAAGTTTATCTAATCAATTATCTATCCATATCTATCATCATCTATCATCTATCTATTCACTATGCAAATGGTAGCTGGAGTCTTGGATGGATATGCTTAATATTCCCCAAAGCAAGCAATTACATTGACAAGACCTCTAAGGCTGAAACCCTAAATGGCATATTTAGCATGGAAATTGAGTAGTTAAATCCATAAATGTAGCCTGTGAAGGATACTCAAAGATATAGATGGAAAACACAAGAGCTAGTGTTAATATAAGAAAAAATATTCTGGAAGGTTTTAGCACTGTTTTTTACAAACTTTTGTCATGATTCTTAAAGGTTTTAAACTCAGCCTACATGAATTTTTCCATTTGCTGGTCTATCAGTTTCTTGACTCAAGTGTTTCATTGATTATATCTTCCAGCCTACCTCAGTCATTTGCTGCTATAGCAGCCATAACATGTCAAAGCTTGCAATAAAGAGATGTCAAGTGAATTTTGTAAGTTATAATCACTATTAAACAAATAAAAGAGGAAAAAAAAGGGCATGGCAGATTTGAATTTACAAACAAAATGGAGTGTAGCAAATGATATGGATACATGTCAAGAAACTCCTGTTAAGAAAACTCTCCTGTCCATTCATGAGCTAAGCAGGGAAAAATCACCCTTTTCAAATTGTTTAAGCACTTTCTTTGCCTCTCCCAAAGGGCGTTTATAAATTCCAAAATCCTCTCCTAGAATAGAAAGTCCATGAAACAGGGATCTTCTATGTCTGTTTCTTCACTGTTTCCCTAGCAACTAGAATAGCACCTACTATTAATTAGGTACAAGACCCATATATTTTGAATAAATGAACAATAAAGTAAAATGAATTAAAACTTTTCCCTTAAAAAAAAAAAAAAAACTTTTCCCTTAATCTTATAATTTTAGTATTAACAGAGCTCACTGACTATGGATATATCCTAAAACTTATATTGATTTGAAATGAATTCAGTTATTTATATATTTAGTATAGTTCTCTTATCAAAAAATTCACTGTTTTGAGAAAAATATGGGAGTCAAACTTTTTTATTAGCCTCTTTAGTCTATTGATGTTCATATGATTTTTCAGATTAGTTGGATTCATACTTGTTGAAATTAGAATTAAATGAGAGTGCATTTTTTTGTTTAATTAAAATATATTTTCTAAGATAGAATTATACTCCTTATTTGTATTCAAATAATTTTACTGTGTATGTATTTTTCTTTTTATAGAGAATACCTTTTTTGGAGACTATTTTTGCTTCATAGCCTTAAAACTTGAGAGTAGATGGCCTTGCTATAAGAGTAATAACCTATAAAATACAGTGTAGTAGACATGACCATATGAACAGATTTTGATGATATAATCAAATGGACTTTATATAAACATAACCAATGCAGGTATAATTATGTGTCCAATCATGTTCTGCATGGAAATTATGCAGAAATGAAAGCATTACATCTAAAATGTAGCATTGTATTTATAAAACCACACCAAGTATTTACATTTTTTATTTTTTGTTATTTCCCTAATAGCTATAGTTACTATCAATGTCAAGAATATTGCTTTACAGGCAAGAGTTTACATACACACACACACACACACACACACACACACACACACACATGCTGAGGGATTCTTGACAGTGTCTTATGGAGCCATAGGTCTGGGTAGAAACTCACTTAGGAGAGAAGACAATTAAACTTGATTTCTGATTTCATGGCATGTAGGCATTCTGTGACCAAAAGAAATATGAAATAAAATTATAAGTTCACTTCAGCCCTATACCTCACTTCATTCTACCTTAAGTATTTTAATTCAGCCTTGTTCAAAATTAAAAGAAGAAAAGAAGTCTTACTAATTACTTATGCAAAGTCGTGAGGAATATATACATATATGCATATATATATATATTCTGAAAATTCTATAGTTGCTATTTACCCTTAGAAAATGTATAAAAACAAAAACATGTTTGTGCATATTTACATTTAAATACATACAAATTTTTTATTTAAAAGATGAAGCTCTTTTGTTCAGTGTTAACTAAGCTTAAAAAAATTCCCAGAGACATGAAACTATAAAAATATTTTTATTTAATATTTCAGAAATGTCACCTTTAGCTCTGGAGCAGGTCACGACCACAAATTACAAAGCTTACACATATATAGGAAACTAAATTTTTAGGTAATCTATTGATATTTTTTAAAATATGAAATTGTTTCTTCATGTAGCTTATAAGTGAAATAATAATCTTATAATTTTGAAGCTACCACTATGTAAATTATGTAAATCAATAGATATTGTTGTATTAACCCACCAGTGTGCTGAGACCACATGGAATTTATCCATAATGATGGTGCTCTTGTTAGACAGAAAATACCATATTATTTTCATTTGTATGTTAGAAACACCTTAATTTCAGATACTTCATAAACAGCAGGCTGGGTCTAAACATAAAGCAGGACTTATGATTTTACAGAAGAAAATACTGAAATGATAGTTTGTACCTAAACCTTTATTTAGCCTAATAATTTTAACCCCAGGATTCCTTCTCTTCTTATTTTCTAATTACTATCTCAAGTAAATGGAAAGGTACAAGCATCAACACAGTTTACTTTTAATCTATTTAATTTTCTCTGCTGATTTCTCTTTTCTTTATTTCATTTGTCCCACCCCCTCATCCCCTGGAAATATCAATAATATAATACATTTGCGAGATATATTTTTGCTGTAAGTGTAAGAAAGAATAATTATGTATATTCTTAACTAGAGTCCTAAATCCTGATTCTGTAATCTGCATTTTTATTTTGGAGGAGTCTAGGGTCAAGTTGAATTTTCTGCCTTTATTTTTAGATTTTGTTACAGCAAAATAATTAAGAGAGGTGCTATCTAGTAAGGTCAATGACTGATCAGACAGAAAATCACCATTTGGGGCATATTTTATATCATTAAGATATTCCAGATCTGGTTCTAATATAATTATGTTGTATTAGGGACCTTTGACTTTATTAATATCTCTGGAAATGACTATTCTATTTAAAAAAGGATGATGTATAAAGTAAATTGCTACCTTGTTCATTATAACTAAAAAAGGGAGCCAAATACACCCTAAAAGGAAATGGTCATTGGCTGCCATACTTTCTTTTTTGTTGTTGTTATTTAAAAATTTTTAACCATACATCACTTAACATCAGGAAATGTATGAGCATTTGTTGACTACTTTTTAAAAAAATAACAAAGTATATTAGTGATGTAAATGTTGCCTTTTTTGTTTTAAAATCATTTTTATTGTTATTCTATTACAGTTGTCCCACTTTTACCCCCCTTTTCCCCATTCCATTCATCCCACCCTCCACTCCCAAAGTCAATTCTTATGCTGTTGTCCATGTCCATGGGTCATTCATACGTGTTCTTTGTTTAGTCCCTTTCCCTTTTATCTCCCATTATCCCTCTCTCCCTTACCCTCTGGTTATTTTCAGTCTGTTCTGAGTTTCTATGCCTGTGGTTCTCTTTTGTTTGTTAGTTTATTTAGTTCATTAGATTCCTCTTATGGGTGAGATCACATGGTCTTTGTCCTTCACTGCCTGGCTTATTTCATTTAATGTAATACTCTACAGTTCCACCCATTCTGTTGCAAAAGGTAGGAGTTCCTTCTCCTGCCACGTGGTTCCATCGGGAGTGTGCATGAGGTATGTGGTATTGAAGCAGATGGAGGTAGCTGAGGGATCTCAAAAGCAGTGCAGTTTGACAGCTTGATATATCCATCCCCTGACTAAGGTTATGCCTGCCAAATCCACATAAATTCTGCTATCAGTTCAGAAGACCTTCTTTCTAATCAATGCAGAAGAGACATTAATAACTAGTCACTTACAGATTTTTGCTTCTCTAGACTTCTTAGAAACTATATTTATACAACACAATCTTTCTTTAAACTAAGAACATGCAATTGATTGTTTAAGTTCTGGTGTAATTACAGTTGTATTCCAAACATGCTTCCAGAGTCCATATTTCTTAAGATATTAATTAAACATTGGCATTTGCAAATCTCCTTTACTTGTTCACCCCTAGTTATTTACTGTGTCTTAACTAGCTTTTCCAGATTCATCTTCATGAATTTTACTTCTATAGCTGCTAATGTCACCACTACTACTATTAAATTGCTATTTTCACAATTGCCACCAGCTAACAAGTACTGAGCATAAACCACGTGTTAGGTTATATTTTTTCCACAACACCCCTAGGAAGTAGGTGTTATTATTATTATTACTACTATTATCCCTATATTACAAGCGATGAAACTAAGGTTTTAAGAAACTGGAGGCCAAATTGAAAGTGGTTGAGCTGAGATTTGAGCTCAAATATATCTGTCTTAAATCTGGATTATAATTAGAGTGAGTTTACTCTTGACAATTATGCTTTTTCACATACACATACTTTGAAAGAGCACTGAGACATTTCAGTTTTCTGTTTTGTTTTGTTAGCAAGCTAGAAAAATTAGGTAGGATCTGAAAGTTGCTTTGGTACTGAGATTATTCTAGATAAAATATTACAGAGTAGGTGGCCACCATAATTTATATAGCTTTAAATCCACTCAGGTACACTGACCCTGGTGAAATTGCTTGGCATGTTAGGCTTGTCATAAATATTCTGTGAGAATCTTTATAGAGTATGGTGAGTATGCATGGATCTTAGCAAAGCATAAAGCAGCAATGACTAGGCGTTTGCCCCAAAGAGCCTGTGATCTAATTTAGATGTAGACAGGATACTGGATATCTATAAAATACTAACAGTGTAGGTTGATGGACTCATAACCTCACGCATAGTGCTCTAAATCAGGTGGTAACACCCTGGACATCTATTGAGCAGCTGGGTAGGTCAGTAAGAACACATTCTGGCCTCTGTGACAACTAGGTGATTTTTATCTTGAAATAATATGGGAAATAGCCAAAAAGAAAAAGCAGGGGAAAAATGCAAGACATGACTTTCTGCCTTACATGCTGTACAACACAATCTCCTAGAAGGGATAACTACAAAAAGTCGTATTCAAAGGAAGATCTTTTTGTTCAATGAGGCAACGTCATTTCTACACCCCAGAAGGGCCATTTTAAAAGAACTTTAAAAGAAACCTAATTTTGATCAAGTGCTTATTTTTTTAAATTTATATGCTAACACTAAGAGTACTTAAAGAAGCCAAATAAAATAGTAGTGTAAGTCACTAAATTGTGGCGAGACATATGTTTGCTAAAGAAGACAGTGGTTTGGAAGAAGTGTCACTAAGTTGTGGAATATTGTATTTATATTGTTTGCTCTGAACACCTCTCAACGCACACATGCACACATGCACGCACACACACATGCTCACACATGCTAATTTTAACATGTAAAAAATCCACTTGTTTGCTGAGATTGAGAATAAACATGTAGCTCAGCTCCCTTTAGACTTATTCCTTTGTCCAATCCTCCTGCTAAGCACATACATTTATTTCTTATCTCTTTGTTCTTTCATGTAGTATATGCATGTTAGCCTTTACCCCAGTGGGAAGTGGACATGGGTTGGCCAACAGTTCTGAGTAACCAAGTTTAAATCAGTGAAAGTAACAAACCTGGTTGTGGCCAGATATTTAATTTGTACCAGCTAGTCTAGCTTTACCTGTAATAATGCTGTCATTTTTCTCTCCATCTGCCTGATTTTGTGTTTTGCTCTCAGTGGTTTAAAATGGGAGAAAAGAGAAAGAGTGTAATTAAACTTCAGTATATGTAACTAATGTTAATTCAGCAAATGAGCCAGGTAAATTATTCATAAAAATAGGAAAAGCTGACTAGTGAGTAGGCTAAATTTGAATTTGTTGGTATTGCCAATATTTTCAATTGTTATTATGAAGATATATATGTAAATCTTCAAATTTTTCTGTTAGATTATTTTTTAGATTATGGGCAGCCTGAAGTCAGGGTTTACATATTATGTATCTTTTTAAGAATTAGGGTTTACTAGGCATCTAGTAGATGTTATCCATATTTAGTATTAAATAAGTATATATTTTGGTTCTAAATTATAATCTAATTATATACATATAATTTAGATATTTTAGAATAAATTGACCTTGTATATTATAATATACCTATTCTATTATGCAGGCTAGTAGGATAGCTATTTAGCATTTTTTTAAATGGAGGAGTGTGGTGTACTCCTCTCCAATGAACAACGATTTAATGGAGAAAATCTAAATTTTTTCTCCATTAAGTTTTAAAACCATTTAAATGTTCTTGAGATTGTGCTCAATGCATATAGAAAATAGAGAAATACTCATTCAAGAAAATTGACTAAATATTGGTGAAATGAGCGAGTCCACAGCATTTCAGCAAAGGCTACTCTTTCACCATCAGCTCTGTCTTGAACCACTCTGAAAGTTCTAATGGGGTGGCTGCTATGAGATGATAGCATCCATCATCTCATAGCATCTCATAGAGACTCCCTCTCCCCATGCTTCCAGTCTAGCACTACATCATCTCAGAAGAGCCATGCCACAAGTTGTAATCATCACGCCACGCCCCATGATGCAGGAACTTTATGCCGGATAGGCAAGGTAGAGATATATGAGGTTGCCATCCTTCACCTAGACCAAACTGGGCCCCATTCCAGGTTGATAAACTGAGAATCCTGGGCCCTGACCATCCACCACAGCTGGCTCTGTAGGTAGAAGTTCTGTACTAGAAGGGCCAAGTCAAAAAGACAAGGACTTGCCCTTTCAGTGATAACATTAAGAATAAATAGATTAAACATTCCAATCAAAAGCTAAAGATCATCAGATTGGATGAAAAAAGATGATCCCAGTACATGCTATCTACAGGAGATAGATTTTATTTTATTTTTATTTTTTAAAAGATTTTAATCATTATTTTTTAGAGGGAAGGGCAGAGATGGAGGCAGAGAGGGAGAGACTTGCCCCCAGCTGGAGACTTGGCTTGTAACCTGGTTATGTGCCCTGACTGGGAATCGACCCAGCTACTTTTGGGTTCGCAGGCTGGCACCTATCCACTGAGCCACCAGCCAGGGCTTACAGGTGATACATTTTAGATTCAAAGACATGATAGGTTGAATGTGAAGGGCTGGAGAAAGATTAAAATGCAAACAGCAACAATAAGAAAGGCAAAGAAAGGGCTATACCTTTCAGATATGTCAGATATGTCAGATAAAATAAATTTCAGAATAAAAATGTTACTAGATGGGACATTTCTAATAATAAATGGTTCAATCCATTAAGCAGATATGGTAATTAAAACAAAATCCAAAAATATAGGAAGCAAAAACTGATAAACTTGAAGGGAAAATAGATATTTCAATAATTGTAGCTATTATAATCTATTTTGAGTTCATTCTTGAGTATGGTGTAAAAAGGTGATCTAGATTCATTTTTTTGCATGTAAATGTCCAATTTTTCCAACACCACTTATTAAATAGTTTATATTCACCCCATTGTATGCTTTTGCCTTTCTCAAATATTAATTTATTATAAAGTCCACAAAAAAGAAGGAAATCTTACTTTTTGCAACAGCACGGGTGGACCTGAAGAACGTTATGCTAAGCAAAATAAGCCTGTCAGAGAAAGACAAATACCATATGATTTCACTCATGTGTGGAATTTAATGAACAAAATGCATTAGCAAGCAGAATAGAGACAGACTCATACATAGAGAGCAGACTAATAGCGGTTGGGGCAGGTCAGGGAGTGAGGGGACTCTGTGGTGGGAAATAGAGGGATTGAGAACAAAAATAAACTCAAGTGATGACTGCTGGCAGGGAGGATGGGTGAGCAGTAATGGAGGAGGGTATAGTGGAGATAAATGGTGATGTAAGGCGTCTTGACCTTGGATGGTGAACACACAGCACAATGTACAGATGGTATGTTGTAGAAACTGTGCACCTGAAACCTATATAATTTTGTTAATCAGTGTCACCCCAATAAATTCAAGAAGATAAAATTGGAGGCAAGACTAAAGAATATCTCCTGGTTGAAGGAAGGAAACTGGACCAAAATAGAAAAATATATATATATTGTTCAGACCACTGGGGCATTTGGGAAAACTTGAGAGTCAATGAATTGGATTATAGTGTTGAAACAATGTTGAGTTCCTGATTGCAGGGTTATCTGGAAGTTATACATGATCTTTTTTCTGAAATATTTCACAGGAAGAGGCCAATGTGGTAAAATATTAACAACTGGATAAGTCAGTCATACAGGAGTTTTTTTGTATTGCTGTTGCAATATTTTATGTTTGAATATATTGCCTTCATAAATCATCAATTTTTCCTAGGGTTCATTATTTGGTTCTTGCTCAAGTTTAAAAACTGAAATTGAATTAGTTTAAGGAAAAAATAAAGCATAGCAAAGGCTGTTTAGTTTGTTTTGACTTCCAAGCATTATTTGCTTTAAAAAGTAAGAGTCTGGATTGAGGAAATCAGGAATTGGATTCCAAGTATGTTCTGCTCTAAAACCTTATCTAATAAGAAATTCAGAATACCTCAAATACTATTTAAAGTTGTAGACAAGTATTTTTATATAGTACTAAGCTTTAAAAACATTCTATGAAGAAAATTTTTCATAGTATAAAAGAAAAAACAATTGGTAAATACTTCCTGAATCTTAGTGGATTTTTCTTATATCATTTCATATAATCAATTTCTTTTTGAATTATTCAAGTGAATCTTTTCTTCTCACAATGATAACCTTCAAATTCAGTATTTTGCAAGAGCTCTTATTCTTGGCCCTAGCAAGTGTTTACTTTGGTTATCTTTTTTGTTTTTTAGATCCTTTATTGCATATGACTAGTCATTGGGTAAATCCATTGTTTTTAGAAAGAAGCAAATGTTATTTTGTACTATCAACTCAATATCCAAATTGGCATATGCCTTAACAATTAATTTGACATTGTTGTTTCATAGCACAGAAAATGCTTCTGTTGTGATTTTGGAAGCCCATCAGCATGAAAAATCAATGGTATGAAAAGGCTAATATGCTGTAAATTACATTGTTATGACCAGGCCAGAAAGGCTACTACTACATGACTTCATTCAGTTTCTGCTGTGAAAACAAGTCAGACTGACACACTGACAAAAGCAATGCCATGTTTGTTTACAAAATTACAAACCAAGGAAAACTGTAAATTGACTCACTAGTTGCATGCTTCAATTTTTAAAATTAAAAAAAAAAAAAAATGTTCACATACTTGTGAACCTCTCCTTAAAAATAAAACTCCCAAGTTATTGTTCTCATAAGTTCAAAGTGATTCTTGAGTTTAACAATAGGGTACTCTATGGGTAGTAATATATTGTTAAAAGAGTCTATATTTCAGACTTAAATAGATATTGTTCAAATCCTGTAACTTTATTTTAGCCTATTTAATCATGAACAAATAAACATACTTAGCCTTTCTTTTTACAGTTTCCCCCTAGGCATTGTGTAGAAGAATGAAATAAAGACACATTTATAAAATATTGGAAATATTGGCTGCATTGAATAGCCATTCAAAAATGTACAATTTTCTTCCCTATTTATTTATTTTGGGATAGTTCTCTTAAATTTTTGTTTTTTGTGTTTCTTTGTGGCTTTGCATTGGAATTGTGCAGGATTTTATAAAATTGTCCTTTGCTTTAGTACACAGCTTGCTTTGGGAATTTGCTCATTTCTGGCTTTATCAGGTCAAGAAGGTGGGTGTCTTGAAAGGTAGATGTAGCAAATAAAAACCATGAGACCATGAGCATTGCAGGAAATCAATTGAAGCTGAACTCTGTCCTCTAAATATACCCTGTAGATAAAATATATGTTTGGATGAATATTGAACAATTTAATGTCAGTCAATATTCATCTCAGAGTTCATATGTGAAAAGGGGTTCATCTTATATTAAACTCAAAACACTGTCCTGGAGAGCGATGTTCTCTGAATTGAGCTGAGCTGTCTGTAAAATTGCCCTTGTTGCAACCTTGGCCTCAGCAAGTCCTGGAGTCCTAACCTAATAAAGCCTCTCCTTCTGTATAGTTCATCAGTTATTAGTGAAATGTCTGCAAAGAAATCTGAAAGGAATCAAAAGCCCACTAGAGCAAGTGTAAAAACAGAAATGAGCAATGTTGAGGCAGGCAGTATGGAGAGGTTCCTACCTGGATATTGATTTTGTGCTCCTGGTGGTCCAAGCATTATATCTTTCAGTGTTTTAAAATTTAGTGCTTAAATCAAATATATCCATATTTCAGTTGAGCACTAAGTGTGTATATATATATATACATATGTATATATATATATATATTTATACTTCGAAAAAATTTCACACAATTTACTACATAATATGAATACACAGAATATTTTGATATCTCCTTCTTACTCCTTTTGAGCAAGGAACTATTAAATTTTCTTTTTCAGTTTGACTAAAATACAAGTTTACCTTTTCTGTATATATTTTTCGACTACTGCCCTCTGAGAGTTTCTCATTCTGGGAAGAACTGACTTAGTAACTCAGTTGTTCATTCTTTACTTGTTGTCAACATTCTTCTGCTTATCCAATCTAACAAGCTTTCATTACAAATATCATGTTTTTCATTCCTACACCAGGCAAACAGCTGACAAACAATCAATATCCCCCAGTTTCATAGACTATCTTATTTCTTGCAAGATACTCATAAAAACTTCAAGAAGTGGGTATTGTCCAGTTGATTTACAAAGATGCTAATGAGGCCAGGAAAGTTAATAGATCCACTCCAGAGTCTAATTGCATGAGTCAGTCTGAATTTCAACATGGCAATCTGCTCAGAAAGCACAGGGTCTTTTACTATATTGCACCCTCTGCATAATTATATAGATAAATACTATTTATTGGAGCCTTAATCTTTGTTGGAAAGTATGTTCCTTTTAGGGGGCTCCAAGAAGAGTACAGCATAGTATAATATAGTCTAATTTGGAGAAAAATGTTTATAAATTGACATAATTGTTCTGAATGTTATAAAAATGTTATTTATGCATCAGATTCTGTGGCAATAGATGGAAGGAGTCAACTGCATTTGTGACAATATGGAGGAAATATTGCAAGGAAGTATGCAATTGCTTTATAATAACTTATGTATTTTCTACACTAAACTATGGCTCATGCACCAGGCTGTTGGTACGGGCTGAATGAACATTTATTGAGTTAATTGATGATAAGTGAGTCAAAGGGTCAAATGTCAGCTAGTTTTTGCAGAAAGGGTAGCAATTATCAGCCAGGTTCAGATGAGCAGAAAGTGATTTCCAAGCAGAGAGAGCAGTGTGTGCAAAGGCAAACAGAAAGCTTATAACGTTCTTTGCAAGGATGGACTGCAGAGAACAATTAATTCATTATTCAACAAGTCTTCATTCAGTTTTCACTATGTGCCAGGAACTGTTAAAGGCACCAGCAGTGAGCCATGCACAAATTTCAATGTGTCCAAATGATAATGTCCAAGGAGAAAATGATAGAAAATGATAGAAAATGATAGGTGATGGCTTTTTGTCTTGGACACCAAGGTAACAAGTTTTATTTACACTGAGAACAACATGAAGAAAACTCACATTTTAAAGTCATGAGATGAAAATAATTTTGTGTTTCATTGCCTTTTACTTGGCAAAGTTTATTTTGCCATGGGAAAAGTAATGCACTGATCACTAAAAATTTAGAAAATATAAGAGCCAATTGTTTGATATTTAGAAAAGCAACATGTGGAGTTGGAGGGAGATTGGCATGGTGAGGACTTCATGTCAGACTGATGGGGGAGCTCGGAGCCATCCAGTTATAAAGTGAGGACAAACTGACAGCAAGCAATTGTTCCCAAGTGGGAAACAATGTCCTGTGATAGGTCCCAGGTGACCCGATGACAGACCGGCTGTGGTGAGGCAATGTGGGAATTAAAGGAGAGAATGATTCAGGGAGGAGCCTGAGGTTTTCCTCTTGCGCAACATTGGCTGTACAGAGGGTAGAGCCATGGGTCACTGTGCGCACATTGAGGGAAAACAGATAAGGTTCAAGGGTTGCATGAGCCTCTTGAATGGGGTGGTTTGAGTTGTATTTTAAATAGAGATTAAAATACAGGTGTGGAGCTTCTGAAAAAGGGTGATGCCAGGAATCTATAATTAGAAGTCATCACTATAGACATTTTACCCAAAGCCAGGAAAGCAGATGTGCCCAACGAGGGAAAAAGTGAAAATCAGAAGCGTGGAAAGCCAACAGTTAATGGGAGAGGGAAGGAGACTGGAAATGAGCAGGCAGGGGGAAAGGTGTTGTCCTCACTGGGGCCTCTGCATAAGGCATCTCATTATATTCCTTTACAAGCCTGGCAGAGCAATAATTAATGCTGATGAGCTGAATTGCTTGCAGATCACAGATTCTGGTGTGCCCTTGACATGGGGAATTACAAGGCTCCTTGAAGATCTGAAAACAAAGGCAGAATTCGAAAGCCAACTTTATGAATAAGGCGCTCAAGATAGTCTAAATGGAGTCTGGGGACTTGCTTTAACTCTTTCAAACAGAAGATTATTTTCCTAGTTGCTGCTGCTATCTACTTTCTTTTCCATATTCTCTGTTACACAAGATTAAGACCAGAAATGATGCAGGAAAAAAGGGTGCTTTTCAAAAATGACTTGAGAAGTGAACATTATCTTTTAACTTTTTAATCAATAGTTAAAGATAATAATAACAATGAGGTTTATTATCACTTCTATCTCCTGCCTTCCTAGTGATGCTAGTTTAATTTGTTCAGAATAACACTCACTTCAGTAACAAAATTCTGTTTGTTTATTATGACACAAACATTTTTTTCTCAGCATTTTAAAGCTCCCACCCATTTACTATCCTATTTGGGAAGGCATTCTCTCTTTAGAGGAAAATGCTAAAGAATGCTCAGATAAAAAGGATCAACGTCCATTCCTAAATCTGTGCCAACAATCAGATGACTGTGGACAATTAGGGACAGTCTACCCGCAAGCATGATGAGCCAGTAGTTTATGAGTATAGATGTGTTCTCTTCTTTAACCTTCCCTCAGTCTGCAGTGGCATCTAAGTCATCACCACTTCTAGAAGTCAGATCAGCATATCCACAGACAATCAGTCTGGCAATCAGTGGTTTAAATTGAGAGGCATTTGAGAGAGGTAGTGGGGCTCTTCTGAATCTGGTGCTAAAAGAACTAATTTTCACCACTTAATTCCTGTGTCCCCAGGCAAGTTACTCCATCACTCTGTGCTTCAGTTTTTGTTCTTGTTTTGTTTTTATTTTAATCTGTGAAATAGGGATGGTAATAAGGTTATAGTTGGGAAGGTAATAAGACTTTGTGTCCTAACATTATGAGGATTAATTTCGGTAATAACATAAATACATTAAATGATTCATCCATGTTCCAGTGCCATATGGACATACATGAATTAGTGGCATCATGAATGTATTCTGCAGCTTGCTGGATTTAACCTCTTGGTGTTTTAAAACTCTTTTTAGGTAATTTAATCTATAAGTATTTGAAGTGATTTAAAAGAAGGGGTTATTAGAATAGTATTTAATAGCACTGACCTGGTATTTTCCTCTTAAATCCATTTTGACCCTTCATTTACATATTGTTCTTGGCCAGACTGAGCACTCAAAACATTCCGTAGTTTTTGACACATTTTCAAAAATTGCTTTTTATAATTGTATTTCTTTCATATTTTTATCACTATGATGTTAAGGCATTAGGGACAAGGTATCTGTAGCTGAGCCAATATAGATCTCAATCCTGGCTCCTCTGTTTGTTTATATATCCTTTGAAATTAAGCAAGTTATGAATATCTCTGTGCCTCAGTTTCCTCATCTATCAATCACAATGATAATAATAAGTACTTTATAGAGCTATGAGAAATAAGTGACTTAGCATAGACAAAATGCTTAGAAAATTCCTGGCATAAAAGTGTTTGCTGTTGTTTTATCTCAAATGAGGATGATTTTTAATGAGTTATAGATCCACCATTTCAATAACACTGTGGGAAAGAAGATAAAGTACTGTCAGGCTACATTTAAACTAATTGATATAACTGGTATATATAAAAATTTGAAGTATTTTGAAATTTATTTCTAAGTGGAGGAAAAAAGAGTTAATTCTCAATAGTCATGTTGGGATACACACTTGAGTCCAAAGCCCTAGGTCTTAGGGTCTCTTCAAAAAATGAAAAATTGGACCTTGGCCAGTGTGGCTTAGTTGATTGGAGCATCATCCAGTGACTAAGGGTTGAGAGTTTCATTCTTGTTCAGGACACACATCTAGGTTGCAGGTTCCAAACCTGGTCTGGAAGCCAATTTTCCATCCAGACAGTACGGGGAGAAACAATCAATGTGCACCAATCAGTGCTTCTCTCTCACATTGATGTTTCTCTCTCTTATTCCTTCTGTAAAACAATGGGAAAAAATGTCCTTAGGTGAAAACTAACTTAAAAAAAAAAAGAAAGAAAGAAAGAAAAGAAAAAGAAAAGAAAAAAAGAAAAAATTGGTATATTAATTTCAGGAGAACTGATTACTAATAAAACTATATTTTAAAGTTTAAAAAAACTTTTAAAAAATTCCCTTACTTCCCCCTGAAAATGTGCTCAAGTGGTTTATTTGCAGAGCTATTAATTTAAGCTCAACAAGCTAAAACTAATTTTTTTACTGCTCTTCTTTAACATATGGGTAATTCCCACTTTTATATTTCCTAGAGTCTCTACCATTTTACTAAATAAAAATACAAATAAATGAATAAAGATCAAAATGTTTCATTGATTAGTATTAATTTTAAGAAAGAAAATATGGAAGGAGCCAGGTAAAAGTTCCCTCAGTTCACTCATTCATCATTAATAATTTTTCCTTTGATTAAATTATTTTGCTAAATTATTACTTTATTATCTTCCTTATGTTTTCTTTCTTTGCATATCATATATTCTTATCTTTGATCCTATATTCTTGGAATAAAGTATGTAGCTATTAATTTTAAGGATTAGGAGTGTCATTCAACACTGTTTAGTCTAACCTTTTATAAAAAGCTTGTCCAGAGTGATTTTCTGACTAACTCAAGATCATTAATGTTGTTACTTGTAGAACCAATAGTATTAGCATTTGGGTCTCCAGACTGTCAGATCTCATTTTACCCCTGGTCACTCACACTATCCTTATGTTCACTATTTTAAAAATATTTAGAAAATATTTTGTTGACTTTTCCTTTATTTTTATTTTCTTTATTATTTTTATATCCACCAATCTCTGTGAAAGAGTAATGCTGATCAATTTACTCTTACATAAAAAATGAGGTTATGGAAAACAAAAATGACAAAAATATAGATATTTTCCTTTTTTGTGTTCAATCTTTCATGCACCATTGATTTTAAATACCTCTCCAACAAGTTTTAGAAATAACTCTGTCACTGCCTCAAAATGAGAATTTTTTTTTTTTTTTTAGGAAACCCATGAATATGTCTGTTGCTACTTTTATTCATGAAAGAAAAATGCAGAAAAATGAGTATTCAAATATATATTTAATTTTTAAAAAAGTGTTCATCAATAAGAATTTCAAGTTATGCATCTAGTCAACCAATATGAGCATGTGAATATTTTTTAAAGTATTAAACCAGTAAAAATTATACATCAGCCACATAAGAATTTAGACACACATGTGCACACACACACACACACACACATGATATAATGAGCTTTCTAAATATAGTAAGGTTAAATCATAGGCTTATCTTATTGTGATAAACCATAACCTGAATAAGATATTGAATTACTTCAAGTTTAATTAGAGAACTTGGTGGTTATTTTAGGAAACATAAAGCATGAATTAACTTACCAGGAGAGAGTTTAGAGCTTTCAAATTACTCAGTTTTTATACAGGCAAAACATATTTAATTTTGATTTAGATTTAACAAAAGCATAATGTTTTGGGAATTTATGATTCACTAATTCACATCTTTAGTCCTGTTAAAGCACATAGTGCAAATATTCTGAAGGTTGGGGACTCCTTTTTCTTAACTTCACTCAGTATTTCTAGCTTCTTGTTTCTAATAGCACATTTTTATTAGACATTCCATGACAGTGATTTGCACAAAGTATACATGTAACATGTACCTATTAGTTAATTGACTAGGTCATTTTGGACATCTTGGCATGGGCATTTTTGAACTAAGTTTTTGGTCCTCCTGGGTAGAGTTTTTCTAAATCTTTAACGTGATTTTCTATGTTAATCATTGTGTTGACTATTAAGGTTATTACATATCAAAACACTTATGGTCACAATTGATAACCTCTCCATATGACATTGGAATAGTGGGTATTAAACCACACAACAGGCCACAAATAAAGGAAGTGTTCAAGTTTCAAGTATAAGTAATTTATACATTCATATTTTTATATTTAGGGTAATATTTTTATTAATATATTTTATTTATTTTGCTATTACAGTTGTCCAATTATTCCCCCTTTGCCCACCTCCACCCAGTACCCCAATTTCTTCTAGCAATGCCCTCCTTAGTTCATGTCCATGAGTCATGAATATAAGTTCTTTGGCTTCTGTGTTTCCTTTGTTCTTCTTAACATCCCCCTGTCTATTCTGTAACCACCAATGCGTACTTTTTTTTTTTTTTGCTTTCACACCCAGACAATTCACCATTTAATTACTACCTCTGTCAGTTTCTCAAATCATATTAATACAAAGTTTTCTTTTCAAAAATGCCTACATTAGTTCATTTGTTTAAAGAACTACTCTTTTAAGTAGTATGAATTGCAATATTAACAAACATGCATAAATACATTTACACCCATACATATTTTTACACATATTTAAAGTACATACTGGATTTTGAAGAGTTAATACAAGAAAATTTAAAATATGCCAATAGGTTACATAATTATTACATCTTAAATGATAGTTTTCAGATATGTTGTAGCAAAAGTTAGCAGATTTTTTTCTTCTTTAATACTTATTTTACTCTGGAATGCTATTTTTGTGAAACATATCACAGAAGTGGTGTATCGCAGAACTTACTTTTGTGAAAGTTGTCCTAGAGACAGTGCCAAACCCATAGTAAAATATGAATTTGGTTTTTGAGTCAGATCCTCCCCACTCCAATAATACAACTCAACTTTATTTTACGCTACTGAACTACAACTTAGTCTTTTTGGAATTTTCCAGCTTAAATGGTAGGTTTATTTACTTATTTATTTAGGCTGTGCCCAGGTCTTACTTCTTTCAATACCCTCCGTTTTTCCTCTACATGTGTTTTACTAGGATAATATTTTAAAGCTAGTGAACATACTCACTTTCCTCTTTTTTGCACAAAGTTGAAGCATGTACAAAATAGTTTTTATATTTTGCTTTGAGATAATTTTTAACTGTTTCTATCAACTATTTATGAGATAGACTCAGACACAGAGTATGGGATTTGCAGACTAGAAGAATCTCATATTAACATTCTTTTCTAGATTCTCTGGCCTTCACTGAATGTTAACATTTCTTAATTTCTGTGCAATCCATTTTAGTGTGTATATGTCATCTAATTTTTGTTTTCATATGTTACCCTTTTTTGCTCAACCAAATTATAAGATGCTTGAAAATAAGATATACAACTGACATAGTAGTTCTTTTTCAATCTCTACAGCACTTAGCATTACGCATGAGTTATGTATCGCTTAATAGCTCTTTGAAAATATACTGGCATTTGGCTAAAAGTTACCTTAGGGATCATGTACTCATTCATAAAACATTTGAGTGTCTATTGTTTTGAATGCAGCATTAAGGAGTTGGGCCCTGGGTTATAGATCATGGCTCTGCCATTCTTAGTTGTGTGATTTTGGGCAAGTTTCTGTTTAACTTCATTTCACATGCTTTAACCTAGGAATAATTTAATACTTCTAACAACCAATAGGAAGATTCATTATTCATATGATATATGTAAGGTTGACAGAGCTGAATAGCTCTTATATGATAAAACAGAATAAAGTTACTCTTCTGTGACCATGATGATGTGTGATGACAGTGATAACAATGATGATGTCAGGGATTGAGTATATATAAACAAAATTGTCCCTGGAAAATAATCTTTTATAAAGCAATTTGCTGTCTGGAAGTGAAACCAAAATGGAGAATACAAAACTATACTATGTGATAAGGAATTGGCAAAATAAAATGGAAGCCTGGGAAAAGGGTAAATATAGTTACCTGGGAAAATCAGTAAATGCCTCTCAGCTTGAGGGTCCATTAAAGAGATTTTGGAAAAGACTACCGTTTACCAAATGGGAAGAGTGTTAGCCCTTGTAAAATGGCATAGGTGCATTCAACCAGAAAAGATGGGATATTCTGAGATTCAATAAATTCAGTATTACAGGAACCTTTGAGAAAGGTTATTTTATGAAGTGAGATTGAGGTAGGTAGGAGACAAGCAAGTAAAAATTATAAAAACAGTAATAACAAGGGCATATAATTATCATTGATCAACCAGTTACTACTGTAAAGCCCTATGCTAAGTACTAGATACACATAAGTTATTTCATTAAATCCTTATAATAACCCAGCAATGTAGTTAGTTTATCATTTTTATATTACAGAAGGGGATACCACTGCTTATTAAAACTGAGTGATGTGCTCAAGTTCATACAATTTAAAATGATAGACCCACTTTTGAACCTGAGCATTTGGTTGAAATACAAAATAAGGATTCTTAAATAGGATAAAATGTCTATACTACATAGCTTCTAAATAAATATTTTGCTGAAAATTCTGTTAACAATATCAAGTAAACATTAGAAATAATTAATTGGGATTTGAAATTTGAGCCTGTGCTCAGGCCTTTAGATTGGTATTACTTTATGCCAATGGAAACCTTGAAAATGTAATTAAAACAATTACTAAAACTTGGAGATTATAGGAAGGTTTAAGGTAGAGGGAAGAATACGTTGCCTCATTTTTCATAGAAGAGGATCACTGATTACTAAACCTAAAATATGAGTTTATAAAATATAATATATGAGGCAAACTTTAAATTTTTAATTAATCTTATCTTTTTAAAAGCTTACATATTAATGGTCACTATTTAATATCTTTTTCTCAAGACTTTTTAAAATAAAGAAGCCAATGTTTCCTTCAATTTCTTTTTTACTTTAGTAAGTGAAATTAAATTTGGTAACTTTATAACAGCTTAATAAGTGTAATCATAACGTTCTTTGATGTTTCTGATTGTTAATATTTCTATTTGCCTCTTTTACAAGGAAACACCTCAGGAATAATGTTCTCCAACTCCAAACATTTTAGAAGCCCTATAAATTATTGTCATGGGCATGCTTTATTTCTTTGTCTTTGAAGATTTTGCATTGCTTATATAATTTGCATGGCGAACATGAATAATTTAATACATAATACATTTATTGAAAATACTTCGTCTCCAAGGTAGAGATTGAATACCAAAGAAAGTAGTCTCTATCACTTATTTTGGGGCAGTACTTGCTAGTGAGACCTTTCCTGTCCTTGCAGGTCTGTCCCAGAGACCCAGCAACTGCAGTAGACCAGAAGCAGGCACATGCAGACATTGGAGTTCCTTCTTTTATTCATCCTTCTGATTTCACAGTCTTAACAAAATCTTGCCTTGTCGATGATGTCAGCTTCCAGTACTTCCTCAGGACTTGATCTTTGCTGTCTTCTAGGGTGATTATTAATCCCCAGTCAGTGCTGAGCTCTCTGATTCATTACCACATCGCATCCCATGCCATCTCCCTGAAAGGTGTTCTCATCCAACAGTAACAGTAGGCTCTGGCTCCATCTAGTCTTTGCAGGTTGTTCCAGGGCTCTGCTAACCCCACACAGAGGACAGTTGAGTGTTTCAGCTGGAAACAGGACACACAGGCTTCAGGAGAAAAAGTTACTTTTGTTTTCGCACAGGTTAACATCCAAGTCTCCCTCTGATGGTGGCCGCCTCAGCATGGTGGTAGAACTGATTGCACCCACCGTTCTGCAACATTAACCACAAGAAAGACTTCCAGAACCTTGGAGGTTTCCTGTTCTTTTCTTCCTGTCTTCAACCCCCATCTATAAATGTTTTACAATGGCTATGGCCATTTTCCCAATGAAAACAGCATGGACACACTATCCATTATTTCTTTTCTCTGAATCTCTGGGATAGTTATACTTAGAAGTATATCACTTTGGGGTAGGATAAGGAATTCCTTATCCTACTAGAATCAAATTCAATATGTTTGCTGCAATTAAAATTTTCTGCAGCATTATTGAGATAGGCAAATCCACAACATGATTTTAAAGGCTTTTGGAAGAAAAGATAAGAATGAACTGACTTCACTAAACTGCACCTGATTTTCCCTCAGATTTCTATTCGAGAATAGAAATGTGTATTATTTTTCCTTTAAATAAAATGTTAACCTTAGCTGGACTGAGGTAGATGCTAGGACTGTAGGGATAGAGTATATAATACAGACTTGCCCTCAAAACCTCATCCAATGGGGCAAACAATTGAAAAATTAAAACCCAGGGAAATGAGAACAATAAGTGGGAGTCCAGATCCACTGAGAAGAGCATAGTAACAGAACCTGTGGATCAAGGTGTCTTCCCAGAGAGCTGACCTCTCAGCTGAGGCTTCAAGCTTCCATGGGAATGAGCCAGGTAAAATCAAATGCAATTCTCAGTGAGAAGATTATGTTTAAACGTCCCAGTAGAATCTTTGCAATGGAAGTACTACCTCCTTTCCTTTTCAAACTTTTTTCTTCCCTGAGGCAATTATAGAAGCACATTTTTTCTGCAGAAAAGAGAATCAGCAAGGGGTTGGTTTGCAACTTGGCTGGATTTTCAGAAAACTAGCAGCCAAGACTTCAGCTAGAGGAATGAACTCTCAAAGGCAGGAGAGAAAGATAACTGGGCCCTGGCTGTTGCAAGATATTATTCCTTGCCCAAAAGAAAGGGGGGTGGCGGGAGGGAGAGAGAAGAGATGAGATAAGATGAGACAAGCGAAGGGAAGGGAAGGGAAGGGGTTGGGAGGGGAGGGGAGGGAAGGGAAAGGAAGGGGAGGGAGAAGAGACAGAGAACAAGAGCCAAAAGCAAGGTCTCATATCAAAGAATCATTCCTGAGAGCCAGAGATGCTGAGCAAAGTTGCTGGGTTATCGGGGCTGTGAATAAATGGTGTCAGCCTTGACATTTTCTTGCTGGCAGAGACAGAAGACCCCTGAGGAAAAAGACACTGATTATGGTTTTGTTTATTCAATGTCTTGCCAGGTCTTGATAAATGTGTTTAGGAAGTGAAAGTGATACTGTTTTTGTGCGGCTTCTGCTTATTGCTCTGTGTTGGTGCTGCTTGTCTGTGCTTCCTACTGGGTCCTGAGTGATGCATATTTAAAACAGAAACCACCAGGAAATAATCACCATGGCCAATGTCTATTAAAGTGTGCCCGGCAATGCCTCTTCAACCTTCCATAGTCATTAGCCAGGCCCGGCTGTGTTGGCATGTATAGGGTTGCGTGAAGGACACCTTGTTCCCTGCAGTAGCTGGTCACTGATGTATAAAATTCCTTTAAGTGAGATCAACTTTTCAGCCTGCAAGCTGCAACAGAGGCTCAAAATGCAAATAGCCCTATGGAGATAAAGTTTTTCATTTTAATTATTGCCTATATGTAAATGTGATACAATTTTATCCTTTAAGAGCATTTTTAAAAATTTGTGGATTATGGAGAGGAAGGAAGGGAGGAAGAGAGAGAGGAGAGACAGAGAGAAAGAAAGAGTACTTTGTTGTTTCACTTATTTATTCATTCATTGGTTGATTCTTACATGTGCCCTGACCAAAGATCAAACCTGCAACCTTGCTTGGCATGTCCAGATGGTGCTCGAACCAATTGAGCTATGCCACCAGGTTAACAGCAAAATTTTTAACTTGTGCAGGCACTGTGGGCTCTTGCGCATTTGTCTGGAGATGAGAGAGGAAAGGAAGGGAGGGAAAGAGATAGAGATTGCTGGAGAGAAAGGCAACAGCCAGGTTACAAGAGTAGAAAGGTGAAGGGTGAGGAAGGCTCTCCTGGGAGGAAACACTGAAACCTAATTATGACTCTGAAAAGCCTTCAAGACTTTTAGGTCGACAGAGGGGTTGGACGGTGCCATGGTGTTATTTTGCATGTAAAGAGAAATAATATTTTTTAAATAACAACAAATCTGTAAGTAACCTATTTAGCATATGGAGTTTCTTAGAAAGGAGGCTTCTGTGGACACATGAAGCTGTTGGCTGTGGGGTACCTGTCTGCTTCGGCCCCACTATCCTACCAATGCGAAACCTTCAAGGCACTTGTTTGTTGGGGGTGCTGACAGTAATTTGGAGTTAATGAAGGTTACAAAGAGGCCAAGGTAAGATAATTGAGGTCCTTCCAAGAGGAGAAAATAAGAGGGAGGACAATTCCAAGGGAAGAAATCTCTCTTATTCAAAAATGAAACTTCCCCAAAGCTAACTTTGTAAAACACCTTCTTTGACATCACTGAATGGGTGGGCCACTGAAACAGTGAGATGTCAGGACAATTATGCGGCTTTAGGCAAATCCATATTTAAATCTAGGTCCCTTTACTTACTATGTCTGTAATCTTGAACCTGCTGCTTGAATTATCAAAGGCTAAGTTTTTAAAAAAGTCTTTAATATACAATAGATATAATATCCAGGTCATGAGATTTATTATGATAACATCTAAGGCATTAGCACAGAAAGAAATAGGTCAAATTTAGTTACTGTTGATCATTATTGTCAGACCAAAAATCATTAGAAAATGGCCATGGACTCTCAGCAATTGTTCTGATGTGTTCTGCCAAGGAGAAGCAAAGCAAAATAACAACATAGTTTTGTTAGAAAAGTGAGTGTTGAAGCCCTGTCTTCCTGTGTGGTGGCAGGGTAAAGTCTTTTAAAAACTTGCACTTTAGAGTCAGATGTCCTGGTTTAAGTCCTGATACAACTACTTTAAATAATTTAACTTTTCTATGCATCAGTGTGTAGTTTTTTATTTTTGTGTAAAGATGTTTCATAATTGTACCTACCTTATGGAATTAAAGGTTAAGTGACGTGATACCTAGACCTGGCATAGAGTAAGCACAATAAAGATTCATTGTTAATAGCTATCAGGCTCTGTGTCCTGACTAGGAATCAAACCAGTGACCTTTGGGTTCTCAGGCTGGCATCTATCCACTGGGCCACAAGCCAGGCTAGGTTAGCTTTTAATTTATCCAAAACTCTTTGGAAGTGAATTCTGTAAATTAGATATTTAAAAATAGATGAAGTTTAAAATTCTGAGTATTATGAAAGGAAAAAATAATGATAATCTCTGTTTGGAATATTATCTTTCTAAAATATGTCATTCCCCTTTCTTAAATGGTGTTTAATGGGTATATACTTATACATGGGTCATCATTATGAAAACCAATTAGTGGTCTTTAATTTTGTGTGGATAAAAGTATAATTTCTTGGAAGATAGCTAGTACTGTGACAGTACCTTTATTTTATAACTAGTAGCCATGGAACCTTGGATAAACAAACTTCTTGAAACCTCAGGATTTTCTCTTCTGCAAAATGGAGACAATAATACCTACCAAAAATAGCTGGCATGTGGATTAGAAGTAATACATATGCGATGCCTAAAACCATGGCAGACTCATTGTCAATGCTAGTAAATGACATCTATGAGATGTTGCACTTGAAAACTACAAGGCACAAAGCTGTTTTTTTTTTTTTTTTTATAGTAATAAATAATGATTTGACTTCTTCATGACTTTAAAAGACATGTTTGTATGTGCGTAAATATGTATGTTTATATCCATAGCCTATCTGAAAAAATTCCAACCATTTTTAATATAACGAGAAAATTATATTAAAGATGTCTCGTGTTTGCAAGACAAAAATTTGCATGATGTTGATGTAATCTGGCAGCCAAGGAGACTGGACTGAAATGCACATGCCTGAACAATGACACTTTCACTGTACTAGTCAGTGGGGATGGTAAACAGTGGTGAGTAAGGATGTGTACTATGGGGTCAAAGCATTCAAAATGACTGAGTGAGTAGAGCAATGAATCTGCACCAAATTTTACATTGTGCTTAAATACTTCTCTGCAAAAACTATTCAGATGATTCAGAAGGCTTTCAGGGATGATGTAATGGATGCAGCACAAATAAAAATATGGCAAAAATGCTTTAAATATGGTCAAGACTTAGTTGAAAGTGATTCACTTTCTGGAAGGCCTGCAACAAGCAGAACACCTGAGAGTGTTGAATGTGTACAGGCTGCAATCAACAAAGATTCTGTGACAAAATCTCAGACACAGTAGTTTTTGGAATCCCCAGATCAGCTACTAGTTCTCACAATATTGATCTTGAATCTTTGTTGATTTCCCTCCACATTTGCTATTGGTTATATTATCTCTTGGATGCCAGAATATCACTTACACAGTCTCTCCTGACAGTTTGGAAACTAGAGCCACCTTATCAGTATTGTGTTTAGAAAAAGAATAAATAAAATGTCATTAAATGATGACATGAGAATAAGTCCTCTGAGTAAAGTCATTAAGCTCTAATGATAGTCATTAAACTCTAAATGACCCACACTTACTTTAGTAGTTAAGAGTTATTTTTACTTCACTTCTTTATACTACTGGTGGAATTTTGAGTAAGTGAGGTTATGAGGTAGCTAGGTTCCAAATAAGTGATATTAAGCTGTAAATATTAAAATATCTTATAATTTATTTGGGTATTTAAATTTTAGCTCTTGGAAAGTCATCAGTCTATTAAAAGTCATTTGTCTCTAACGCATCAACCCTTTAGGCCAGCATTAAGAAATGAAGGGCAAGAATTTATTCAAAAGCCTTCTACAGATTTCACCAGTTTCTGGAATGGTTTAACTCTTCATTTACCTCTTTCCTGCCTCAAGGTTCAAACCAGACAGTGGTAATTTTCCGTTAATACATAAATTTAAACTCAATTTTTCACCTAATCTTAATTAAGACAATCTCAATAGAAAGCTATGGGACAATAAGGATAACAGAAGGAGAGGAGATGAATGGGAATTCAAGTTGACCTTCCTATCTGTTTTAGTCTTAGTGTGAGGCCCTCCAGAGCAATGTTTGGCTGGGGTACTGCCTGCATGACCAAGGCCAAAAATGTTAGCAACTTATATCTCAGCACAGGTAACATAAGCCTGTTACTACCATGTGGACTTTCATGAGAGATGAAGACAAGGAGCCCCTTGTCCAAAATCACTGAAGATCTCAAAATAGTGACAGCAGAGCATGAACCCAAGCATGGTTGCCTATAAAGACCTGTGAGAAAGCACTTCCCTAAGGTGGCCCTGGGGGTGACTATATAGCTATGTAAGCAATGAACTTCTTCAGTCTTAGCTATTTCCTTGTTAAGTTTGATCTTGTACCAAAAAAAAGGGGAAGGGGACTATTCTTTATAGATCTTTATGTGTCATCAGCTTTCTGGCCTCTTATTTAATTCTCACAGTAACTCTGCTAGGAAAATGTTTTTAACCATATTTTTATATATGTCCGACAGAGAGTCAGGATATTTAATTTGTCAAAGTCCTGAGAGTTTCTCATTCTGGACCTCTGGTTTCTTTCACCACACTGCCTTTCTCTATTCTATCATCTGCTGAGCTGGCCTTTAATTTATGAATGCATACATCTTGTAGGAAATCTATTGGATTGCTGGGAAGCAGAGTGAGGCTCGTACAACACTATGAAGTTCTTTCCAACTCCCAGGCTTAGATGATTCTCCAACACAGAACCAGAAAAAGCATGTGTTATTTTCATGCTTTTTATAATTAGGCCATGTATCTAATTAATTAGCAAAGACCTACTTAATGATTCACACTTGAGGCCCATTAGTAGCCCAGGCTTTGTGTCTATAAAAATAAAGTAGCACCTATTTACTCTTTTCTAAATGGCTCCTGAGATTTCTCATCCCAGGTCTCTAAAAGACTCTTAAAAGTTCCCTCAATGAATAAAAAAAAAAAAAAAAAAATCACTTTTGAAGTAATCCAGGAAGCTATATGAAGCTAAATAATTTTTCTCTCCTTTTTGGATAGAAACAAATTCCTGTGTTTATATAATTCTAAAGCATTATATAATTCCCCTGTAATATCTCTTTTTAAGAAGCCTATATAAAACAAAACTCAGTATTACAAAAATTAAATGAAAATAATTGTGAATAGAGGAAAAATGAAACTATTCTATTCCTTTTCTATTTCTGGTCTATAAATATAATGGAACCAATAAACTGCTAAAATTATCTAAAAATGTTGAAGGACACATTCTGAGTAATGTGACAAGAAAAAACACTATACTAGAAAGTGTGAATCTCTACAAAAGGAAATCACAAAATATACTTTGACAAAATTTTTGCTCTCCAATTCTTCTAATTAAGTATTTTAGTATTATATGAAAGACTATTTGATTGAAAAATGAGGCAAGAGCTTGATTGGTTATTAAAATTTAACAAGTTTTTCTTGCACAGGATACCATGAATAAGATTAACTACAATAAGTTTAGTTGTTGAGTGTTTTTATTTGCTTTACCTATTTAGCTTTCATAAAAATCCTAAAGTATTTTCAAGCCTAATTAAAGTTGTTATATTCTTTGAGAGAAGATATCTTCCTAATGGCTTCTTGATAACAGATTGTCTTAGAGCTTGTGAGAAAATGAGTAAGTACTTGGGATATACTTTCAGAAAAAAATGTACTCATGGATTAATGGCCTTTGGAAAAAGAGAAGTGAATGTGAAAACAGAAAAACTATGAAATTAAGTAAGTGCTTTGCAATTGGATTTTCCTTCCTACCATGAGAATCAGCTACTTTTTCTTGAGAATCAGTTACTTTTCCCTAATTTTCACCGCCATAGACATAGATATTAATCACTAGTGCACTGGAGAGAGCTCCTACTAGCACCCAATTGCTACATTTTTAGGAATTTTGTGGGGAGTTTGACATCACTTTTACAGCTTGAAATGAGCTACGGCAGAGTTATTTATACCACATCAATGCCCAGATGGGGCAAGTCAGGCCTGCCCTTTGGAGGGCTGGTTTTACCAGTACACCAGTGGGCTCTAAGCTTCAGGAAAAATTTCTCCTTCCTCTTCTTTTCAGCATCAGTAATGCTGACCATATCCTGAAATAGCACAAACAAGCCACAACTAGGGAGTAGTTGTCCTGGTGGCAGAGTTCGTCCTAGACAGAGAAATAAATTTGGGGAAGGGGCTAATATTTTCTGCTTTGCTCTAAGCTTGCAGGCTGTTCAACAGCCCCCAAGAGAAGACAAGCCCCTGTATGGTCTTCCAGGGTGATTCGGCCTCCTGAGCTGGCCTCCAGCTGATTTTCCAGGCCATTGCCTGCCATTTCATGCTAGGAGCCCTGCTGGCACCTGGGGCAGGCAAGTTGGCCGAACTGGTGAATGTGGGTCAGGAGCACCTGGAGCCCATCACTGTCTCACTGGCACTGTTTCCTCAGCTGGTACCTGTTTTCATGCATTTTTATGTTCCAGGTTTGTTGGGCAACATGCTCTGTGTGCCCTAGCCTGGTGAAGTCTTTAAAGGAATGTGTTGTTTGATTGGTGGCCTTTCTACCATTTTATTAAAAAAAAAAATTTACCTTGATATAGATTCACTTTCTTTTAACATTATTTTTTGTTTGTTTTTGTTTTTTAAATTCTCATGTGAGGATATTTTCACATTGCTTTTAGGGAAAAAGAGCCAGGGGGCGAGGTGGGAGACATCATTGTAAGTGAGAAACATGACTGACTGCTTTCTTGTGTGCACCCCTACCAGGGTATGTGCCATGACTGTGACTCACCCCACAGCCTGCTCTGACAGGGAATAGAACCTGAACCAGTGACCAGGGTGATATAGTCCCATTTTAAACCTATCCTCAGAATTCTGTCCTGACATCTTATATCCTTTGGCCCCTCATTCTATTTGTTCTGGTAATCCCAATGTTTTCATAGCAAGTCTATTAATATGTTCACCTGTCTGATCATTGACTTGTGCTTTCATTTACTTTCTACATCCTTCTAGTGTGGATTGTTCTCAAGTTCAGAGGAACAGATTGTGTTTCCGATATTAACACTTTCCTAAAATGTGACTTTGGGAAAATAATTGAATCCTGCTGTCTGTAAAATGGGCATCCACATTTCTTGCCATAAATCTCTTGAGAAAAGTGTGTAAGTGAGAGCATGTATGATGGTTTATACTTCCTACTTCCTGAGGAATAGCATGCATATATAAAAATGCAGGGGCGCCATTTCAGAAATTTATGTACGGCCTTTTTCTCCCTCATCATTCCAGTTTTACTTAGGTTTTCCAATCTATCCTTCTGCCTTTCTTGACCACTTCTGTGAAGACATTTGCTGCTCTTATGCTTTGTGATATTTCCATCCTGCCACTTAGTGTTTATTTCGATATTGATCATTTTGCATCTACCAAGCTTCCTGCAGTATTCTATTGAGATTACTATATCCTAAGGAAACACAAATCAGCCTTCAATGACCTCCTCCTTAGATGAGTTTCCTAACGTCTCTCCCTCTGTCTCTCTCTGGCACCCTGCCCTCCATCTTTACTGTCAACCCAACCAGCTTTTAAACATGTCTTTTTCCAGGCTCACACCAGTACAGCTATGTGATCTGTGTTTCCTTGCTACATCAGTTTCTGATACCACCTGCTTTTTTGCTCCAGCAAGACAAGCCTGGAATGGATTCTTTTTGATATGTTGCCAATAACATTAAAGAAGGAGAAAAAAAAAGATAACAAAAGGGATCAAAGCACAAAATGGAAGAAGAGCTTCGGGGGACAGGGTTGATATGCTCGCACAACCTGTCCTGTGCATGGACAGGTTTCAATAAAAATCTCAAGCTGCTTTTTGGAGTAACTGTCCCTGTCTCTGCTTTCCAGTCTTCATGTGGCCTATTTGGTTTCTCTTGACCCTTATTGCTTGGTGCATGACACCTCTACTTCATATTTCCTCAAGCATCATCAGCATAGAAAATGAATGACCACAACTGTGGGATATAAAATGGATGTATCTCCATTTGCTTATAAGGATCCATTTCCACAAGCCTTCTAATGACCATCCCATCCTGCCCTTCCTTTTCGATCAGATGGTCAAAGCATGAAGTGATGGCTGTATTTTGGCCTCCTTCTTTAAGAATTTTACTTCTGCCACTTGAGGAATGTATTAGAATGACCAATCATCCAGGTTGGCTAGGGAATTACCCAGGTTTAGCACTGGAAGTCCCATGTCCTAGGGTACCCCTCAGTCCTGGGTACATGGAGATGATTGTTCACCCTTCTTCTGATTTATCAGCAGAAGAACAGGAATGTTTCTGGGTTGCACTCAGTCTTTCTATTAAACTCAAGCCTGTATTTTCTATCTGGTTGACAAACCATAGCCATTAGTCAAATTCAGGCTGGGGGGCCTGGTTTTGTATAGCCCATGTCTTAAAAAGGTTTCTTACATTATTACAGAGTTGTTTTTGAAACGGGTGAGTACATGGCAGACCACAAAACATTTGCTGACCCACAGATGAAATACATCTTCCTTTGTTGTGCAATGACAGGATTTGAGATGGTCAACCCAAGGCCATTTTGCTGATGAGATGCGGGAAGAATATCATGATCTTTGATTATTCAAAGCAGATTCCAGAAATGACTCTCATTCACATAAGTCCTTTGATTGCTAATATTTACTTTATTCTGGAGAGAAAGGCAAGTGGTGTATATAAAGCATAAATGATGCAGAATTTTGTTAAAAAGAAAATTGTTGCTTTTAAATCAAATGAACAATAGAGACTGAAGTATATAGTGTTTGTACACGAGTAGCTGATAGTTTCTTTGTACACATTGTCAACAATCTCCCTGTATCTATTTGTTATAAATGGTTAGTTGAAAACACTTTGGCCTTCCTGAGCAGGGATAATTTGTGTGCTGAAAACTGGCCCAGACTGAAGGAAAGGATTTACATTCTATGGAAATTAAATGAATGTGTATGTACCTGGAATCTAGACCAATGTACAAGTTTAAAAATTTGATAAATTGAGAGGTTTTTGTCTGCTTTTTCTGTGAAATAGGCTTTTTCCCTTGTTTCTTTTCCTTCCTCCCTCCCTCCCTTGTTTTCTTATTTTTATTTTTTGGTCAGATGAAGGAGGAAAACTTAGAAATCTTAGAAGCTGGCACTTGGTCAGAGAGTTGACTTTCTATTGCAGCAGATAGTGGGTCACATACAGTGTTATTTATGTTCTTACATTTAGAATAATTCTTATTTGATCAGGTCATCTTTTTATTACCTCTTTACATTATAAAAGGGTAGTTAACTCATTGGTAAATAAAATTTAGGGACTTTCCCATGTTGTTTTACCCTCGTTAGGATAACAGTGAGAACATTGAGAAATGAAAATATTTGGCTGTGATATATGTCTCATTTTGTTTCCTTTCCAATAGAATATTTAAAAAAGTATATACGAATCTCAAATGTTTCCCTTTGTTTTATTCTGAAACTAATAGAATTTTTATTCAAGTGGGAATGTTTTAAACAATAGCATTATGAAGGTGAATTTGGTGTATTGCTCTTAGAAATACAGCCTCCCTCCATTCCATTTAGAATGTCCTTTGCTGATGCTCAAATGTGGCCTTGTTTTTAACAATGGTCAGCAGTCAGACTACGTAGGCATGACACTGATCTGCTTTTCTACTTCTTCATATTCTCTAGCTAAATTTTTTCTTTAGAATTGAAAATGGTTTAATAAAGAGGTTGTTAAGCAGTGGTCGGTAGATTCCTTCTAAATCCGTAAGTGGGCTTTAACAACTACCTGTCTTGAAAATGTATGTATCGAATAGGTGCATATTAGAAGAGGCGTGAGCTTCGACAACATTCTTAAGGGGAACCTTAATGATAATAGAAAACATCTATGCAGTCATTCTATGGATAGACAAACAGGCACCAGGGGGGCCTGGGATTGATCATGATCACCTAACTAACTAGAAGTCTGGTGTCAGGACCAAAATCATGGATGCCTGGCTTCCAGTTCAGGGCTCTTGCCACTTGATGAAAACCTTTGTTGGAGTGAGTGAGTGTGTGTGTGTGTGTGTGAAGGGGGACTGTTAAATAGTTCTAGACATATTCTTTCCCCAACTCAATGTGACTTTCATTGTCAGATAGGCTTTCCAGAAACATGATTGATTATCACAAGTGGCTTTGGGAAACCTTCCTTGTTCATCTGTATGCCCAATCCTGATGTGTGAGACTTGGTCCCATATTATAGCAAATGCATTAACAGGTGATGTCATAACTTCAAATATTTAAATTTAAACCTACAAAATTTGAAATTTAGCTTGGAAATTAACTATCATTTAAGTTGCCATCTGTGGCTAAGTTGAAACCTGTGCCAGTCTAATTAGCAATCAGGAATATGGTAATTGCTTTTGGCATATGAATGTGGAAAACCTCTCTGGAGTAAAATTATGCCAAGTCGTGCATTTTTGAGCCTTCATTTATTTCAAATTGACAGTGCTAATAGTCTAAGAATACTATATTATGTGGCTTTCTATTGTAGGATTAAAAAAATTTTTGTTTTCAGTTTTTAAACAAAAAAAATATCTATTTTTATATCATCATCATCATCTATTTCCTTAAGTCTAGAGCAGGTTTTCTCTACCTGGACATTATTATCATTTTGGAACAGATGATTCTTTGTTGTAAGGGACTGTCTTGTGCATTGAAATATGTTCAGTAGCATCCCTAACCATTACCCTTTCCCCACAATTGTGATGTTAAAAGTGTCTTTAAATTTGCTCTGGGATGAGAGCACAGGTATTAGAATATTTATTCCATAAACTGATTTCTTGAACCTAATAAAGCAGATGATTAATGTTTCTGGAAAACGGCTTCCTAAAGTTAACAGAACAGTTTTCGGGCTCATGTTTCGCTTGCATGCTGGCCGGGGCACAGAGATGTCCCAAATCTCTTTCGGCCTCAGCCTTGATATTATGATCCTTAATCTGATTGTGACTTCCCAGATAAGCAATTCCCAGCTGTTTGCCTATGAAAAAGCCTCTCTTTAGAAAGCAGTTTCATCTTTCTTTGTGTCACCTTGTTTGAGGAGCAATGAAATCCAATTATCCTTTACAATGATTTGTGAAGTAGCAAATGGAGTTGACATCTGTTCAACAAATTCTGAAGACAGTTCATTTTTATTTCCCCCCCTATGGAGCTAAAGTCATCACCAATTTTGTCCTTTGGCCTTCTGTTGGTCTCTTGTGATAGCCTCATAGTAGGCGAAGCAAGGTTGATTTTAAAAACTAAAAGGAGCGAGGCAAGGGGTGTCAACAGGAATGATTGAACAGAGCAGTGTTTAGCCCTAGGATTTTAGTGGGAGATTAGAATATTGAAACAATCAGTGTTTTCTTATGGCAATTTATTCACTTATTAATTTAACTATATTTATTGAACCCCTGTGATGTACAAGGTGTTTTTCTAGGTAGGGAGGCTAGGGATATGAATAGCACACAGTTTCTCTACTCTTATGAAGCACCTAGACAATAAAGAACTATATTAATACATAAGAAAATTATTACTGAGCATGAAAACTGCTCTGAAAAAAGAAAGGCTAGGATAGGGAGAAGAACAAGTGATATTCTTTCAAGGGATAAAAAATAAATAAAACATTTAAACTGGGTTCTGATAGAAAGAGCCAGCCCTGCAAAATGCTGGGGCAGGTGAAGGGGCCTGGAATATGTCACTCCAAAGTATTCCACTTTGTCATGAGAATGATTTTGAGCCGAAGGCAAGTGAGAAACAGTGTAAAAGGGAGAATTCTCTGCCCCTCTCCTTTATGCATAAAAACAGGAAATAAGTTTCCCTTTGTAAAGGTGCCATAAATTCCCAGTTGCCAAGGCGCTTCCCTGCTACACATCAGGAAGAGGAGAAAGGTGCTTCATCCTTGGAGAGAACTCTTACACTCATCACCGGAGACAGCCCTAACCAATGCTGCATAACAAACCCTTCCAAGCAGCCCTGAGTTATGATTTGTTTCCTAGGCACATTTTCACCATGTACCCCCTAGAATCTCCCTCTTTCTTCAACTTTGTCTAGTTACGTTCACAGAATTCATTGCCCTTTGTTAAAGTGACATACATGCTTCTGATTCTACACTTCTCAAAGTTTTAATTTCTTTCTTGTGTAGCCTCTCTCTCTATAAACTTACAAATATCAACTAAATTTGTGTGTGTTTTCTCTTATTAAACTATAGTTAGTTTAATTCGCAGTTCCCAAATCCTGAACCTAAAGTAGTAGATGAAAATGAAATTTCTTTTTCTTTTACTTTCTCTGTTTATTTTTTTGTCCCTTACGACAAGGGACTATTTCAAGAGAGATAAATAGTGAGTTAAAAAACTTCTGAAACAAAAGCCACCTTGACATGTTTGAAAGAAGTTCAGTGAATGGGGTTTGATCCTAGATGGCTTTATAATCTATGGGAAAACATTAGTCTAAACATGAGAAGAAACTATTAGGGAAGTTAAGTAAGTAATAACATACGGTTTATTTTATTTATTTTTTAAAACATCACACAGGCTATTCTGTAAAGAATGGACAATAGGAGATAAAAAAAAAAAAAATGCAAGGAGGGAAAGACTCCAGGAAGAACGTAGCAGCATGAGAACAGGGTTTTCAGCCTCTCTAAAACAGAGAGAGCAACTAGATATAAAAACAAAACAACAAATATATGGACAATGTTTTAAACAACATTAGATGGCAAGTTATTCTCAAGCATCTCCAAATATAAGAGAAGATAGGCACCCTGCATGCCCATTAGTAGCGTGTTTGCAGAAGGGAGTGGAGGGAAGCCAAGAGGTAGGTAGGTCAGTTTCAGAGCAGCAGCTCTGAATGAAGGGGTTTGCCCTCTCTACTGCTGGGTGAACACAAGGATCTGATCAAGAAAGACTGAAGAGGCTAGAACCGCCCATTCCCTCTTTGTTGACTTGCTGGGTTCCTTCCTAAAACAGGGCCCCTCACTGTGGAAAAACTACTCTAGGAGTGGAGTCCAAATCAAGCAGTCCAGGGACAATAGCAACAGAAGTGAAGGAAAGAGACCATTTCAACCAAAGTGATGGAGAGGAACAGAGCCAGGACATTTCAGAAAGCAAAGCCACTATGTCTTTTTAACACTACATGTATAAAACAGAAGATAAAGGTATGCAAAGCTTGATAAGCTTTTCTGATTCCTGCCTCTTTTTAATAAGTTCTCAAATAAAATTTTCAAATTATAATATTTGGGCTGATAGAGCCTCACTTTTGCTTATAAAAGATACAGGACAGTGGAGAAAATGTAAGTGATAAAGATGCAGCCACTGATATAGGTGAGTTTTAAAATAGGTAGTCGTCTAAAGAGTCTACAGACCAAATGCCTATTTAGATAAGTCCTAATATATTCAGAAAATTAATTTATTTATTCATTGACTATAGTTTCTAGTAAGTTGCAGTTAGGAGGAACTGCTTTCAGTGGTGCCTTGGTAACCATTGCATATCCCAGCACACTGTTTTATTTAGCTATACATCCTGTTTTTATTTATTTAATTTATTTTTAATTTTTATTATTTTTGAATTAAAAAATATTTATTATTTTTCAGAGAGCGGGGAGGGGAGAGAGGCATAAAGGGAGAGAAACAGCAATGTATGATTGCCTTTCACCTGCCTCTAGTATGGATCTGGCTGGAGATCTGGCTTTCAACCTGGTTATGTTGCCCTGGCTGGGAATTGAACCAGCGACTTTTGGGTTCGCAGGCCGGTGCCTTATCTACTGTGCCACCAGCCAGGGCCCCATAAATTCTGTTTTTAAAGGGAATTCTGTTGGAGGCTTGTACAAAATTTGCATTCACCTTTCTTTCAACTTCAGCATTTTTTACCCAACCAAGTATGCATCATCACAGAAACCCTTGGCAGTGTAAGCTAAGGAAAGCAATGTTTGACTGTTTTCATGTGCGGGCTATTTTAGACTTTTGGATTTTTATCAAAGACAAAATGTAAAGATTTGATTCTCAATTCCTACATTAAATGATCACCATTTGAATTTCCTTTCAGATGATATTCATCCCTTTTGACACAACATGAACTGTCCAGTTGTGGTTTTCTATTATATGCAGATTAACTATTTCATACAAAATTTTTGTTACAAAACCTGTACCCTGAGTTTCTCTCCCAAATGTTCCACTGTACAGTAAGCACTTCCTAATCTACTTGGAAAAAAATGGAATGAGAACATTTAACAGAGAAAATAGGAAGATATAAAAAGAAATGCTAGACATTCTCTTAATAATACATGATTTGTTAGATTTCAACTTAAATAAGCAAATAGCTGCTTGCCTGGTCACTTCTGCACAATTTCTGTGCCTTACATGGATGTTCCCAGGTGTCTTTCAGAGGGCCTCCGCCACTGCCATCACAGGACAAAGAGAGCTAATGGAACATACTGCCTTCCTAAGGAAGCCAAAGGCTTTGAAGCCTGGGAAAAGGATACTTAAGAGGTTGCTCCCTCTGCTGGCAGCCATCATTTCCATCCTAGGGACCCAACTTCATCAGACTCTAGTAGCACTTATTGGAAACTTGACTCATCAATCTTTCTTGTCCCACAGAAAGTGGGCCCTGCTGCTTCTCCTCATGGCTATTCCCCTTCTCCCTGTCATACCCTCTACCTACACCTCCTCTGAGGCCTTACGTAAATGTTAAACAGAAACCAAACCATTGAATTTCAATACACCATCCATTTATCATGCCAGGGAAACACCATGTATACCGAGCTTTGATTCAGAAAAGGTGCTCACTCCACCTTTGGAAGGATGAACCACGTTTTCTCTCCCCCAAGATTTTGCATACCCTGTGCCTTCTGCCTTGAGCATCTTCCATAACCATGTAACCTAGTTTATTTGTGTTCATTATTCAGAATGCAGTTTTGGTATTCTTTTCTGAATCCCCAAGCCCACCAGACCATGGCATGTAAGATATCTGTTTCATGCATCCATCAGATAACCTGTATTGTAATTGCTTGTTTAATTGTCTGCACTGAAAATTCCTTGCCAGGAATTTATTTATTATTAAATACTCAGTATCTACCTTTTTCTACCTGCAAAAAGTAGCTTCTCACTAAATATCTGTGGAAATAATTTAGTGAACATTGTATAAAATGACACTGAGAATAATATCTTTGATTTATGTGTCACTTGTTATTTCAATGTACTTTAAATAATTACCTGATTTTAATTTAGTTTTAATATCATTTGTGAAAACTCTTAGTATCCATATTTTTAGCTAAAGAAACTGTAACTTGAAGAGGAAAGTTGTCAGAGATTTCACTGTTTACCAGGAGGACTCCTTGAACACTTGCTAAAGGTTTTATTTATTTCACCTCCAAATGCTTCTTATTATAAGTTATTTAACCTTATATCATTGTGGTGGTACACTCTCTGTAAGAGTTCTTTGTAAACTTCATTTTTTATAAAAATATAAAAGTGCTTTTGGCAAGAGTCAATAAACAGATGACTCAAGTGGTTCAAACTTGAACGGTAGACTTCAGAGGCTTTGAGAAACTTTTAACCTTGACATTCTCTCAACCTAATTGTCAAGGCTGGTGTTGGTTACTTGCTGAGATAAGAGGGATTTTTGGTGTATAATATACAGGTCACTGGCTTTAAGTTGGGTCCATTATAATTTATTGGAGTCTTGACAGTTCTAGGTGATATAAAGAAGAAAGATTGGCTTTATTAGGTGATTTCCCCATCTTTGATAGTGCTACTTTAATAGATAATAATGGTTAACAACTTGATGACATTTCCCTGATTTTATTTTAGCATTTGGAAGGTGATGAATTCTAGGACTCACTAATGTTGAAATGAGCTCATCGCCCAGAATAGTGAGTCTGGGAGTCACAAAAAGTCCATTTTTCCTAAACTTTAGCCCTGTGGCTTTCATTCTGTGCCTCTCCAAGTACAACGTGACATTTGTGTCTGATTGGTTGAGAGCTCTTAGAAGCAATTAAGAGTACACTTGGATACCCATCTAAATGTTTCAACTTAATATATACCTGCAGAAACAGAAAGCTCATGTGGTTTTGCCAAGTTTGAAAAGAAGTCTTCGGTACCGATTCATATTGAGAGCCAGCCTTATGTATAAGCAGTTTGATGACCCTATTTTGCTTAAATTTTAGTGGCACCTGCAAGTACTCTGTCCCCTAAAAGCTCCTCTAATTTAGTCCAAAATTTCAGGAATAGAATGGGAAAAGCTTTCCTCGTTATGATTTGAGATGAGGTTGCAAATAGCCATAAAAATAACATCTTGGCTTACCATTATTATTGAACACATGTAACTGTAATAGATCTTCCCCTATGGTAGGAGTGAGGAGCATTAGAACAACAGCCACCTGGGAACAGAAAGGGCAAAAGATCATGCATGGAAGACAGGATGGTCGTTTAAAGCTTGTTCTCAGAGGGTCCTTGTCCACTCCCATTTAAAGCCCACAGTTCTTTCCCTCTCCTTCTTTCACGTTGACATTGTGTCCCCTCAAACTCTCCCTGCAGATTTTAGAAGAGGGCTTGTTCTTCACTTACAGGGGCTGATATGGTAGGCAGCATTTTAAGAATGACCCTTAGTAACCTTTCCCTTTGAGTGTAGGTGAAACCTGTGAATATGATGAGAGGATGAGTATCACTCCTTTGATTATATTATCACACAGGGGGAAAGGGTGGACCTAAACTAATCACAAGAGCCCTTTAAAAACAGTGAGTTTTTGCTAGTTTGTGGTAGAAGGTAAAGTCAGACATACAAAGTTCTAGGGGGGCCCTGGCTGGTGAGGCTCAGTGGATTGAGCACCAGCCTGAGAATTCAAGGGTCACTGCTTCGATTCCCAGTCAGGGCACATAACCAGGTTATAAGCCAGGCCTCCAGCCAGACGCTCCCAGCTAGAGGCAGGTGAAAGGCAACCACACATTGATGTTTCTCTCCTTTTCTTCCTCCCTCCCTTCTCCTCTCTCTAAAAATAATGAATAAAATCTTTATTTAAAAAAAAGGAAAAGAAAAAAATTTGTTAATAGAAAGTGTGAGCCCAGGATTATTGAAGTCAGGTTACTAATCAAAGGATAATCAATTGTTTATTTGCACCTTCTTAGCTTGAGGAATTAAAAATCCATAATGTGAGGTATAGTGGTGGATCTCCAACTTCAGCATATATCAGCATCACTTGGAGGGCTTGTTCAACTATAGCTTACTACACTACACACCTAGAGCTTCTGAATCTGTAGTGTTGGGGCAAGGCCAAGAATTTGTAGTTCTAACAGTGTCTTAAGAGATGCTATTGCAGCTGACCTGGGAATCATACTTTGAGAAATACCAGGGAACAGAAATGGCTCCTGCTAGTTTGTGAGGACTAGCATGACTTTGCAGTGTGATTTAGAGATCCTTAGAGCATAACGAGAGACAAGGAACAGTGACTTGTTCATTTTCCAAACATTTATTGGGGACTTAATGTGGCCAAGCTCTGTGTCTGATGATATGGATGAAATTAGTAGGTCATTATCCCAATTAAGAGAAAAGAAAAAAAAAGGACACAAGCAACAAAATATAATAAAAATATATGTATAATATAATGTGATAACTATAAAAATAGAAAATGAGCATGTTGGAGTCTTGAATGCAAAGTTGAGGCTACCCAAATATCAAGGAAGGAGTGGCCTGTGAGCTGATTATTAATTTGTAATAGAATAGCTGATAGAGGAGTATGTGTTTAGAGATTATGCTAAGCAAAATTCATTGTTATATTTCACTTGACACACACACACACACATATGCACAAATGTGACTTTTGATTTAAATATAATTAACCTTTGATTTTTCTAGATTTTACCCCTGCTTATCGACTCAGGGACATGACTCAAAAGTCTCTTCAGTCTGTGTTTGTTCTATTATCAGTTTTTCTCTATTAGATTGTTCTCATCAGTAGGGCTCTATTTTATTAATCCTTCCATCTGGGAAAAGAAACTTTTCTTTTGGCCTACTTTCTTTTTTGTCTGGTACCTGACTCAAGTTTCTTTGCCTCTAGAGCAACTCCTTAAAGCACTGTGCTTATTTTCCAATTCCTCTTTTGAACTTTGGCTAAATGTTGGAGGCTGCCATTATACCTAACTCACTTGAAGCAGTCATCAATGATTTCTATTAACTGTGCAATAGCAAATAATTAGCTCACAGTCACTAGCATTTGTCATAGTAAATCACTATCTTCTGTGATTTATTCAGAATATATGTCTACCTTGAAATACTTACTTTAACTGGCTTCTGGCCCATCATAATCTTCCGATTATGGTAATCTGCTTGGCTACTTCCTCTAAACCTCTTTGCTAATTCTTCTTCATCTTTATAGGCTTTTAAATGATAACTATACTTTTAGGTATATTATTTATTCACACAAATGAAAAATAATCTAAATTTACAACTGAGTAAATTTTGACTAATGTATATACCATATAACCATTATCCAATTGAGGTATGTTTCCTTCACCTTTGGAATTTCCCATATGCTACTGAAGGAACCACTGTTTGATTTTTATAATGATAGATAGATTTGCCTGTTTTTGACCTTTATATAAATGGAACATATGGTATATAATCTTTAGTATCTGACATCTTATGCTCAACTTAATGTTTTTGAGATTTATCCATGTAAGAGTGCATGTAAGAGTAGTTTAGTTTTATTGTTAGTATAATATTTCATTGTATACAGGGTGCATGCAGTAAATTGGCAATGATGTTGCATCTCCTTATTTCATGTGCTTCTTATTAATTTTGAAAAACTATGTTTCTAAGGCATCCATCATGTCAAAGGAATATAATGTTAAAGCAACCATAATTTCTGGACTGCATGCAGGGCAAACTGCTAAGGAAATTGTGGACTTTAGTAACATTCCTTTATGTACAGTTTACAACTTGAAGAAGCTATATGATGTTAATCTTGATGTTGCCATACCAATAAGGAAAATGCATAAGGTACACAAGGATTGCACAAGTCCAGCTATTGTACACAGAATCCAGAGACCATCAATGAAGATCCAGGAAAGTCAATGCACTCCATAGCAAGAGAACTGCAAATGTCAGATGCAACAGTTCCCAAAATTATTGCTGAAGATATCATACAGATTGTATGTTCTTAGAAGAGGCTAGTTTATGATACAGCAGACAAAGGAAAGGCACTTTGAAAAAACAAGGACACTGCTAACAACATTGGAAAATCCCAAAGAATAAAAACCCTCTGATTTTCTTCTCAGAAGCAAAGAATTTTCAGCAGGACCAAATAGACAACAGAAGAAACAACAGGTGGCTCTGTGAGAATCTTAATGAAGTCCCAATTGTCATGAAAATGAAATTTCCTGCTACAGTTATGGCGTTAGGTGATGTCAGCAATGAAGGTGATATCATGACCCCATATTTTTTTCTACAAGGCTTGAAGGTGACTGCTGATGTTCACCTTGATATTTTGAGAGAAGTAATTGTACCATGGATGAAACAAGTTGCAAATGGACATCATTTTGTCTTCCAACAAGATGGTGCACCAGCACATAATGCTAAAAAGGTGCAAGAATTTCTCATTGTCAATGTTCCCAAATTCTTGTCAAAGGAAATCTGGCCACCTAGTTCACCAGATGCAAATCCTTTAGACTATTATGTATATACGAGCGACAAGTTACAATAAAGAGGCTGTTCAAGCAAAGATTGGGAACATGATGATATCCATGGATACAGAAAAGTTCATGAAAGCATGGCCAAGATTCTGAAGTCGAATCGCATCTATTATTGCAGCAAGTAGAGACTTTTTTGAACAATTTAAAAAATAATGACTGTGTTTATGTATTTATGTATAAGAATAAATTTATTTCAAAATATAACACTTCTTTGGTATGTTGTTTATTTTACTAAAATTTTGCCACTTTATTGTGTGCACCCTATACTATCTCTTCTGTACATATGGACATTTGAATTGTTTTCTTTCTTTGATTCAGTTGTTGTCTGCATTGGGCGCAGCTATGAGCATTCTTGGAGAAGCTTTTCTATGGAAATATGTTTTTATTTCTATTATAATAAATATGTAGAGGTGGGTTTGGTAGATTATGGGGTAGCTGGATGTTTAAGTTTATAAGAAGTTCACAGTTCTCGAAAATGAATGTACTATTTAAACCCCATCAGCAAAAATGAGATGTATTGTTTGTTGTGATGATGCCTCCTCTATTGTATATTAATCTAGGCCCATTGACTTTCTTCTACATCTTTCTGTGTTCTTACATTTAAAGTTTCTCTTATAAACAGCACATTTTTATTATTTTATTTTTATCTTGCCTAATCATCTGTCCTTTAATTGGATTGTCTTGTCTCTGTATATATAATTTTATTACTAATTTAGCTAACTTTTGAAGTCTACCATGTTGCTATTTGTTTATATATCTGCCCTATCCCTTTGTTTCTCATTTTTTTGAAGGTTTGAATTAACTGAGTAGTTTTTAGCATTCCGTTTTATCTCTTCCAGTGACCTTTGCCAGTATTATTGTTTTTGTATTATTTTTACTTTTATGATGGATTGCTCTAGGCAATATAATATGCTTCCTTCACTCATCATAGTTTACTTTGAATTAATAAAATAAAACTTTATAAATAATAAAAGAGACAATAGTAGAATTTCACTTAGTTTTGACCCTTTCTCTACTGCTGTTCTATATTTTATTTTTAATTGGTTTTACAGTTTATGCATTCTAGGTGCTAGATGGGCACCTAGGCATAAATCCTTGAATCCTTTCACTTTTTATTTTTTAAATTTGATTTTATTGTCATTATGTATATACTATTTTCCCTCCCCTATCTCCCCTTCCCCAATCACCCACTCCCCTCCCAAAGCCAGTCCCATTTGTTGTCCATGTCCATGGTTCTTCCATGCTAGTTCCTTGACTAAACTGCTCCCCTTCTTTGCCTACTCCTTCACTCTCTCTCTTCCCCCTCCTCTCTGCCCATTGAAGGTCTATTCAATTTATTCATGTATCTGGTTCTGTTTTTCTTATTTGTTTGTTTTATTCACTAGTGTCCTGTAATAGGTGAGATCATATGGTATTTGTCTTTCATTGACTGGCTTATTTCACTAAGCATAATACTTTCCAGTTCCATCCATGTTGTTGTAAAGGGTAGGAGGAACTCCTTCTTTCTTTCTGCTATATAATATTCCATTGTGTAAATGTACCAAAGTTTTTTTTTTATCAATTCATCCATTGATGGGCACTTAGGCTGTTTCCAACACTTGGCTATTATAAATAGAGCTGCTATGAATATAAGGATACATAGGTTCTTATGACTTGGTGTTTCAGAGTTCTTTGAGTATAATCCTAGTAGTGGAATTGCTGAATCAAAAGGCAGTTCCATTTTTAGTATTTTAAGGAAACTCCATAGTTTTTTCCATAGTGGCTGCATCAATCTACGTTCCCACTAAGCCATAGCTATCAGAGAAGAAAAAGGAATCAAAGGTATCCAAATTGGGAAGGAGGAAATAAAACTGTCATTATTTGCAGATGACATGATAGTTGTACATACAAACCCCATAGGCTCCACCAAAACCTACTTGATCTAATAAGCAAATTTAGCAAAATAGCTGGATATAAAGTCAATATTCAGAATTAAAAACATTTTTGTATACCAATAATGAAACATCAGAGGTAGAACCTAGGAAACAAATCCCATTTACCATAGCAACAAGAAAAATAAAGTACTAGGAATAAACTTAACCAAGGAAATAAAAGACCTGTACTCAGAAAACTACAGAACACTGAAGAAAGAAATTAAGGAACATACATATAAGTGGAAGCATATACCAAGTTTTTGGATGGGAAGAATTAACATCAATAAGATGTCCATACTACCCAAATCAATCTATAGATTCAATGCAATCCCAATTAAAATACCAATGAAATATTTCACAGAGATAGAAAAAAATACTTCAAAAATTTATATGGAGCCAAAAATGCCCACCAACAGCCATAGCAATCTTGAAAAAGAACAAGGTAGGAGGAATCACAATACCAGACATCAAACTATACTATGAGGCTACTGTAATCAAAACAGTCTGGTACTGGTATAAGAATAGACATATAGATCAATGGAACAGAATGCAGAGCCCAGAAATAAATCCAGGACTCTATGGTCAATTAATATTCAACAAAGGGGGAAGGAACATAAAATGGAGTAAAAACTCCATTCAACAAGTGGTGTTGGTAGAACTGGACAGCTACATGCAAAAAAATAAAACTAGGCCACCAACTTACACCATACACCAGAATAAACTCCAGATGGATAAAGGACTTAAACATAAGCAGTGCCACCATAAAGGTCCTGGAGGAAAATATAGGCACTAACATTTTAGATATCTTATGCAGAAATATGTTTACTGATACTTCTCCAAGGGCAAAGGAAATCAAAGAACAAATAAATACATGGAACTATATCAAACTGAAAAGTTTCTGTTTAGCTAAAGAAAACACCAGCAAAATTCAAAGGGAACCAACTGTATGGGAAGACAAATTTGCCAATGATACCTCATACAAGGGTTTAATATCCAACTTATATAAAGAACTTATGTGACTCAACACCAAGGAGACAGACAGCCCAATTAAAAAATGGACAAAAGACCTGAACAGACAACTTCCTGAGGAAGACATACAAAGGGCCCAAAGGAATCTTTTTACTTTTTAATGTATTCTCTTAGTGGTCTTACGCACTCTCATGACTTTAAATATGCTGATGACCCCCAAAGTTGTATATGTAGCTCTGACCTTTCCCATGAACTCCAGACTCATGTATTGGACTTACTAGTTGACATGTTCATTTTGATTTATAACAGGAATCCAAATATTCCTCCTAACTATGTTGTTCTTACAATGTTCCCCATTTCACCAAACTATGTTCTGGTAGTTGCTCAGAACCCAAACCTGTTGTCTTTGACTATTCCTTTTCTCTTATATCCATACCTGCTCCTTCAATAAACCTGGTCAGTTCAACCTTCCATCTGTACCCAGAATTTGACCACTTTGTATTACTTCCCCTAATATATCCTTTACCTGGGTCTCCATCAGGACACTCCTGAATGTTGTATTGGACTCCTTCTTCCTTATGCCTTTACCCTTGTTCAATGTAGTAGCCAGAGATTTTTTTAAAGTTGAATCAAAGCCTTCTCTCAATATCTCTCACTCAGTAAAATCCAAAGTCCTCATGGTGATTGTAAGGTCCTACATGTTCTGACACTTGTTATCTCTCTATCCTCACTGCCAGTTACTCTCCTGCCTTATTCATTCTGCATCCACTGTAGTAGATTTCTCCCTGAGGGTTTGTGCCCTTGTTCTTCCCCATGACTGAAATGCTTTCCCCAAGATATCAAATACATAATCACACCCTCACCTCCTTCACTTCTTTACTTGAATGAGTAAGTAAATACCTTCCCTGATGCTTCTAGACTGTGTTGCACTATTTTATTTTGTAGTGTTTAATACTATCCAGAGTATCTCCATGTTTTATTCACATTGCTAAGTGCATCTTTCACTGTGATGAAAACTTCATGAGGGCTAGGATGTTTGTCTGTTTTGTTCACTGCTGTAGGAGACCAACAAATAATTTTTAGATTTATGAATTTAATAAAAGAATGGATCTTTAATTTACTTGTGAGAAAACTGAGACTTATGGTGGTAAAGCAATTTTCCAAAGGTCATAAAATGAGTAAATCAGTGGCTGAATGGAGATGAACAGTGTAACTAAATTAAGTTTAGGGCTAATAAGGAGCTTTGCACCAGTGTGAACAATTCCAAGAAGGTTGGACAGTGGGTTGTTCATGAGAGATTAAAAGGAATTTTTTCATGATAAAGGACAATTGTGACAGAACACCTTGTAGGGGGCTGACTAAGACACAGTAGGGGAATGGGGGAACTCTATGCAGTAAGGTGAAAGATTAGCCAAAGAATATAAATGCATAACCCATAGACACAGACAACAGTGTGGTGATGGCCAGAGGGAAGGGAGGGGAAAGGGCTGGGTGGAAGTGGTAAATGGGCAGGAAGATAGTGTCAACAAAAACAAAGAAAAGTTTAAAGAAGAGACCTGGCAGAGGGTGTTAATAGGTGGAGCAAAATGATTCTGGTTGTGCTGATAAAGGAAGTGATAAGTTTTGTTTAAACACACTGAGTGAAATGCAAATTTATGTGTCCATTTAGTTGTTTTATTTTTTTTCCTAATCAGGGTAGATCTGTGAAGGAGGAACATAGTGGTTTAGATATTATGCAATTGACTCTGTGCCTTAAATTTAAAAACAAAAAAACCCACAACAGTCATTTTTCTACATTGTGATCACCTATTTATAGGAAACTCATACTTTCAAATATGCTGTCATTCTTACTTTATCTGCGAATCCACTCTTCAAGAACTTGCCTTGGACAATGGAAACAGTGCTATAGTAATCTTGTTGAGCCCCTGGTGCTCAGGGATCCAGCACATTTATCCTCCCAGCTCTGGTCATTATCATTGCTAGCAATGAGCTTGAATCTCAAGTAGTGGGCTGTCCTCAGAAATAAATATATAACTGGGAAGGGGTACAGGACTTCTCCTCCCTGCTGTAAAATGATATCTATATCTATGCTTTGAGTTTTCTAGAATTCTCTTCACTGTCATCTCAGTATTGTTCTAGATGTGGGATGCACATGGGTGAGAATTAGGGTGTCCATCAGAGCTGCTTAGTTCTGCTCTACTACTATCCTTGCTATAGTATGTAGAGCCCCTGATTCCCCCTAGCATTGTCTCTTTCATATAACTCTTGCTTTTCCAAGTATTGTTCTAGAGTCTCGAAGGGACTTGGAAAATCCCTTTCCCTCTTTCTCAAATCTCCATTCACCTTGAGTTTCCTGTTATTACTTCAGTCACCCCAAACTCCCCCGGATCTCCATGCTTCCCCTTACTGCCTCTGAATTCTTCAACCTGTTTTTCCTTTGAGCTTTTCCAACCAAAGCTCAATGTCCATATGCACAGAAAACATTAAACTACGAATATTTTTTAACCTGGTTCTTTAGTATCATCTAGATACTCCACTATTCCCAACCCCTCCCCACCCTTGCCTGCTTCAATACGCCCTTTTGAATGTCACCTAAAAATTCATTAATTGAGAAAATATTGATTTGGTAGTAAGTATTCTACTTGACACTGAAAATAATCCTCCCCATAAATCCCTAAAATTTACTATTTTTTATGAGATTGTCTCTTTAGCAATTAACATGTAAGTATTGCTTTATAGCTTACAAAGAACTTCTGCATACCTAATTATATATTTCTTCTAGTTAACAACTAGATGAAGGAGGTAATGCAATGGTTATCTGATTATCCATCCACCTGTTACAGATAAAGAATCAAGTGATGATAAAGGATCTCTGTCAAATGTCACTCAGTTAATGAGCTCAAGAGCTGAGACATGGGAAGGAGATATCTTTTCTTATTTGGCTTTGTCCAAGCCTTGGGGTGTATGAAATACTCAGTTAAACTAAAAATATTGAGCAATAGTATTTAATTAATTAATTTTTCCAGAGGAGAGACAACAATATCTATAGAAGTTGAATTCAGCACCTTCAGAGACAGTGTAATACATCTTGTTGCTCCCTTTATGATCAATAGGCTTCCTTGGCTATCTGTGTTTGTGATTTGGGTGGGGTTTAATAGCAGTGTTTACTGCATCCGTCCCCCATGTGTGGGATTTTGTGCAAGTCATTTACTTGTACTTTGAGGTTAAGCACTGCTGACTGTAGGTTACACACCTAAACTTGCCATAACCCTAGTGAAGAAAACTTCAGCATGAGCAATACACTTCAGTCTCTAGTAGTTATATCCCTAGACACAAGTCCATGGATTGGAGCCTCATCATGGGGTTATTTCCTGCTGCTGCCGAACAGAACGACCATTTATTTTTTCAGGCAGGAGACATGAATCCTCTGACAATATTCTATTATGCTGTTATCTCAAATAAGATAATTTGATTTGATAAATGCAAATGCAGAAGGATGACAGTTACTACATTTTCTCCCTTTTAAAAGGATTTGAAGATTTAAAGGGAATTCAGTTTAGTTGAAAAATATCAGATTGCCAAATACTTTAGCATAAGCAGTAATCTCGCGAACATCTTGTTATTCTGAATCCCAGAAACTAGTCTCTATTTCTTATTTAAAGAAATCTTCTAAAACCTAATATGCATCTATATAAGCCCCCCACAATCAATTCAATGAATAAAAATAGGTCTAAAACTAGATATGCAATATTATTTAGAGTTAAAAAAATAGCCATGTGATCAAATATGGGTTGCATTGTAAGCTATAGTAGCTAATGCTAATAGTATGCAGAAAGAAAAAAATTACTACATATTTCCACGTCTTGGGTTTCACATACAACAATGCAAAGGTTTTAGCTTAGAGACTGGGATGGGGAATTACTAATGAAGTAGAAATGTTCACTGTTTTTATCTCTGCATTTTCACAGTATGCATTAAATGTATTTATTGAAATGATTTTCCCATATTTTCAAAGACTAAAAAATAAACCTATATTAATAACTGTCAAAGAATAACATTTAAAATATACTTTATTTATTATTTTTAGAGAGAGGGGAAGCGAGAGAGGCAGAGAGGGAGAGAAACATCAATGTGTGGTTGCCTTTCACCTGCTTGCAGCTACAAACCTGCCTGAAGACCTGGCTTGCAACCTGGTTACGTGCCCCTGACTGGGAAGTTGAACCAGTGACCTTTGGGTTCTCAGACCAGCGCCTTATCCATTGAGCCACCAGCCAGGGCTAAAGGATAACATTTTTGATGACAAGAAAACTTTAATCACTTTACTTTGTTCTTTAATTATGTGGATGAGAAAGCTAAGTTCCTAGAGACAGTATATGTTTTGTCCGAAGTTACAGGGCTTGTTAGAAACTGTGATGAGATTAGAATCCAAGTGCTTGGTCTTAGCAAACTGTGTGGCCCTAAACCATTGAAGTAAAAACTGAGCCCTTTACTTAATAATTAGTAATAGGTTATTACTATGTCATTTTTATAGACTGTTATGTTGGAACATATTAGTTGTGTCTGCCACCTTCCTACTTCTTAGAATTTGAAGTCATCTTAGATTGTCCTGTTACATCGAAAAGGAACAAGCCCTCCATTTGTTGATTTATTATTATTGTATAGCTTTTTAAAACGTGTACATGATATTTGAGAGAACAAAGAGTTTAATTCATGGTTCCCATTTTCCCCCTTCCCATTCGATTCTTAAAATTATTTTTGTTTTATTATTTTATTTAATGCTCATCTTTGAAGTAGTTCTCTGTTTTTTTTTTTTATAAGTAACAAACAATTAAGTGCTTTCTATTTTATTTCCTTCAAGAAAGAAACCATGCCTTGAAGGGATACATTTTAAAACTAAGGATAGTGTTTTCTTTTTAGAAGTGGGCCTAGAGTGCAGTCAGACATTCTTTGGAGGGTGACCTGGGAAGAAAATAGGGTGAGTCAGAGTTAAAAGCATTAGTGAAGAAAAATGTCCCATTTCCCCCCTCATCCTAATGGCCTAAATGTGTTTATGATTGTGGTGATGGCCATTTCTCATGAGGCTAATAGCATTGATGTGTCTCTAAAATGATTCACAACCATGCCAAATTATTCCCCGTAAGTGTAAGTCTTAGATGCTTCAATTTCCTAAATATATAAATGCAGTCACTTCTATTTGGTATAACATTAAGGAAAGTCAGTATTACCCACCAGTAAACTATAATCTTGTGATGTTGCAGAAATAGCAACCTTCTTCACATTTTTAAATAAAGTGCTCATACAGCCCTGTTCATGACACCCAGAGGATTTGGAAAATGTGACAAGTCATTGAATCAGCTGTTAAAAGAAGACCCGCTTTGGGCTGATGTATTGGGTCAATTTATATTCTTACTCCAGAACAATATGGCCACAGAGGGCAGTGCAGAAGTTTGCCCTGAATGTAGGTGGCAATACTTTCTTTCAAGCTATCACCCAAAATATCTCTGCTAGCTCCTAAACAAGGAAGCCTGCTTTTGGATCCAGTATAGGCAATCAAGTGTGGGCGCTGCAGAGTCTCATAGTCCAAATGGGGATCAGACTCCCGTTTGCCATTTTTATTTGTGTGATCTACCACAAGCCCATGAACTTTCTGACTCTTTCCAGTTTTATTATCTTCAATCTAAAACCTTGGATAAAAATTAATTACCTTACAGTACAGTTGTGAAAATGGATGTTTGTAAATGCTATTTGCCATTCAATGTTAGTTCCTTTCCTACCTCAGCCATGCTGAGAGTGCTTTTTGCAGAAGCCAGATTTTTGTTTGGTAAGGATCAGTATAAGCAACTTTAAGGATTATTTAAAATATAACTACTTTATAACTGCTATTTACTAAGTGCTTATATTATGCTATTTGATAAGCAAAATTCCTAACATTTATCTGTCCCTCACAAAACCCTCTCATACAGCATCTCTAGCTTGCAATAAAGAATGTTCAGGTATAAGAGGATACAGTGTCTGACTCCTTGTCAACTGATAAATAATTAGAAGATTTATTCTATAGAAATTTATGGAGCCTACTATACATCAGATAATGTGCTAAGTTCTAAAATATACAAGTAAAGAAACCAGGTAATATCAGAGCCATGATGGGGAGAAGACAGACTGTAAAAACTTAACAACCCTGGCTGGTGGCTCAGTGGATTGGTACCAGCCTGCGAACCTAAAGGTGGCTGGTTTGATTCCCCAGTCAGGGCATTTAACCAGGTTGCAAGCCGGGTCTCCAGCGGCTCCGTAACTGGAGGCAGGTGAAAGGCAACCATACATTGGAGGGAAAAAAAAACTAAGCAAATTATGATAAAGTCTATGGAAGAACAATGGATTGATATGGATGTGGGTAACAAAGAAAGTAGCAGGAAAAGAGAAAAGGTAGAGGCTGAACTGGAGACAGGGCATTACTGTGCACACTCCCAGAAGAGAACAAATAAAGGATAAAAGAAGGTGCAATTCTGGGACCCACAGAGACCCTTTTTCAGGGAATACCTGCCACCAGGGAAAGGAATTTCCAGGAGACTATCTAAGCCCCAGCATCTGATGCAAAGATCAAAATAAAAAGTCAGCTAGAGAGTTAAAAAAAAAAAAAGAGGAAGCACCTTTGCCAGGGCAGAGGTTGGAATGTGGCCCAGGCCTGCCTGTCACAAAAGGCCACTGAGGGAGGGAAAAGGGGAAGAGGAGAAGAGTTCCAGACCTGAATGGTTCATTTTTGGCTCTTAGTGGTTCAAATTTATTGAAAACTTGCCCTAAACCTGGGGCCCCCAAACTTTTAGGCATAGGCAAAAAAATATCTTTTCTATATTACTATGTAACAGACATGGGCATCATAGAATCAGATAATCCCTCCGACCTGATTCACTGCCCCTTTTGTGCTATTAAATCTCAAACACTCAACCAGCAATCAGTGGTGCTCATTTTCGAAGCAGGCATGGATTATGACTCTTTCAGTGCAAAACGCTTGCCACCCAACCTGTGGGAGTTTGCTGGTTGGTTCTATGCATTCTAACCGTGGCACCTGCCCTTTGTTCTTTGACCTTGTCATTTATCTTTTATCTGGTTTGCAGGTCATTAAAAAATAAAGTCATTTTTCCTTTTCTTTCATGCTTGCTCTATTTTTTTTTTTTTTCAAACATGTTGATCAGCCAACTGATGCTGCACTTCTGTGCAAAATTGAGAGAGCTGTTTTTCTTGTATCTCAAGCTATCACTGGTTCTCAGCAAAGCTGGCTATGGCATATGGCACACACAAGCATTGGCACATGAGATTTTAAAGAGCAGAGTGAATCCCCTCCATTTAGTAAAGGGTAGCTAGAGGAAGGTGGGCTTCTTGGGAAGGAGGTTAAGAGATGAAAGATAAATGAAGCAATACACCATCAGTTAGAAGAAGAACTTGGAGTGCACAGAGTGTCAAGTGGTCCAGAACTCAATTTCAGGAGTCATGGAGACCTGGCTCTCCAGAGTTGAGCTCTGTGTGACTTTGGACAAGTTACTTTATAGTCCGTAGCTTCACTCTTATGGGAATGAAATGAGATAATGCATGTAAAATTGTTAGCGTAGTGACAGGTCAGTAGTAATTACTCAATACTTTTATTGTGCTACCATTGTCTTTAATATTTTTTAAAAATATATTTTATATTGATTTAAAAAAAAGATTTTATTCATTATTTTTAGGGAGAGGGGTAGGGAGAGAGGCAGAAAGGGAGAGAGACATCAATGTGTGGTTGCCTTTCACCTGCCTCCAGCTATGGGCCTGGCTGGAGACCTGGCTTGCAACCTGGTTATGTGCCCTGGCTGGGGAGTCGAACCAGTGACCTTTGGGTATGCAGGCCAGCTCCTTATCCACTGTGCCACCAGCCAGGGCTTGTCTTTAATGTTAATTATAATGATTACTGTTATTGAAAGGCTTAGTGACAAGACAGATGATAGCTTGAGGTCTTCATATGGCCTTTTGATTATCCGTAGGGGAGGATTTTTGAGGATGTGTTTTATTTTGTAAATAAAGCACCAGAAACAATCAAGAAAAATTCTGCTTACTGTGCTATCAATTCTTATCTAACCTCTTAATCTCCCTTCCATTTAAAAAAAAAAAATTTATTCACTATTTTCAGAGAGGAGGGCAGGAAGGGAGGAAGAAAGGGAGAGAAATATCAACATAAGGTTGCCTTTCACCTGCCTCCAGCTAAGGACCTGACTGGAGACCTGGTTTGCAACCTGGTTATGTGCCCTGACTGGGAATCGAACCTGAGACCTTTGAGTTCGTAGGCTGGTGCCAATCCACTGAGCCACACCAGCCAGGTCTCCCTTCCATTCTTTGTTTGCTTTTAGCACTACTTAGTGATTTTAGATTTGTAAGTAATGTACAGAGAAATCGAGACCCTCATTCTATCAGTAAGTGTCTGGTCAATCCTGAAGAAGCTGAGAGAAGGTTTGGGGCCTCACTTCGCTCTGCTACTCACTCACCAGCAGGGTGGGAAACTGGTCTCTCTGTTTCTCAGTTTCTGAATATACATTCAGAAATAACATTACCTGTCTACTTCCAATGGAGGTAGAGACAGAAATGACAATTTTAAAGATAAGATTAAAAATGATAATCTGAAATTTCGCTAGGCAAATAGTTTTGTTGGTTTAAAAAACTAAAACTGGGCTTAGTAACCTTATTTAAAAAATGAGTGGTTTACCTATTTCAGAAATAAAAAGAAAATGTCTTTAAGTGGAGTAAACTCCTGAGTAAATACCTGAAATATTCAAGGCAAGGGAAATAATTACTTTGTAAATGGGTGCTTTTGCTCTGTGATGGGCTCCCTAAAATTTGGAGTGTTCCATTTTTCCCATGGCTATTCTAGTATCTGTACACTTTCATGCTATTCTGTGGGGTAAGAGCAGCATGTGAGACCTGTGAATGGCTCAGGTAGAGACAATGGCTGCAGGAAGCCCTGCAAAGAAAGAAACAAGAGCAAGCAATAGAAAACATGTTTATATATATTTATATGTTAGTTAACTGCAAATAAATAAATAAATAAAGGCCGATTCTCTGACAAATAGCAAATTGCTTCTCTAGAGGGAGTGTTTTAAAATGATAAAAATAAAATTTAAAATATGGTATCCATTTACATTTGAGATTACGTAGCTTTTAGATCCTTTTATTATAGGTTTTGTTTTGTTTTGTTTTTGAAGAAAGGAGAAAAGAGAAACATTAAAGACTGAAGAGTTCAAAATGATAAGAGCAAATCTCTTACCTTTGTCCAATGGCAGAGATGCATCACGTAATAGGAAATGTAATTTTCAATCAAATGAAAGACACCATGTACAAGGTAGCTAAGGAAAGTCAGCAATATCAGAAATTTGGAAAGTCATGAGTTACATTGTTAGTGTCCGCACACTTTGGCTATCCAGGTCTTGCAACTATTTTAAAAGGAAAACTAACATTTAAAATAGAGCACCACAATTTTCTTCTTTAGGTAATAAACATGATGTTTAAATTTAAAAAAATACTAAATATCTACAAATATTTTTAAAAATTTGATGCTTGAGGGCAGTAATAAATTCAAACTGATTTATACTAAACATCACTAAATACAAGTATCAAACTTATATACCCTCACTCTCACTCATATACACTTATCTGAGATAGAAAAATACGTAAAGATAGAGTCATAAGACAGTGTGCAAACTCAGACTATTTTTCCCAAGTGAAAGGAAAATAAATCCCTATGCACACACTTTCCAGGCTTCTGAAGGTCCTGTCTCTAGGACAGGTGGGGCCGGGAGAGGTTGGGCTACCACAGCACATCCAACATCCATCCCATGAATAATCATCTCTGTCCTGAGTGCTTGCCAGCATGACGTGTCTTCATTTCATTAAGAGAAAGAAGGACAGGCTGGAATTGGCAATGGCAGAATTCATTTATCACATTTTAATGGAGAAGCGGCTAAGGGAGGGCTGGCATAATGAGAAATTTCTAAAGAAATTAGCCCGTTTTTATTAAAGGGCCAGCTCCTCCTTGTCCAGGGTGGTAATGGATAGCAGGGCCCAGGCACAGGGGCCTTTCCTACTCTCCCCTTTGCGTTGGTTTTCTGAGGCCCATGTCATGTTTGGATGATCCATCTCACACAGGCTGGAATGAATTGTTTTCACAAAGTGATACCACATTTTACCACGAACAAAGAGGGAACTAATTTTTTCGGATTTAATCTATGGAGTGTGAGGTACCTGGACTCTGGCTTGCTTTAACACTGGCCTCACTAAAACTGCTCCTGTCTCAAGTCTGCAAAACATAAAGTTAATGCTCACTTTTATTTTTACTTCTGTTGTATTAATGCCCTTTGTTTGGAATAAATACAACGACATTTATGTTGACAGAATCCCTTTCCAGACATATCTAAAGATGACAAACAACAACAGCATTCATTGCATTTTGATTCAAACACACTTTGCAAGGCAGGATGTACATCACACTTGCATCAGCTGGCACCCTAAGCTTGTGTTCTGTATTCTCCCTCCATCTTTGCCCCAATGTGGCTAGCAGCAAGATGTTCTCAAGTGCCTCATGTAAACATGACTGAATAATTGACTATGTGCCTGACACAGCACTGTTGTTTCTCTCTTGGGAAAAGTGTTTAATGCTGGCATCTTTGTACAATGATTTACATGAGATTCATAATATGGAGCTCAAAGTTAATACAAACCCCTTTTGCAAAGACTTAGAAAATGCAATTGATGATGGTCTATGTTATAAAAGAAGAGGCCAGACCTTGGATGAATTATTTATCCAAAACACTATTCACTGAGCATCTTCTCTAGGCCTGATACTGCTAAACAATGAGAAGATCTTAGTAAAGGGACAAAGATTTTACCCTTTATAAGCTTACATTTTCATGGAGGACACACACAACAAGCAACAATACCATTAATTAAAATAGGCTGTTCAATGTTGGCTCACTCACCCTATAAACTTCACTGGGTTGTTTACATAATCAATGTAGGTGTGCTTTAAAAAAAATAATGGTATACAATATTGTTAGTGTGGTCAGTATTGAACAGAACACAATAACATGAGCAGATTTTTCTGGTACATAAATTTGAAAAGAAAACTTAGAATGAATGGGATTTAAGAGTATACATATATTATAGCCAAAAGAGAACCAGTATAGACCATGAATAGTTTCAATGGCAAAAAAATAAAAGATGAATACTTGACATTTAGGGGGGAAATGATAACTAAGGTCATGGGGCAAGAAATCAGAGTAGTAGACAAATTGGCAGGAAAGAACATGATCTTGGCAAAAATATGTTGGATATGTAAAAAGTGAGCAACATAGTTAGAGAACAGAAGGTTACAATAGGCAGAGCTGGAAGTGTGTTGAGTATAAACTAAATGTTTGGCTTTCTGCCTTTTCAGATTTCCATCTGTTGTCCAAATTTCACAGGTTCTCAATAAACCCTACATCTTGACTTCTTTTTCCTACAAAAGAACATATTTTTCTTGGGTGTGCATAGAGATTGCAAGGGCTGTCCAATTTGGTAGTTCCTAGCCACATGTGACTTTTAAAAATGTTTTATAAGCAAATAAAAAGTTCCTTAGTCACACTAATGGAATTTCGGGTACTCAATAGCCACATGTGGTTAGAAGCTTCGTAGAGGACTTGGGTAGAAACTATAGACAATCTCTGTCTCTGCAGAAAGTTGTTTAGGACAGTGCTGTTCTGGAAGGCCTGGAGGAAGGTTCAGTGTGCCTTTCAAGAATGGGAATTAATGAATCTGCTGAATGGGTGTTGAATACACGTAGAATGCGTACTGCTCAAATTTAACCTCCGGTATAGCATGTTCCTTTTGCCTACTAAAATGTAACGAGTAATTACTTACATTATTACAATAGTAATAATATCTGCCTCTCCCGACTAATTGCATGGATTTGTGACAGCAAAAGGTCGTCTCTTTTTTCTTAGTGTTTTTCCTTACCTCTTTACCTTATGAAGTGCAAGAATATGTTGTCTGAATGAATGAATAAAAATGAAGGAATGGCATATTCTTGTGAAATTAGGTATCGTTATACGTAATTTTGAGTGCAGCTATTTACAGAAATACCTAAGCCAAATGGGAGACTTGCAAGGCTCACCCATGTGTAGTTGATCCCTCTTTTGGGGCTCTAACCCTGCCTGTGTGTCATACTACAGTCTTGCTTTCACATTGAGTGCCCAAGTGAGGGGGTTAGGGCTGACTTGGAATTATTTGGCTGTCCAGAAGCATAATGAAAGGCAACTTACCAATGCTAGACTTAGGGGGTCAAGTCTGGGGCCAGGAAGTGTTTTCCCTCATCCATGAACTGACCACTGGTGCCAGGGATGTGCCATCTGCATAATGACCTATTATTCAGGAACAAATTGTCTCCTAGCCTCATGCTACGCCAAGTAGAAAGGTTTGTAGTTTGCCAGGATTCTGAGTCATGACATATTCCCTGTGGAATCACAGAGGAAGGCACGGAGGCCCTCCTGACTGGGAGGGTCAGTAGAGCTGGTACAAGCACTGCCTCAAAATAGATTAAATGTTCCTGTCTGTCACGGGAAAAATGGTATATTCACTGAAAGAGTCAGTGCTGAGTCTTTCTGATAGCAAAGAAGCTACAGTAGGTAAGAAAGTATGGTCTCTGAGCTTGGCAGCAGAAGTATCAACTAGGGATTTGTTAGAAAATGAAAATTCTCAGGACTCAGTGTTGAACAAGCTCTCCCAGGTGATTTGGAGTGGGATGGATTTCAGGACTGCTGAGCTGGAGGATAGTGAAGTGTCTCTGTCCCCTTGCCCACACAGGGCTTTGGGATCAGGGCCCAGAGATGGAGTTTGGATCCTCTGCTTCTACTCCCATCATGTGCTGAAAGACTTCCTAGAACATCCCTGGGGAGAGGTCATTTCCTCCATCACATGTAGAGTTACCAGTTCCTCAACCCTTTCTGAGATGGAGACCATGGGGAAGAGTTTCAGATGGTGAGGCTCTTTCATAGAGGGGCACCAGCTTGCCAGGGCTCAAGCTGGCACCAGAAGCATTGGATCAGGACTATTCCAGCACCTGGTGCCCCAAAGAATGACAAACACATTTCCTATCTCCACAATGATACTCTTCCTTCTGAGATAGAACAACTTATCTATGTCAAGGCCATAAACCCAAATATCATGGACATTGCCACTCTTTTTCTGAAAACCCCCTTGTCTTTAGCTCCTTCCAGTGATTTTAAAATACTTTTCCCTGTCCATTCTATACAACTAAGTAGTTGGTCCTTCTGTAGTGAAAGAAGATGAAAACCAAAATTGAACAAAAATTAAACATGAATTCACTCTCTGGTGTGGGGTAATTTTTTTGTAGGAAAAATATACAACCTAAACTATTTGAGCTCCAAAGGATCAGTCTTCTCCTCCATCTTATTTTGGTGTATCTGATGATCTGGCTATATCACTTTCTTATGAGTGTAGTCCGGAAATAACATCATAGAGTCTGCCTTGGTTATACATCTCAGTCAGAACATTCATCTGGTCTAACCTAAAGCCCTGATCCTAACACTTTTTCTATTTTGTAGTCAGTATGTGGTGTAGAAAGGAAACAGCTGGTCAGCATCTTGTGTGCATCTAGAGGTTGTGAGTTACTTTTGGCAGCAGAGTTCTTGAATCATCAGTTGTGGGGGAGGTTTGGGGTGGGCCCTACATACTATGACACCAAATCTCAATAAAATTCTTGGGAAATTTCAATCAGTTCCCTGGTGGCAAAATGATGATCATCTTTTGAGAATGAGAATCAAATGGAAAGGCGACCATGACCACATTTTCACAGTAAACTCCATCTGACCATATCTATTTCCTTAGAGGGAAATGAGTCTGATAAGTTCCACTGAGGGAACCTGCCACATCAAGGCAGTTTCATTCCAGGCAATATAAATCATGATACAAAACACTCCAATGCTCCACATGTGATAACCTTTCACTATACTGTAAAGAACAGAAGACAATTGATCAGCATCTCTTTTGATACACATATGTTGTTACTGCCATTCATGGATCCAGTTCAAGACTGTTGTTTTTAAATCATTGAAAGAGATAGAAAAGGGTCATTGTTTCAAAGGTCCTAAAATCAGGATTCTTGTCATAGAATCTCTTAAATTATCTGAATTTTCTTCTTTGTTATGCTATCAGTGTTTGAAAACTATTAATGTTCAGAAGGTGACCTCTGAGATTCTGAGATTCTTTGTACCCAAGAAAGATTAAATTATACTCATTGAACCACTTCTGTGATGAAAGAAAGAAGGGGTTGGCAAAGTTTTAAGAGATCTGCAAAAGATGGAAGTAGAAATAAAGTGAGACAGTAGGATCATCCGAGTTTGCTGAAGTTATTAGATACAATTTTAGGAAATAGGATGGTCACAGAGTGTCAAAATGTAATCCCAAACATGTCTTGACAGTTTCACAAGAAAAACTATACCAGAGATATATGGGAGTGATCCCCTTAACAACCTTATCAAAATATCACTGATATAGAACAAATAAATGGGCAGCCTATTTCCTGCAATGTGATGCAACCTGAAGTTCACAGCATCTCCTATAAATTAGTTTTACTAAAAGCCTTTAAGCCTAGATCTCATCAAGTTTTAATACCTAATCTCCCTTGCATGAAACATAAGACATAGAAGAACAAGCGAAATGGCACAATGAAATAATAATTAGGCAAATCAAGAATGTGGGACATTCTGTAAGACAACTGGCCTTGTCTCTTCTAAGAATCCATATAAAACACACTGTGTAGGCTGAAAAATGGCATACCAGGATGTCCAGAGGTTAAAAAACCTTAATTCTCAAAAACTGTGAATGCTACTATTACTGTAGTAGGTAATTAGCTCAATATTAATAAAGACAGGAAGCAAAGGGAATCAGACATTATTAAGCATAATCAACTGGGGAGCACAAACTTATTTCACCAGCAAGTTGCATCTTCACCCAGCCCCCAGGGGATCACAGATCTACAAAGAGGATTAATAACCCTCACTTCCTATGTACAGGGAGGAAGGATCAGCTTGTCAATCTCCCCAGTCCACTCACTCAGACTATCAGGAGAAATGAGCACATGCACAGTATAAATTGAAATGGTGCAAAGGAAGGGATCCATCAGGAAGGGGGCAGACTCATCAGAAGCCTGCTAAAGCTTGGGAACTTGATTGCATATTTTGAAAGAGCACCTGGTTGGTCCAAGCCCAAGATAATATAACCCAGTTAAAAAAGAACTTTCTTTCTCTTACTCGGGAGCACATGCTGACCCCTTTTGTTTGCACGTTCTCTCGGTAGCAATCACGAGGGTCTAGCAGTGATATAGACACCAAGCTCTGGCTCCAAGCTGGAGCCCAGGCAGAGCAGCACAGCCAGGAACAGCACTAAGCTCTCTAGATGGGGACTGAGACCACTTAGCAGCTGCCCGAGCTACAAAGGACTCCGCTTTAATATGAAACAGAAACTCTGGACACTGGACTTTGTTTTGGTCTTGCTGATGACATGATTGAACTTTTTCCATGGTGGGATGGACAGACATGGAACACAGGGGCAACCTGTGTTCAATTTCTACTCCCAAAATATCTTGCCTCACCGCAATCTCCCATGTGTGGACTCGTCAAACGATTTTCTTGTGATCCTTTGAAGAGCCCCACTTCCATTAGCTACACCACTTCATATGGCAAAGGAGATTGAAGAAATGATTAAGGATCTTGAGATGGAGGCAGATATTCCTGGCTTACCTGGGTAGCCAATGAATATATCAAATGCCTTAAAAGAGGGATACAGAGGGAGATTTGACCACAGTAGAGAAAAAGGTCCTGTGGCCACAGGAGCAGAGGGATGTGGTCAGGGGCTACAAGCATGCTGGCCATCTCTAGAAGTGGGAGGTATAATGAGTGACTTCTTTCACCAACTCTTTTATGAAAACAGCCCTGATGACACCTTGATTTTGAGTCCCATAAGAACCATTGTGCATACACTTCAGATCTCCAGAACTGGAAAAGAATAAATTTTTCTTGTTTAAAACCACTAACTTCTGATGGGGCTCAGTAGATTGGCACCAGCCTGTGAACCCAAAGGTCACTGGTTTGATTCCCCAGTCAGGGCACGTAACCAGGTGGCAAGCCAGGTCTCCAGCCAGGTTCTCAGCTGGAGGCAGGTGAAATGCAACCATGTATTGATGTTTCTCTCCCTTTCTTCCTCCCTCTCTGCCCTTCTCTCTGAAAATAATGAATAAAATCTTTATTAAAAAACTAAAAAGTGAAAAATAAAACCACTAACTTTATGGCAATCTGTTACAGTACAACAGAAAACTAATATGGAAGAGTGATGATAATGATACAGAAGTAGGGAGACGTGGTGTTATTCTGGTTTAAGAGATTAAAGACATAGTAGCAACTAAATGCGGAATCCTGTCTAGACTCATAATTTATTAAAAGCAGCTGTAAAACACAAATTTTGAAATGACTAAGTATTTGAGTGTAGATTATATATTAATGACTATCAAAGTTATTATTTTTCTATCTTGAGATGCAGCTGAAGTATTTTTAGACAGTATTGTGATATCTGTATCTGACATTCAAATTTAAAAATAAAAAAAGATATCTATATCTCTGTCTCTCTAGATAGAGAAATTACAAAGCAAATAGAATATAATGTTAATCATTGTTTAAACTAGGTGATAGTATGTGGTTTCATTACACAAATCTTTTGGTTTTAATATATGTTTGAAGTTTATTCTTAATAAAGAGGGAAATGTTCTATAATAATGTACAGAGTACATTTTTTCAAAAGTCAGTTAAAATGATTAAACAGAATATCATTGTATTAGGGTAAGCTAATTGCTATAATAAAAATGACTAAACCTCAATAGCTGAACAAAATGGAATTTTATTTCTCAATCATGTAACAATTCCAACTGAGTTCCTGGTCAGAAAGATCTCTTGTAGCCCTACTATTCCCCAGGATATTTTACATCAGGTAGGAGAAATTAAGGATCATAGAGAAAGTTTTTCATGGGTCTGCTCTGAAAGTTTGCCTCATCACATATTCTATTGGCTATAACTTCACTCTATGGTCACATCTAAGTATACACCAACATTATCATCCACTTGTATCTTTAGAAAAAAACAAAAGTCTTGTTAATATTCTACCACAATGCTTCTCTTTCTATGGAGATGTAGGACAATAATTTCCTCCAAGCAAATGTTGAAGAGAAACCTAAACTGCTCACAGCATTTTATTGACCACAAATCTAATGTCTAATCATAGAGAGAAGCTTATAAAATAACCCTGCTGGAAATTCTTGTTAATGTTTTATCTCTTATTTATTTTCTGAGAATGGAAAAGTTATTAAGTTAACATTATTGCATCATTTTTTACACACAGGTGTATGCATACATACACTCAAGCATAGCCAACAAAATGGAAATGCACTTTTTAGACATGAGCAGTATTTTTTACTGAAATCATGTAAATATAGCCACATTTGACTAATGGTCTGTAGAACAGTTGATAAGCTGGCTTTGTTTGTCCTATATTTAGTCACATATTTATCCAGGCTTCTATTTTGCAGCATTGAACTATGATTTTGTGCATTCATTCCATTCTTCATGCTTTCAAGTATTTGTTAAGAATCTGTGGTGGAGCACTATGGTAGGAACCCCGTAAGAATAGAGACATTTCTGTTTATCTAAAACGTTGGAAGGAAGATGCATTGTAAGAATAAAGAGATAGAAGTGTGATAAAATTTGAAGGTGCTCTCACAGGTAAAAATGCAGAATAGAGACTTTTCAATTATACAGGAATGGACTGAGATAAAAAAAATCTTTCTAGAATTCATGATGCTGGAGGGGAGCTTTTAAAAATAAATACAGTATTTTCTAGGCTAATCAATGAAGAAGGGATTTGAGGCAAAATTTCACCTGGCATGAAGTGTCTACTACAGATGGGAGATTTTTCTACACATTATTTATTCTGTAACTTCCTGAGCACTACCCACCTGTAAGTGTTTAGTATTCTTGTTTTACAAGGAAGAAAACTATGACACAAAAGGATTCAGAGAACTCTTCAAAAGGAAATAGCTTGAATGTGTCAGCAATAGATTTTGTTCCTAATCTGTATCTTTCCAGAAACTTTGCCCTTTTCATAAGATATAAATCCCCAATAATATACAAGTTTATTATGTGAATAGAAAGAGTGGAACATAGGCTATCATTGGTTTAATAAATGGCAAAAAGTAAAAAGTTGTAACATCAGCACAAATGGCTTTATACTGTGTTGCAATTTATCTTGTAAAAATAATCCATCATTGTAAATTGCTTCTTTGCTTTAGCATTACTGACTTCCAACTATGCAAGTTCATGGGAATAAACTGATAAACTGAACAAAAAGTTATGAGCGCAAGGATAAGAAGGTCCAATTTATTGTTTTAAGATAAAATAAAATCTTGATTTGCCCAATATTTATTGATTTAATAAAGATGAGGCATACATAGTAAACCTTAGCAACATTTTTGACTTGTCAGAGCCTCTGAAATATGTCTGAGAATATTAGAAACATGCGCACATACACACACATTGATACCAACCACAATAACTAAATTATGTCTTTAGGAATTAAGATAAAGGTTATCGTTGAGGGACTGATTTATAACTTACAAGGAGAAAATAAGGTGGAGCTCTGGAGTTCTGGTAATATTCTGATTCTTAACCTGAGTGTGGGTTATTCAGGTGTAGTCAGTATGTAGAAATGTATCAATTTGTACTTCATGGGATGTACACTTTTTTCTATATATTATGAGAGATTCAATTTGGACTCAAATGCTTTGTTACTTCTATTGAATGTCTAGTTCTACTCTTGAGTTTGGGTTAGTCTTAGTCATTTATTTGATCCACCAAATGCAGAATACATGACATTCAGAGACTTTTTAAACCTAGATGATGAAATGCCCTGCAGTTTTTGCCTGAGCTTTTTGGAAAGCAATCTGTTGGAGTCCTAACACATCACATACCTGTGACTATCCTAAAGTGCCATGCTGTGAGGCAACTCAAGTCACTAGAAGCCAAGGAAAGGTAGTCCGGCTGATTTTTCAGGCATTATCAGAAGGCTAAATAATATGTGAGTGAAGCTGTCTTAGATTCCCCAGAACAGACCATCTATCAGCTGATTATCACCCAGTGACTGAGTTGATGTCACATAAAAAAGAATCATTCAGCTAATTCCTAAGCAAAATCCTGTCTCTCAAAATGATGACATATGAAAAGAAAAATAGCTGTTGGTTTAAGCCAAGTTTTGGAGGAGGTATTATTTTGAGCCATAGCAGTAAATAACAAAAACATTGTATATTATACTTTTAATAAAATGCATTTTTTAACATCAAGAGAGTAATTTATAATCTTTTTAAAATTAAATTGCTCTTTAACTGACAGAAGACTCCTAGTTTATAAACTGCTAAAAATGTTTCTAACTGAAACTACATGCAATCCATTGAAATTACTTGGGTGCTAGGGTTTAAACCTAGAGATTGTTTTTCAGCAATATTATATTATTTCCAATTGAAGAAATGTAAGTTACTTGATCAATATTTTTAACAATAATTATAACAAAGCCTAAATTTAAAATGTATTCAACCACATGTGGTAAATATCACTGATAATTATACTGTTGTATAACAATGGAGTTTTTATACCATAATTTTAAGATCACAGACTTTTGATGATTTAGGATCAGTTGATACAATTTTTTGCTTGCCATATGGTTTCTTTTTCTTTTCTTTTTCTTTTTTTTTTTGGTACCTTAAAAATGTTAGTCCCTATCTTATTTGGTCAAAATAATCTCTCAATTTGAAAATATTGATATAATTAGTCTTCTTTCTTTCCTAAACTTTCTTTAAAAAAAAATAAACTAGAATTATTTTCGATAGTAATAGCTTTGTATGGTTTTCCTACTTGTAAAACCAGTGATTTTGTCTTATCAGTTAGGTAAGTAATGATCTCAACAAATTGTATTTTAAAAATATTTGGCTAAAAATAGAAAAATCTCAAATTTGGCATGTTAGTAAAGGGAAAAATGGAGAAATAGACTTGTGAAATTTCTGTGCAGTCAAAAGTGACTTCACAGGGAAAAAAATAAGCTGCTAGTCACTACTGTGATAGTCCGTCTACGTGTCCTGTACTTTCAGAAGAGTTGAAATTGGTGCATTTGCTTTAGCATTGCAGCAGAATGAAACTCCAGATGCTTACAGATGGTAAGCCCACAAACTTAATTAAAACTCATGTTTTATTATCCCCAAACAGGAATGTTGAGAAGGCCTTACCCAAAGAAAATGTTTATATTGTCTCTATCTCATCTCCAGCCATCCAGAAAAATTAAGGGTTATGGAATGAAAAGTAAAGGAAAAGAAAGTTATTGTTACTAGGCAAGGGGAGTAAATTAGAGTTAAAGGTCAGTAACCTACATACTGCTTCAAACTCAGGTTCTATAAACAATTATGAAATGTATACCATGTGCCACTCTATATTATCAATTTAATCAAGGTTTAATAAGAATATTATTTTAAAAAGTACAAGCTTTCAAAATATTCTGTATTGACACATTCTGGACATGATATGTATTTGACTAAATTATTCTTGTAATTATTGAGGGAACAATGTTACTTTCTCTTTACAGATATTGAAAAAAGATTCACTGACCATCCTTTTCATTTTTTTATACACATTAGGCTCTTGGTTACATTTTCCTCTTTATATTGTGACCCTTATTATGCTTTTACATAGGCTCATAGCTAGGTAAATTAACACTGAAAAGTAAAATATTGGTAAATATAGTTGCTTCTTTCTCTGAATTTGATTGTTTCCCTATGGACTCGATTTGTACTGTAGCTAGAAGATAAGAGATATAGGAAGAATGAACTTTCATATTTTCTCTCTCTAAATAAGTTTTATACACTGATAGAGCTTTCTTTAGCCAGTTGTTAATATGGAAGAGGTGTGTTTATTTAAAATAATATTACCTCTATTGAAAAGAAATCCCTTACCCTCCTATTAGTTTAATTAATTTTCCTCATAGAAATATGAACATATCCAAAATGTTTTCTTTTTGCTGACAAGGTACACATGATGTGCAATGTATAGAAAAATTGTAGTTTTACAAACTCACATTAACATGTGTAGGCATCACAAAGAGCAGAATTCCAATTATCTTATCCCAATTACTCAACACTAAAAATGAAAGTTATTTATCTGACTATCCAGATTCTATGTCATCTATTAGGTTATTTTAACATATTTAAATTTATTGATTTTTTAAAGATTAATTTTGAGAACAGTTGAATAATTGAACCATGTTATCTGTTTTGATGACCTCTTTTGGTTAGCCTTTGGTGACTTCTCTGCTTTTTATGGCCAATTGTACTTTTTCTATCTAGAAAAATAGTCATTGTTTTTTAAAAAAATAGTTGATTTTAGTGTTCTATTATTTATTTATATGTTTTATTTTGTTTCTGTTAGGGGATCTTATTCCTAATATAGATAATAATCTTTATGTTTATTTTTCTGATATTTCTATATATAATTTAGTTTTCTTGCTTGTTATAGTGATCATCACTTCCAGAAAAAATAGTAAATAATAGGACTTCTATATTACTTTTGTCTTTAACTTATGAATCATGATGAAATTATTACTAAAAATGTTTCATTTATGGCCCAGAAGTGGGGTTTTTCTCTAAATTATACCATTGACACAATTGTTGGAAATCTGATTGGTTTCTTTGAAACTGGTTAGTTTACTGGAAAATCTCACATCTGTCAAGGCATGTGAAATATTTCTATTCACAAACTCAGCCTGGATTTGTGACTAGGAATATTTTTACTTCTTAGAGCCAGCACATCAGAGTCACTCACACTTAGGATGGCACAGACCATGCTAGCCTTGCTGTTTTCACAGGGGCTGCAGGGGGCTGTCCTGTCTTACAGGCTTTCCTTGACAATGTGGATTCACACCTTTTCTTTTTTAGACCCCTAAAGAATTTATCAGAAAAGAGGGAGCTCAGTCAATGTGAACTGACTGTCCAAAGAAAATTTAACGCAGGAATAGCTCCTTTTACCCAGTCTAAAATGAACCTCAAAATGATTTTAAAAATGTACATTTTCTTTCATTGGGAAATTTGATCAATACTTTGAGACCCAATAGAATCACCTTTATGGGAACAGGCAGTTTTGGTTGTTACCAATTGTTTGAACATGAAGAAATATGATTTCCTTTAATAATATATGTATACATATGATTCTGTGATGGTACTGTTAATTACTATATTGTAATAGTCTGTCCCAAAAGTATCAGCTGCACGAAGGGTTTTAATTATATTGACATTGGCTTTGTCTTGACACTTTTGGGACAAGCATATACGTGTGTGACACACACAGACACACACACATATATGTGTGCATATACATAAATGTATAAATACACACACATTAATTTTATTTTTGATTAGTCTAAGTAGGTTTTTAATTAGCACATCAGACAACAGAAATAACTTTTCATTGGTGAAATTAGTGATGCTCAATATGTATTTTTTATTATATTCTTCTTTCTCTCATTGAGCTTTTCTCTTTCAGATTTAGCTTATTTATGGGTCTGCTGTTTGTTTTGTAGTGTATTATAGAGACAGCAATTAGAATATTTGAGAAGGATCTTGCTCTGTTTCTAGTAGGGACCCCAAATGAACGAACATTTATTTAAATGACTCATATACTTCAGTGCTGCTGCTGATGCTGTATCTGCTCCATGACCTAAATAAAGAATGTAACTCTGCTGATATTTTGGCACCTTTCCAGTGCATTATGTTCACTTGAGAGAAAATAAAAAACAGGCCAATAAAATGCAAACTTTAGACAAAAAACATGATAATGCTGAACTCACATAGAATCAATATAACTTGCCAAACATGTGTTTTGTCCCCCAACTTAACTTATGACACCCATTTCCATGCAGATTTAGACATTTTTGCTAAATGGCTAGTTAAAGATTGCAGTAGGATCGTGATCATGTGAAAATCTGCAAAGACATGTGACACAAATGCAGCAAGGTGGTAGTGAGAGGGCGAAGGGATATCACAATCCTGAGAAGGCAGAATAATAAATTATCAGAATGGACAGTTCTAGGGGGCCCAGGTTTTAGAGTTGCCTGTTTGCCCTCCAGCACAGAGCCCTCATGGCCTTACAATGGAAATCTGATCTCAAAGAGAAAACTGGAGTCAGGAGAATTGAGTTGATTCTTATGCCCTATTTTTCCAGTATTAAAGGATATATATCTTTCAAATAATACTATTGAATTTGATGGTGGGAACAAGAGGAGAGTAAATACATTTATGATAGAAGAAGAGATAGAAATATATATGAAAAGGAAAATCCCAAATTACAGCAACAAACTCCTCTCACAGAGTTGACCATAAAAAGAATGTAAGTTGGCACCATTCAAATGCATTGCATTTACTTGAAAGGAAAACAAAAACAGACCAATAAAATGCAAGCTTTACAAAAAAGTGATAACTCTGAACTCAAGTAGAATCAACATAACATGTCAAACTTGTGTTTTGTCCCCCAACTTAATATATGATACCCATTTCCATGCAGATTTAGACATTTTTGCTAATTGGCACATTTGAAGGTTGCAGTAGGGTTACCTTCTGCAAAGGAATGCCTTCAGTTTAAATCTGCAACCCTTGGAAATGTGTAGTTTCATTTTTCATAGCACTTTCTTTTACTTTTTTTAATCTAACAAAAGAATCTTTGAGAGCTTGTAAGAAAACATTGCAAGGTTCCAGTTATAATTCTGTCCAATTCTAGGAGAGGTTTCAAGAGGCATGTTTTTCTGTTGTTTGACCTCTCCTGTACTTTGGGTGATGGCTGACTTGTGAAAATCACTGAATTGTCGTTGAAAACATTCATTCCTTGATACACCCTGGGGCTTTCCTGTTGTCTAATATGCTTATTTGGACCCTTGAGCTGACCCTATTTGTTCCTATTTCCACATGGAACTAGCGATGTTTACTTCCACCATATGGTAAGTTTATTAAGGGCAGAGACTATCTCTTCATCTCCATATCTCTGTCATCTAGCAGAGTACTGGCTCTAAAGTAGAGTTCAATAAAAATTTCCTAACTCAATAAACAATTTCAAAAGCTGAAATTTTCAGTTGAGAGTAGACTATGGTATGTCGTCCCATTTCTTCTAATTAGTCAAGGAATAGCTGTTTTTCAACTCAGATTTTGATACACTTTTTGGTTTGGTGGGTAAGGTCAATAAAATTAAAGAAATGAAATTAAGAGTGAGACATAAAAAGTTATGTTAGAAGATGAGGTGTTTTGACATCAACATCTATTACTGGTTAATATGTGAAACCAAATAACCTGGATTTGAAAATTACTGAAGGGTATTTACTCAGTAGCAAGAGAGTATTGAGAAAGGCAATCATTAAACATATGCCTTCTATATGGGGAAATATAAATCATGAACTTCTGCCAATACATAAAAAGACAAAAGAAGTTGATGTGGTTTTGAGACCTTATAGCTAATGTGGTCTGTAAAGTCCTCTCTGAAGAGGCAGCATGTGGTTGGAGTCTGAATGATGAGAAGGAAACACATATGAAGATACAGGGAAAGAGTTTTTGGAAAAGATGAACAGAAAATGAAAAGCTTTGATGTTGAAAGAAACTTCATATATTCAAGAGATGGGAAAAATGCCTATATTGATGCATTTGTTGAACAAGGGGTGGAGTAGTAGGGATGAAATTGAAGAGGGAGATACACATTGATAGAAGTCTTAGGGAATTTCACACATGGGACTATTATTCACTGCTACATACTAAGAAGTACAGATTGTTAAAACATTGAACTACTTTTGTATTTTTTGATAAATAAGCATGGACCAAAGCTCTCAGAAAACCTGCTTTAGTGACCTCAGCCCATTGCTGGGATCCCAAACCCTTGTCAAGATTCAGCAACTAGAAGGTCGATAAAGTCTGTAACAGCCAGTCTCTAGGGCCTTGCTTCAGCTCTGACCTGTGCATAGTCTGCTCATTAGTATTCATGCTGTGTTGTGATGATAAATATTTTGAATATCACCGCTATATCACTACTGATTTGGGCCATGAAGAGAGATAGATGTAAATTTTATTCAAAGAGCAATGGGAAGCTATTAAAGTTTTTCAAATAAAAGAGAACAATGACCTGATTTAAACCTTAAAAAGATTACTTTGGCTGCTCTGTGGAGGGTGTACAGCCAGTAGGAAGAACTAGAAATAGGAATCCCCGAAAAGATGGATTATTTATCAGTTAGAAGTGATGGTGACTTAGATTGGAGTTGAAGCGTTAGTGATAACAAATGGTCAGATTCAGGGTATAATTTAGAGATGAAGCTGTTTATTTTTTTAAATTAATATTTGGAATATTGGATTGGAAAGACAGGAATCAAGAATGATCTTAATTTATTAATCTGAGCAACTGGGTGTGTAGTGGTGCATTTTACTGAGCTTGAAAAAATATAAGGAATTAGCAGAGTTTTAGAGGGGTAGGAATTCATAGTTATATTTTAACCAAGTTAGGTTTGAAATACCTATTAATCATTGAATTGGAGATATTGAATCGATGGTTGGGTATTTAGGGATAGGTCCAAGCATCAGAAAAAGAGAACAGGTTCTGAGTATAGAGAATACAAGGTGTGTTCTGAAACTATCAGCACACACTGTTTTAATTATATTGACTTTGGCTCAATACTTTTGGGACAGACTTTGTACGTACATGGACATAAGCATCTGCAACTACTAAATAACATGCTTTTTGACACTGGGAATTGTCTCACACTTTTTCAGCATAAATAGATCATATATTGATATGATGAAGAAAGGAAGGACAAGGGCCTGATTCTGGAAGTTTCCAACCTTTAAATGTTGAGGAAAATTCAGGAAAAGGATAGAGAAGGAGATACTGGTGTGGCCAGTGCCAAAAAAACAAAAAACAAAAATGACGACTTAGAATAAAATAAAAAGAAGTAGCTATCTAATGTATGACGTTTCCTTGGCCTTCAAAGTTTGATACGTTCTCCCAGTATCCATCCTTTACAATTTCGGTAATAGTGTCATAGCCACATATTGTTAGCTAACTAGCTAGAAAACACATTTCCCAGTCTTCCTCCTACTTACAGGAAGCCAGGAACTAAGTCCTGATGGGCCAGGATGGGTCTGGTCATGGGCAACCCATGCCCAGGGTGAGGTGGTGGTGAATGCACTGTCAGTGCCGACACTCAGGAAGGAAGTGCTTGCTCTGCATTCTCCTCCTTCCTTACAGGGAAATGGCACCAGCAGTTGCAATTGCCTAGAAGCCAGAGATGAAACTCCCTATTCAGGAGGGTGTCACCCCAGCTCTGAACTGCCAACTTTTTCTTCCATATAAAAGACATAAAACATTTTTTTTTTTTTGAAATCTTTGTAGTTTCAGATCTCTTGTTACAGCAGTTAACCTGTACACTATTTCTATAAGGAGGTTGATAGTACCTTGCTGGATTATTGTTAGGGGAGCTTTCACTTGCCAGGATCTCTTTGTTATAAATAATTACTGATATACCCATGTGGTTCTAGGAATCCCTTTCATTGTTTGTGACGGAACAGTGAACACACAAAATCCTCAGTAGCCTCATTAGCTCATACTGTAAACAGGGTCTCATTTCAGAGGTTAAAACTTTTAGCCTACTCTTCTTCACATACTCCATCTTCCATTTGTCTTGGCTTTTGCTTCTCACTTACAATGAAGAGGTCCAAGCTACATTTTTCTATTCCTTACAGATGCTAATTAAACAAAATCTACCCTGTACAGCAAACTTTCCATGAATTCCATTAAGCAAGTTCAGCCCTCCCACCTCCGAGCATTAGCCATTCTTTCCACTAACAGCACATCTTTTCCATTAAGTTTCACACTATGATTGTACTTTGTCTTGCTATACCTGCGTAAACTACTAGATTGTTGGTGTACCTAAGGTAGGAGCTTATTTATTTTTCATGTTCCGTGTGCATGTGTAACATGCTCAAGAAATACGTGATTCAGATTCAATCATTCAACAACTTGTATAATTTGTCATCCATTTTTCATCAGTTACTGTGACTACTATGACTGTCTTGAGTCTGGTGTACAGGTAGATTTGAGCAGCTCAAGAGTTGTGATAAGCCAGACACGGAGAGCCACAGATCAGCTCTTGCTGCCCCAACTGCTGGCAGTGTGGTCAGCAAAGAGTTGTGGTCAGCTCAGACAGCCCAGACTGCAGAGACCTGCAAGGTGACCTTCTTCTTCCAGAAGCCTCTACTTCATACATGCTAGAGGCAGAACTAGAAAGAGGTGGCCAATTTGGATCCATGTAGGGTGCTGTTGAAGAATATTATGCTTAGTGAAATAAGCCAGTCAGTGAAGGACAGGTATCATATGTTCTCACCCATTACGGGACAATAATGAGCAAAACTAACAACAAGCAAAACAGAACCAAGTGTATGAATACAAGGAATAGGCCTGCAGTGGTCAGGAGGAAAGGGGATGGGGGGAGGGGGGAGGCAGAGGCAAAGAAGGGGAGCAGCTTAGACAAGAACCTAGTATAAAGGAACCATGGACATGGAC